>OY821519.1:14012570-14382570 GCA_963682025.1 Cordilura impudica
TGAAATGAAATGAAATGAAATGAAATGAAATGAAATGAAATGAAATGAAATGAAATAAAATATTTTTATATCAAAATCAGAAACCCAAGAAGAAATTCATACTTTTTATTTTCCGATATATTCAAATATTTTTCACCAAACATACCAATTTATTTTAAAATTTATTTGAACTTTTTTCTTTACATCAAGCACTTCGATGTTGATAATAAGCAGGATCAATTATGGGGTTCAAATGTTTTTATAGATAATATCAAGAGACCTTTAAAGTACTCCATTCAAAATGTTGCGAAATATTTCATACAATTTCGAAAGCTGAAGGATAAAGTAAATAATGAATAAATTTATAAATTTTTTTTATTTTTAAAAATTGTAAACCTCCAAATTTGAGGTGGAGAAAATTTATTCACCTCAAATTATCTTTTGACCCCTTATTCGTTATTGAAAATGATTAAGATCGGTCATGAGTCTCAAAAGATATAAAGGAAATCTCCAATATACTTCTTTTAATATGGTATGGAAATTAACATACAATTTTAAAAGAAGAAGTTTCTAATAAAAAAATTTATATTGTTTTTAATCATTTTTAAATAACTTAACTTAACTTAACTTATTATACATTGCAGCAGCCAATCTGGCGGATGAGACACTTAAAGTCAGACTATGACCTTTTATATAGTTTCCTTATCTTGATGTTAGTTTGCTATAACTCAAGAACCATTAATGATTTCTTATTTCAACAAGACTGTAGTTAAAGCTTAAATAAATAACACAGTGATACAAAAAAGAATGAAACAGAAATACCTGGGACACCCAAGGCGAACATTCTCACCAAGAAACGGTTTCAATGAAAAATATTTTGAAGGAAAAAATAAGATATAAATGATTTTGGCATTCTGATAGTCACTTCGAGGAGAAACTGAAGGTGCTGAATTAAAAAAAAGGTCGGGTAATAATTTTTGAGTTTTACGATCAAAAATGCTATTTTTGCAAACATTTTGTTTGTGCAAGCATTCATTTCTTAATTTTTTTTTTTATTAAATGTTGAATAACTCAGTGAATTTGTAACGAATTTTTTATGTCATGGCTGCATTTTACTCACAAATAAATGTGATTTTATGGTAAATTCATAAATTATATGGTTTCCAGTTTAATAGAAAATGTGTAAAATGTCTCCAAAGTTGAAAAATAGAGATTTTTTTTAAATGAGTTTGTTAGAAGAAAACGCAATATTACTTAATTATCATGTACATATCATCGAAAGGCCACAGTTGTTTCTTTCCAAGTTTGCTAAGAAATTTAAAATCGGTTGATATTCAGTAGAGTTACCGGCAAAAGAGACGAAACCCTGGTTTTTTACGCTTAACTCAAGATTTCTGAGGTGTAAATTTCAAGGACAGAGTCTTGTTGTACTCGACAAGATCTATCAGAAAAAAGTATCGCATCCCATTTATTGTTTTCTGTCTCACAGTGTAATTTTTATTAATATATCCATGTAAACAATTAAGTTTATCGAATTAAATCTTGCAAACATTTTAATTTTTCACCTTTTTTGTCAATTTTTGTCAATAACTTTAAATTTCTGGCCATAAACGACTGTAAATAATTTCGAAAACGCCAAACCCTTTGGAAGTTTCACAAATAAAAAATATTCCATAGCGTTATTTATTCAATCTAACGAGTTTAAAAATATGTATTTTCTCTTTAAATTTCTCTAACTTTGGATTTTAAATACTTTTTATCTACGCCAATGTTGCCGACAGCCACTTGTTGTTGATTCAGTTTGATCCATTTTCATGTCATATCTTAAGCAAAAACCAATATGTTGCAATATTGTTGTTTTTTGGTATGAGTTTGGGAGTAAATGTCCTAGTTTTCGCTTTTTTTGCTAGCATAAGGAAAGGTAAACGAAAAAAGAAAAAGTTTGTGTCTTAAGTCTTTCTATTATGTGGCAAATAGTAAACGATAGAAAATCAAAATTTTAAAATATTATTTTAAAATGATTCATTAAACATATTTTTAAATTAAAATATTTTAAAAACACCATTTGATATTGGGTCATTAATAAATTTTTTATGTGATTTTTATGACGATCCGTCTGATAAAATCACGATCATGTCTAGGAGTAATACACTTAAAATTGTCTACGGCAACACAAATCGATTAAACCAATTGATTAGTATTCCATTTTGACCTCGTAAATTATTTAGAAATAAAAACTCCATTTATCGTTCAAATTATGCTCATAAATTTCCAATAACTACACACATGCCACTTGTTGTGTTGTTGTTTGTAATGTTTCCAACACTTTATGTTTAAACACGAACAACATATTTTTTGCTTGTCAGTTTTAGATTTTTTAATTGGAATTCTTAAGGCTTCGTCTAAGAGAAGTTAAAAAAAAGATATAAAAGAACTCTTTTTAAACATATTTTAACAAAAGTGTTAAAAAAACACACAAGTCAATGATTTTAAAAAATTTTTAGACACAAATTTATGCTTCGACAAAAAATATTAAATAACTGAAATATGTTATATTTTTTTGTTGGAGAACAATCGATACAAAAAAAGTTATAAAAATAAAAAAAGCGGATGGCTTTTTAGAAAAAAACTGATACATATTTTAACTTTAGGTTAACCATACGATATATAAAGTCAATCGACAGATTTATACAAATTTAATTTAATATAAGCTATCAGCCGCTTACTGCGATGCTGATTTTTTACAAATGTATTAATATGTTAAAAATTCCATAAGGTTTTTTGTATCGAAGCGGATAATGAAGTCAGCACTGATTCTTATATTCTACTAGTAGGCACTGGAAACACCTTCATTAAATTTCTTACAGGGTTGTTAAATAAAATAAAAATATTTAAACAAAACAATTTTTAATTAAAAAATTATTTAATCGAGCTCATCATCGTATTTTCAAAAATTATTTCCCTATGTTTATTCCAATATTTCGCTATTCGTCGAATAGCATCCTCAGGGATTTATATTAAATATTATCGCAAAATTCTTAAACTATTGCATCTCCCATCTTCAGTTATTGCACTTGCAGACACAATAGTTTTAAGAATTTTGTGATAATATTTAATATAAATCCCTGAGGATATTAAATAAATCTGTTGTAGGACAGATATTGAGAGCAGTATGGGGAATTTGTTAATTTCCTGCGGGGACCATTTTTAAATTTGGGAAATTTGTTCATCGTAAAGTTATTCCCGTGTGTATCAAATTTCAGAGAAATTCGTTGAAAAATACATAAAGGCATAAAGGTGGGCGTAGCCAGAAAGATATATAATCTGACCTTCGCTTGAATGCAGAGATCACGTGTTTCAAATTTCAGAAAAAGGCGTCGAAAAATTAAAGTTTGTATAGCAATCAAACAAAGAAATAAATAGAAGGAAAATAATAATATTTATTTAATAAGAAGTATATGGCGACCTTGCCTAGAGTACAGAGATTGGGCATACAAATTTCAGAGAAATCCGTTGAAAAATAAAAATTTGTATAGCGAACAAATATACCAAAAAAACAGAAAATGAGCTATATACAAATAGTGGGCGTAAAAGTAGGCGAGGCTACTTAGGATCATATAACGACCTTTCCCGGACTACAGAGATCGTGAGTACCAAAGTTTAGAGAAATCCGTTGAAAAATAAAAATTTGTATAGCAAACAAATATACCAAAAAACAGAAAATGAATTTTGTATAAAAAGTGGGCGCAAAAGTAGGCGTGGCCGCAGGAATCTCATGGTGACCTTGCATGGAGTACAGAGATTGTGCGTACCAAATTTCAGAGAAATCCGTTGAAAAATAAAAATTTGTATAGCGGTCAAACAAACAAACAAACAAAAAATGAATTTTATATATATAGATTTTCAAGAAATTGTATCTCCAAATTTATAAAATACTAGCTGTAACCCGATGAGCTTCGCTACCCCATCATAAACAAATAAAAAACTGGTAAAATATTATGTAGAAAATTTTGGCCATTTTTGTTTTGTCGACTTTTGTTATTCGCGATTTTTGGTTTCAACAATTTTTGATTTAGATTATTTTTGATTTTGGCGATTTTTGTTATTCGCGATTTTTGGTTTTGGTGATTTTTGATTTTGGGGATTTTTGTTTTTTGGTTATTTTTGATTTTGGAGATTTTTGTTTTTTGCTATTTTTAATTTTAGCGATTTTTGATTTTGGCGATTTTAGGCTCCAGAGATTTTTTTTCAATTTTTGATTTTGGCGATTTTTGGTTTTGCGATTATTGATTTTGGAGACTTTTTTCGAATTTTGTTATTCCCAGTTTTCAGTTCCGACAATTTTTGTTTTTGGCGATTTTTGTTATTCGCGATTTTCGGTTTTGGCGATTTTGACTTTGATGATTTTTGTCATTCGCGATTTTCGGTTATGGCGATTTTTGATTTTGGCGATTCCGCTTATTTTTGAATCATTTGAACCTCATTATTGCAGAAAAGATTAAAAAATATTTTTAAAGTAAAATATGTTGATCATACGATTTTTTTTAATTATTCAGAAGTGAAAATTTGTAAATCTATTAGACAAGGTAACAAGCCTGGGTCTCTGACTCTGTTACAGTTACGTGGATTAAAGTACAGTAAATATAGTATAATGTATAAATTATCATCTAATGATGAGTGAAAGGATCTACCTCAAAAATTGACTAAGAAGAACGACGAAATTCGACCAACTCCTTTGCACCAAGTAGTTATACCTATTACAGCTCAAAAATTTTCAGATCTACAATCGTTGAAATCATTAATCCATAAGGATTATCATTTTTTTTTTATGACAATTTATTTCATACCGATTAATAATCAAGGACTTATATCTATAATATTAATAGGCTAGGCGATTTCTTGTGACCGATGTTTTGTTCTACCGCTTTATCCCGATTTCGACCAAACGTATATTATTTGAAAGGTATTTCTTTTTAGCCGTTTTGCAGATTTACAGATTTTTAAATTTTTTCCTTTATTTTGAGAAAATTGCATTTAAAGTTGCTACTAAAAAATACATAAAATTATACAATGCTATGTGTGTGTTTATTAAATTTGTTAATGTGTTTGTAATAAAAATGAGTTTGTTTTTTGTGTTGATTTGTGAATTGGCTATAATTGGTTAGCATACTTTTAGGATCTTTATTTAATGAAAAAATAAAATTTCCTAGAATTTGCACTCGAATTTCGAGGGCTGGAATCTGCTAGTAATAATTAAATAATTATTAATTAAATCAATAAAAATATTGGTATAGAAACTTGAACCTTTACCTAAAGTTCACAAATCTGTGGTTTTCTGAAATAACCACGTATGTCCATTTTTGTCAGTTGCGAGTTAACGATGCCAAATATATTAATTTTTAACGCTCTTTCTTAACCTGTGTTCAATTTTTTTTTTTTTAATATTGACCATTTCTGAGATTTTTCTTTAAATAACGACGTAACTTAAATGTTTAATAAATTAATTTGCAGCACTAACGACGTATGTCAACCTCCGTTTGACCGCTGACAAATAATTTTTAATTAATTTTTGTATTAGTTTTCAGTTTATAACCACTTGTATAAACTTGTGTGTTTATTTCTGTTATTTTTTTCATTATTATTCTTCCCGTTAACTTTTTCTTGACGAACAAAAAAATCCATTTTTCAAGCAACAACAACTTATGTCTGCATGGGTGGTTGCGTTGATAGTTTGCCGACATAAGTTGTTTTATCTGCACACACTTTAAGTGTAATTTACATATTGTTTTTCGTCCTTCTCTAGGATCTATTCCTGTGAAGATTTTTGACTCAAAATTATATATAAAGTATTTATTGCCCATATCTACAGGACTGTTAAATAAAAAGCTCTAAAATCTTTATATCGAGCCCATAATTTCAAATATAACCTTTTTTGGCTCCCCTGAACATTTTGATTTTATGATACACGCGGTTATACTAGAAAACCACAGAAATATGATTGAGAATATATATTGAAAGTTTCAGAAAAATGCATTCAGAAACAACTAAGACTCAGATTTTAGTAAAGCAAAGCTCGAGATTAACCACAGTGTATCAAAATTGACCTAGCTGTTTATGTACAGTTCTCTAATTTTTTCAAGAAATTTTATTAAATTAAAAAAATGATTTGTCTGATTTTACATTTATAATTTCATGATACGAAAAATATCTTCGCTGAAACAGTATCATGTTACCAGAACTCATTTAAAATTAATTTATTATAACAATCTTAAATTGTTGTTGAAAGGATGATTACAACATCTTAGTTTACATTACACAAAACATATGACAACAATTATGTGCCGACCAACAACAGACACATTTTTATTAAAACTATTAAAAAAGCACACACATAAATACATACATATATAAATACATAGTTATGTACATACATAGTTGTCTAGCTATAGTTGTATCGCTCAATAATAATGTGTTTGCGGGAAAAAAAATCAAATCAAAAACTTTAGCAAAACTAGATTAAACTGTCAATTATTGAAAAAGTTGTCTGCTTGAATAGTCTGGTTGGTCTGGTTATTGACTGTTTCTTCTAGTGACCTAATTTTAACAGAATTTAAGTATGTGAATTTTGCCATTTTTTTTTCTCTGTCTGTCTCCTAAATAAATATCATTTTTCATTAGGCTTAAAATATATTTTTTATAAAAATAATATTTTGTTGCATGCAACACCGTATAAACAAATACTCGTAGATGGGTTAATAATGTAGCGACAATCTATGTATATGATATACATACATACAAATATAGTTGATTATGTGTAGATGGTGGTGGTATGTATTACGCGGGCAGTCTGCGGCATGTTAAGAAAAGCAATTAAATGCGATGTTAAATAGTAAGTATGAGGGACGAATTTTTAGTGCCCTTCTCTTATTCCATTCTTCATATTCCTTCCATTATTCCATTTGCTATGTTTTTAAAACAAAAATTTCAATATGTATTAAAATTTCGATAAATATGGAAACTTGATTCCATAAAGTCGATTATGATGGCTTGACCCTGACCCTGACGCCCCCAAACAACAATTTATAAAAGAGTGATAGGCTAAGATCACTAAAAAATTATCTGAAGAAATTAAAAATATAAAAAGACAATAGCTTATATGCTCTCATTTATTTTTAAATTCGAACGACACAGAATTCTTAATCCATAAAACAATTTAGTAAATTTTCTCTGTTAATTGAAATCATGATCATGGGATAAATTAATACGTGGGATAAATTAATACAATTTTTCACTAATATTAGTAAATTAAATGATTTGGTTAATCAATATTTTTTTATACGAGAACCCAAAAATAAAATATAAACAAATTTTTAAATGATGGTTTTTTTTATTGAATTAATATTTTTTTAAAATAAATTAATATTTTTTAAAGATAACCAAAATTTAGTTGAAAAATTTTAAACTAAAAAGAAAATTGAAATTATATAAAAAAAAAAATTTTTAATTAAAATTAAGGAAATTTCGATTAACAAAAATTTTAGATTAACTTTGAAAAAAAATATTATTTAAAATAAAATGTGATACGAAAAAATAAAAGCGAAAAATAAAAAATTGTTAAAAAAAAAAGTGCTAACACAAAATAAATTTTGATTTTATTAATATAAAGGATATTTTTAAATTAATTATTAATTTTTTCTAAAGTTATTTACATTAGAAAATTTAATTATTTTGACGAGAAAAAAATAAAAAATGTAAACTAGAAAACATGATTTCAAAATTTTTTTATGAAGAAATAATATAAATTTGATATAAAAAAATATAAACAAAAAGGAAATTATTTTAAAACAAGTGAGAAAATTATAGTCGGTCTAGACGATGCCCTATACCATGCATTTAAGACCCTATCTCTTAGGTCAAACTAATAAGATATAATAAGCATAAACCAAATTTGAGTGGCATTGTTATTAATTTTTTTTTTCTTTGAATACTGAAAAGTTCATATCGGATGCTGTATTTATGTGGGGACTAGGTCCAAAAATGGACCGATCCTGGTCACTTGCTTTTTGCATATACAACCAAATTTGAGAAAAATCTTTGCAATATTTTTGGTTTTGAAAAATTTAATTGAAGATCGGAAATCAGCTTCATGTGGGGGCTATGACTAAGAATTGTTCTGTAGTAAACATACACAAACCTAATTTGACCGAGATCTATATGATAATTTGGATATTATAATAATTTAAGTCGAAGTGATAGCGGCTATTTCATAAAAATTTATTCATATTTGCGACCTGTAGTTTGATTACAAGTTTCACATGGACACAAAAACGGACGGACAAACGACCGGACGGACGTCGCTAAATCGACTCAGAGGCGATCGGTATAATACACGATGGGTCTAGCTTAAATATCTTTGGTAGTTACAAACATCAGCAAACAAATGCGTTTAATTTAAAAACTATTAATATTAAATTTAAATTTTTCCAATATTTTTTTTATACCCTCCACACCTCAGTATATATAGGTTTGTCATTCCGTTTGTAATGCATCGAAATAAATTCCTGAGACCCCAAAAATATATATTTTCTTGATCCTTATAACAAGAGAAGTTGTTTTACCGATGACCGTCTGTACGTCTGTCCTTCTGTCTGTGGAAATCACGATCACGCCGTCAATATTTATGCTAGACCGATCGTTTTTGTACAACATCGTTTATTAACATCCCAAAGGAGTTGCTATTTAAAATCGTCAAAATCGGTCAAAGGGTTCACGAGCTATGAATGAAACTTTGAAAAAACTCTGGAAAAAATAAAATTTTTCAGTGTGTTTGTTGTTTTTCTTAAGTTGTATTTCTTCGTATTGTTGAAGTCATTACAGTTGTGTGTATATTAATACTGCACGTGTCACATTGGCCGAAGCAAGTTTTACCGCATATTTTTTATCATTAAAATTCAATATTAAAAATTAAAAATTAATAAAAATAAAAAATGGAAAATGAAAAATGGAAAATGAAAATTGGAAAATGAAAATTGAAAATTGAAAAATGAAAAATGAAAATTGAAAAATGGAAAACGGAAAATGAAAAATGGAAAATGAGAAATGAGAAATGAAAACTGAAAATTGAAAATTGAAAATTGAAAATTGAAAATTTAAAAATTAAAAATGAAAATTGAAAATTTAAAAATGGAAAATGAAAAATGAAAAATTGAAAATCGAAAATGGAAAATGAAAAATGGAAAACGAAAAATGAAAATGAAAAATGAAAAGTGGAAAATGAAAAATAAAAAATTAAAAATGGAAAATGGAAAATGAAAAATGACAAATTAAAAATGGAAAATGAGAAATGGAAAATGGAAAATGAAAAATGAAAAATGGAAAATGAAAAATGAAAAATGGAAAATGAAAAATGAAAAATGGAAAATGAAAAATGAAAAATGAAAAATGCAAAATGCAAAATGGAAAACGAAAAATTAAAAATTAAATATAAAAAATGGAAAATGAAAAATGAATAAATGGAATGTGGAAAACGAAAAATGAAACATAAAAAATGGAAATGGAAAATTAAAATGGCAAATGAAAAATGAAAAATAGAAAGTTGAATATGGCAACTGAAAAATGAAAATACAAAAATGAAAATGGAAAATGGAAAACGGAAAATGAAAATTTAAAAATGGAATATGGAAAATGAAAAATGAAAATTGAAAAATGAAAAATGGAAAATGAAAAATGAAAAACCGAAAATGGAAAATGAAAACTGAAAAGTGGAAAATGGAAAATGAAAAATGGAAAATGAGATATTGAAAATGAAAAACTAAAAATTAAAAACAAAAAACGAAAGATGAAAATTGAGAAGTGAAAAATGGAAAACGATAAAAAAAAATTAAAATTGAAAATGAAAAAGGTGGAGGGTATCAAAGATTCGGCCCAGCCGAATTTAACACTCTTACTTGTTTTAAACTAAGTTTGTTTAAAAAACAGTTTTTATATATTTTCTAAATACAACTTTTTTTCGATAATTTGAGCTTTTTCCTTAAAAAAATTAATTATTTTTGAAAAAATTAATTAAATTAATATTTTTTTTTTATATATGAAATCAACATTTTTTATGCTATGTGGAAAAAAATTTTAGAAATATTTATTGAAATTTGCCAAAGTAAAAATCTTTTCACCTAAAAAATTTTTCTTAAAAAATTATTCTTAAAATTTTTTTTAAACTAAAAAAAATTGTTTTAAAAAAATTTTCCTCAATTTTTTTTGTTTAATTTTTTATTTAAAATAAAAAAAAATTTAATTATTTTTAAGCCAATTGATTTTTTTTTAATAATGTTTTATTGATGTAAAAATATATTTTTGTAAGGTAAAACACTTTTTGTAAAGAGGAGTTAAAAGTATTTTTAAGCAATTTTTATTTATGTGGACATAACTGTAAAATTAAAAAAAAATATTGAGCTAAAAAATTATTTGAGGTTAAACATTTGTAAAGCTTAAAAATTTTTTTGGAGGAGAACTTTTTTTGTGAACATAATTTCTTTTGTATTAAATAAAAAAAAATTTGGGTTCAAAAAAATTTTTCTTTAAGATAAAGTAATTTTTAATGTGGAAAACACATAGTTAAAAAAAAATTGTTGTGATAAAATATCAATTAATTTTCAGAAATTATCATTTGTATTTCAGAAAACACAAAATGCATTTCAGAAAACATGAATTGTTTTTCATTTACATTGAATTTACATATTTATTTTGGACATAATAATAATTTTTGTAAATCAATTGATATTTTCAGAAATACAATTGTAAAAGCTGTAGTATAACAGTTTTATTATCTTATCATTTACAACTTTTAATCGAATAAAACGTTTTCTCTCATTTTCATTTCATTTATTTATTCTTTTTTTTATTTTTCTTTAAAAAATTAAATTTAATGTATGAAAAAATTTTATTTAATTAAAAAATCATTAACATATTTTAAATCGTTAAATTTTTTTTTAACTATTTTTTTAACTATTAAAAAAATCGTTGAGATATTTGAAATAAGAAAAATTTTCAAATAATTTTGTTTTAATTTATGTTTTTTTACCGAATTTTTTCTTGCGTTTTTCCCAAACAACCAACTTTTTTAATTCTTTATTTAATAATTATTTATTTTAAAAATTCAAATTCTAATTTATATTTGAAAATAATTTATTTAATTAAAAAATCATTTATATTCTTGAAAGTAAAATACAGTTTATATTTTTTTTATAAAAAATGTACATAACTTTGAAAAAATTACTGTTAAAAAAAATAGTTTTTTATTATGTTTAGTCCAAAATTTTTCAATAAAATGTAACTTTTTTCCTTAAAAGCATAATAAATTATATTTTGAAAAACTTTGAAATCAAACTTTTTTCCAATAATTTTGTTTTTATTTATATTTTTAGATCAAAATCTTATTTATTTTTTTCTTGTTCACTTCCCTACCACATTAATTTTATTTAATTTTTTTTTTGTTTCTTTCTATCGATAAAGAAATATTAAAATTTTAATTTATATTTTAAACAAATGCATTTCATTCAAAAACTATTCATATTAAATTTAAATTTTTCCAATTTTTTTTTATTTTAAATTAGAGAAATTATAATTTAACTTTAAACTTAGTTCGTATTTTCTAGTAACAACTTTTTTTCGATAATTTGAGTTTTTTTTCCTTAAAAAAATAAATTATTTTTGAAAAAATTAATTAATTTAATATTTTATTTTATATATGTAATCAATATTTTGTCTACTCTACCACATAATGTTATAGGGTGTACATAGGGTATTAAAATTGTTATTTTGTTTAAAATATTTCTTCACTTCGAAACAAAATTTACATAAACCTTTTTCTTTTCCAGAGCTAGGACAATTTTTCTTAATTTAAAAATTATTATTTTTCCCTTCAAAAATGGTATTATGGCGATAATTTTTTTGAAAACACCTCAAATTTAATGATAAGCCCCTTCTTACAAACTGATTACTTATTTTATATTTCAGTCATTGGAAGCCAATTTGATCATATTGCAATAAATAAAACTGTTACATATAAGATAAAAAATGTAACAAACTAGACAAATAGCCTGATATATTTCCCCTTTATATAGCGAAGCGTAACAAGCAGCAGATTAATCATGTGAGTGAAATGTTTATAATGTACCAATCAACCAGCAATTGAAAGAATTCATGTAACCATTGATAGACTAGTTAACTGTAAGACTAGTAAAATAGACTGCTGGACAGATTTGTTGTGGGATTTTATGGATAAATAAATGAATGAATAAATGTAGGCACAAATGATTGTTAATAAGTATTTGTGTATGTATTTGTGAACACAAATTAACTCGTGCCTGTTTACCTGTATAACTTCATCAAATTTTCTGTTAACACTATATTTTGTTTTCATTTTCCTGAAAAACTTGCTACAAATTGTCAATATTAGGTTAAAGAATTTCATTCACAAAAAAAAAATCGAAAATAAACGATTAAAATATGCCGCAAAAAAGGGAAATATGAACTAAAAATTTAAAAATGTTCAATTTAAAAATTTATAATTGAAATGTTTTATGACCAGTTATTTTAAATCATAAGTTTTAAATAAAAGTTTTAAATAAAATAAATTAAAAGAAAATTTATCTCATCCTCACTCTGCGTTTCATTGACGAGTGTACAATAGTATTTATTATTAATTTGATTAATTTAAACTTAGATTGAAAGGTCATTATTATTTAATAAATTTAAAAAAAAAAAATGGACATCACGACACAAATTTAATAAAAGCAAATAAATTAATCAAAATAAATATTAAAAAAATCCAGTTTTAAACTAAGCTATTAATATCACAGAACTAACTACACGTATGTAAAAATGAAACCAATATTTGTTTAAAATGTAAAAACTTAGCAAAGAATTACAATTATAAATGATCCTATCAGCGGCTATTAAGGTTATAGAACGGCTATTAAGGTTTAAAGATGACATGGCTGTTTTACGGAGATAGTTCTTACTATAAGCAGGATATCGAAGCTATTGAATATCGCTGGGAAAATTAAATCGGGCTAAATGGAGATTATGTTAAGAAATAATAAAAATGTTCCCAAACTTGGTGTGTTTTCTTTTTTAGGTCGAATTAGGAATTTGGATAGGTATTAACTTCATATTAAACTATCGAGTAAAAACTTTTAAACATGAGTAGTAGGACAATTTCTAAAGGATATTGTACTAAACTGATCGATAAATACTTTAAGATCTAATAAATAAATTATTTTTCCTCGCTACCTTTTAACAATCTACTGAATTCGTTAGTACTGAAACCATTCAAAAATTTAAGTCGGTTCAAAACTGAGTTAGCAGAAAATATTTTGGTACGTGAAGTGTGGTTAACTTCAGAATTTGGAAGTGTATTCAAAAGTCTAAAAATTTAAAAGTGATTTTCTCCACCAGGCCTTCAACTTAAACTGGAACATTTTAGAAGTATTTTAAATTTTTTCTGAGTTTTTATTTTATGTCCAATTTATATAATTTTTCTTTAGAATTTCCTTTTACGGGCTATTTATGGTCAGTTATTTTATATTGATGTAAATAAAAAACAACTTATTCCATCGTTCCACTCGACGTTTCGTTGGTTTTATTCCAACTTTTTCAAGAGTGTTGAATTTTATTTATTTGATTTATTTATTCACACTTGTCAAGTATTATAAAGTTTTATATTGTAAACATTGGACAGCGCGACACAACATTTAATAAAATAATTCTCCATAAATTCTCCATAATATAATTAAATAAATCACAGTTTTAACTACTAACTAATATCACAGAACTTATGATTTCAAATGATCGCGATTGAATATTTTTATACCCTATATCACTATGTGGTTTGGGTATAATGACTTTGTGCTGCTGATTGTAACAACCAAAAATATTTGACCTACACCCATCTTTAATTATACCGATCGAATCAGAATCACTATCTGATTCGATTTAACGATGTCCGTCCGTCCGTCCGTCTGTGTGTCCATGTAAAGTTTGTAATCAAACTGCAGGTCGCAAATATGAATATATTTTGATGAAATTTGGTATTTGATCTTTTGTCGGCCATGGGATGAACGCTATTGAAATTGGTGATAATCGGTCCATCTTCAGACCTAGCCCCCATACAAATGACCCTTATGAAATCGACATATATTGCCATAAGATCCAAATTATCATACAAATCTTAGTCAAATTGGGTTTGTATGTATATATTACATCCATAAATCAGTAGTCCAAAAATGATCCCTATTGGCCAACTCTTAGTCATAGGCCCCATATAGGGCTGCTTCCCGATCTTCACTTAAATCTATCAAAAAACAAAAATATTGCACTGATTCTTCTCAAATTTTGTTTGTATATATTTTTGCAAAATACAAGAGACTTCACCAAACATGGTCAGGATCGGTCCATTTTTGGGCCTAGTCCCCATATAGATATAGCATCCGATATGAACTTTTTCATATCTGCAGCCGAAAAAATTAATAAAAATCCGACTCAAATTGTGTTTATGCTTATTTTCTATGTCCAGTTAGTTGGGCCTGAGATATAGGGTCTCTAAACGCATGGTATAGGGTATCGTATAGTCGGGCTAGACCGACTATAATTTTCTTACTTGTTTCTATTTAAAGAATTCATATTAAGTAATGTATTTATACCCTATACCACTATGTGGTTTGGGTATAATGACTTTGTGCTGCTGTTTGTAACAACCAAAAATATTTGACCTAGACCCATCTTTAATTATACCGATCGAATCAGAATCACTTTCTGACTTGATTTAACAATGTCCGTCCGTCCGTCCGTCCGTCCGTCTGTGTGTCCATGTAAAGCTTGTAATCAAACTGCAGGTCGCAAATATGAATATATTTTGATGAAATTTGGTATATAAGCTTTTATCAGCCATGGGATGAACGCTGTTGAAATTGGTGAGAATCGGTCCATGTTCAGACCTAGCCCCCATACAAATGACCCCTATGAAATCAACATATATTGCCATAAGATCCAAATTATCATACAAATCTTAGTCAAATTGGGTTTGTATGTATATATTACATCCAATAAGAAGTAGTCTAAATATGATCCCTGACACAACTCTTAGTCATAGGCCCCATATAGAGCTGCTTCCCGATTTTCACTTAAATCTATCATAAAACAAAAATATTGTACTGATTCTTCTCAAATTTTGTTTGCATATATTTTTGCAAAATACAAGAGACTTTACCAAACATAGTCAGGATCGTTTCATTTTTTGGCCTAGTCCCCATATAGATATAGCATCCGATATGAAAATTTTCATATCTGCAGCCAAAAAAATTAATAAAAATCCCACTCAAATTTGGTTTATGCTTATTTTCTATATCCAGTTAGTTGGGCCTAAGAGATAGGGTCTCTAAAAGCATGGTATAGGGTATCATATAGTCGGTCTCGACCGACTATAATTTTCTTACTTGTTTTTTTTTTTAAATTATATCATTACTGAAATAATTTCTTATGCCTGGTTTTCACTATGTCATATAAGCTGACAACAAACAATTGCCTCAACTGACATCTCGTAATTTTCTATTCATTACCTATTCATTACATCTTAGAAACGAACAAAAAATCCGGCTGTCAAACACAAACAAATTGCCAACATGCTGGCAATTTCATTTCAGATGTCAAATGTTGCCAGGGGTTGTAAATGAGAAGACATTAAAACCCGTTTTCATACAACTGACAATAATTGACAACAATTGCCACTGAAAATGACATAATGAAAACCAGGCATTATAAGTGTAATTTTATATAAATAACTACCTGTAACCCGGTGCGCTTCGCTACACCCACAGTAACGAAATAGAAAACTGGGAATGCATTTTGTATAAACTTATTTTATTTATTTTTGGCGATTTTTGAATTTATCGATTTTTGTTTCTGCGATTTTACATTTTGGTAATTTTGGATTTTGACGATTTTTAAATGCATTTTGTATAAACTTATTTTATTTATTTTTGGCGATTTTTGATTTTATCGATTTTTGTTTCTGCGATTTTACATTTTGGTAATTTTGGATGTTGGCGATTTTTAACTTTGGCGAATATTATTTTTTTTGGAATTTTTGATTTTGCCTTTGATCTTTGATTTTGGCGTTTTTTTGATTTTGACGATTTTTGTTATACACGATTTTGGGTTTTTGGCTTTTTTTTTTCTATTTTGGCATGTATTGTTTTTGCGATTTTTGTTCTTCGCGATTTTAGGTTTTGGCGTTTTTGATTTAGGCGATTTTTATTTCAGAGATTTTTATTACTCGCGATTTTGGGTTTTGGCGATTTTTTATTTTGGCATGTATTTTTTTGCGATTTTTGTTGTTCGCGATTTTCGGTTTTGGCGTTTTTTGAATTAGGCGACTTTTATTTCAGCGATTTTTGTTACTCGCGATTTTAGGCTTTGGCGATTTTTTTTATTTTGGCATGTATTGTTTTTTGCGATTTTTTTGTTCGCAATTTTCGGTTTTGGTATTTTTTGATTAAGATGATTTTTGATTTTGGCGTTTTTAGTCTTTAGCGATTTTTGATTTTGGCAATTTTTAACTTTGGCGATTATTGTTTTTTTTCGGTTTTTTTTTGGCGATGTTTGTTATTCGCGATTTTCAGTTTTGGCGATTTATGATTTAGCCGATTTTTATTTCAGCGATTTTTGTTACACACGATTTTGGGTTTTGGTGATTTTTTTATTTTGGCATGTATTGTTTTATGCGATTTTTGTTGTTCGCAATTTTCGGTTTTGGTATTTTTTGATTTAGGCGATTTTTAATTTTGGCGTTTTAGTCTCTTGCGATTTTTGATTTTGGCAATTTTTAACTTTGTCGATTACTGTTTTTCGGTTTTTTATTTTGGCAATTTTTGTTATTCGCGATTTTCATTTTTGGCGATTTTTGACTTGGCGATTTTTGTTTTTTCCTATTTGTGATTTTGGCGATTTTAGTTTTTTCGATTTTTGATTTTTGCGATTTGTGATTTTAGCGATTTTTGTTTTTCGCGATTTTCGGTCTCGGCGATTTTCGATTTTAGCGATTTTTGTTATTCGTGATTTTCGGCTTTGGCGATTTTTGACTTTGTTATTTTCGTTTTTTCCTATTTTTGATTTTGGCGATTTTAGTTTTTTTCGATTTTTGATTTTGGCGATTTTCTTATTCGGAATTTTCGGTTTTGACAATTTTTGAATTTGACGATTTTTGTTTTATTGTGATTTTTGATTTTGGCGATTTTTGTTTTTTGCGATTTTTGATTTTAGCGATTTTTGTTATTCGCCATTTTCGGTTTTGGCGTTTTATGATTTTGGCGATTCCGCCCTTATTTTCGACGACTACTCACTTTGGTAATTAATGTACTTGTCAAAACTTTCAGGACTGTCATTTTCAAAATTCTCCATATTCTTTTGTATAGGAGGTGCCACGCCTATTGGTCTGATCCCGTCCATTAATAACTTATGAACTCAGACAAACTTTGAAAGCTTTCTCTATTACAGTACTCTAGATATATGACATTAAATATTTACT
Source organism: Cordilura impudica (assembly GCA_963682025.1). Taxonomy (NCBI): domain Eukaryota; kingdom Metazoa; phylum Arthropoda; class Insecta; order Diptera; family Scathophagidae; genus Cordilura; species Cordilura impudica. Next base: position 14,030,131 of record OY821519.1, read on the forward strand.
TTGTATGGTGGGTGTCACACCCATTGGTCCGACCCCGCCCATTTTTCCGCAACTCTTCAAATTACTTTAATATGTACATGTACATAGTTTCAGAACTCTTGCTGTCGTAGTACTCCAGATATTAAATGTTGAAACTTCTTTTTATATGGGAGGTGCTACGCTCACTTCAAAACTCCAAAAAATATATAGTCAATTTTTCCTCCCAGATAGGCAGCTACGTACTGTAAAAATTTCAAGTAGAATTCCAGTTTTTTAAATTATCAAGTTTCGTTTTAGATATATTGACTTTTCCGTACTCTAACGAACGGTGAAGTCAAAGGAGGGTTCAGTGCAATGAATTTTTGAAAAAACAATATAAGGAATAGAACGTCTTTAAACACTGTAAATTCTTTAGTACATATTTAATATGCACGAAAGATTGAAAATGCCTGTTGGTAAAGGAAAAGTGAAATTATGTAATTTTGAAGATAGAGGCAGTGTCATGTCTGTCACATTACAAAATACTTCTTCTTACTATAATTTATTTTAGAATTCATGTTTTTTATATGCTTTATTAATAAAATAGATCTTATGTTAACTATAAGCAACTGTTACTTATTTGTCATACAAAAAACTTCAGAGCTTTTCTGTGTTTTACAAACATCCTCTAAAATGATGTCTAAATCATGACTGTCATGACGGCTTTTTGCCCCCAATTATAAATAACAATAATACTTTCTCACTTTTTCTAATGGTAAATATGTACAATATTGTATGTATTAGAAATATCACTGAATGTCATGTCTGTCACTATGGAATTAGCCTGTTGCATTAATTATAAAACTAGCAGATTCGAGCGCTCGAAATTCGAGTGCAATTTCTAGGCAGCTTTATATGTATTTCACCTTAGCCAATTCACAATCCAACACTTTTATGGTTTGTTATTATTGTGAATGAAGATAACAAACTCATTAACAAACACATTAACAAATTTAATGAAACACACATTGCATATGTATAATTTTATGTATGTGTTAGTAGCAACTTTAAATGAAATTTACTCAAAATAAAGGACAAAATTTAAAAATCTGTAAGTCTGGTGGACAGCTTGAAAGAAATACCTTTCAAATAATATACGTTTGGTCAAAATCGGGATAAAACGGTAGAACGAAACATTGGTCACAAAAAATTAAAATTAATTCTCTTCAAACTTATAAAAAATCTAAATTCTCTATAATACTATTTTAATTTTCTTTACTAAGTGTACAAATTATATAGGGATTTTTCAAAAATTAATAAAAAATGTTATTATTATTTTCTATAGAAATAAAGCATCTTATTTTCGATTTTTATCATTTTTAATGATTGAGTTTGAAATTATTCAGGCTCAAGATCAAATGTTTTTACTTAAAATAGTATAACTTTTGCTTGAATTCTTATTTGGTTGTTATCAGCAAATATATATGAATTTAACTTTCTACCAAACAAATTATCTACTGCTTTTGGTTACTGATGAGGGTTGGTGACTCTTCCCGAAACAGTTGTATAACCTGTCATGCAGAATATAGTTGAATTTTTTTAAACAAATGTGCCAATGTTTTTGCTTTATTTTAAGTAAAAATAATAATATCAAACTCAATAATTAATTAAAAATTATTCCATGTAATTTTTTTTTTTTTTTTCAAACATATCTCTGCGATTTTTAGCGCTTTTAGTTTCATTTGAGGGTAATGTTTTGCGCTTTTACTTTGAAAAATGTTGGCATCACTGACTGTCATCCATAATAATGATTTTATTGAATCAGTCAGCTTTTTTGGAATATAAACCTTCAATATATTATAATAATAAATAAAAACAAAAGTTAGTTTACTAATAAATTATGTTTTTTAATTCTTCAAAAAAAAAAGCTAGTAGTTTTTCAGCTAATTAATTGTTAATTAAATATTATTGTATTTATACTTAATTGATTTTTAATGCCTTAATAATATTCATCATCCTCCTCACTGGCTTCATTGCTACGAACAGCATCATCATAATCTTCTAATTCTTCTGAATAATCAGAGTCATCATCACTATTATCGTCGCCATCATTTTCATTGCCTTTTTTCTTTTTATTATTGGCCTCGTCTTGATTACCTTTCTTCTTCTCATTGCCATTATCAACATCATCATCATCACCAGCGCCATCATCATTATCATTGCCACTGTCATCGTCATTATTTTCTTTATGATCTTTGTCATTTTGTTTTTCATGCACTTCATATTGTGGTTGATAATCATCATTGTAATCGTCATCATTATTATTATTATTATTATTGTAATTATCATTATTATATTGATACATTACTGGCAAAGGTGCTGGTGTTGGATATTGATTTTTTGGATAATAATGATTTATGTTCTGGTCTAAATTTGGTGTATACACATTGGATGGATGATGAACACCGCCATTAAACTGTGGCTTACGATTATTGTTGTAATTATTGTTGGGCCAGCCATCAGGTTGTTTGCCACCATGTAGCGATGAGACGCCATTTGTAATAACTTCGGCCTGAAATCCGTTGGCCTCATCAGCCGTATATTTGACTACACGCAAAGTGCCATCAGGGTCAACTACGCTATAAAAAAGATAGGAAAACCATAAACTTTTGAATATTTTTCTATAAAAAGTTGTCTTGAAAATTTTCATAAAGAATTATATCATCTCAACTTTCGCTTTCGATTTCTGCATCGATTTCGCCATGTCCGTCTGTCCATTCGATGGCAGTCGATACAGAAACTGATTTATGACCTTCGGTCCATTTAATTGGATATAGAAAATAAGCATTAAGCTACTTTGAGTGGCATTATTATAAATTATTTCGACTTCGGATATGAAAAAGTTCATATCGGATGCTATATTTATATGGGAACTAGTTCGAAAAATAGGCCGATCCTGACCATATTTGGTAAAGTCACTTATTTCTTGTAAAAATTAAAACAAACTAAATTCGAGAAAAATCTGTGCAATATTTTTTTTTTTTAAGTTAAGATCGGGAAACAGCTTCATTTGGGGGCAATGACTAAGAATTGTCGTACAGGTTTTATTTTTGGACTACTGATTAATACATGTAATAAACATACACAAACCCAATTTGACCGAGATCTATATGATAATTTGGATGTTATACAATTTAATTCCATCTAATAGGGGTCATTTGTAGGTATAAAAATGCACCGACTTTTAAACAATTTCAATAGCGATCGTCCTATGACTGCTGTCCTTGTGACAAGGTTTACATGGACTCACGGACGGACGACAGATGGACAGACGGACATTGCCGAATCGATACAGATAGTGATTCTGCTGAGTGTTAAAAGGTGGGTCCAGGTCAAGTATTATTGGTAGTTACAAAAATCAGCACAAACTCATTATACCCTGACCACAGAGTGGTATAGAGTAAAAATACAGTAGTATATAAAGCACTGGAAATCCGTTTGATTAAGATGCTTTTACGACGTTATAATAAACTGATTCGCAAGCACTGCAACTGTTTTTGAAATAAATATATTTAAGCACTGGTACAGCACTTGCTTGGAATGCCTTTCCAAGGTTTGCAAAAAAGGGCTTTCTCCGTATTTGGTTTTAAAAAATTGTAAATAGTTTTAATGCCCTTCGAACGAGCGCTTTGTCAATGATTGGAAAATGATATTAGACTTAAAAGTTAGCTTTGTTAGTGATATACAAATTCCTTAAACGGCAAAATGTACCATTGCTTTTAATATAAAATATGTGTAAAGCACTGGCAAAGCACTTATATCGAATACTTTTTAACTGTTTGTAAAAACTTGTAGTTTTAATCTTAAATTAAACATATTGTTATATTGAATTCAATATAATTCAATATTCAATATAACAATATGAAAATATTGTTGGTAAAATCTGAATGGCTTCATCATTTTGGATCCATCAAACTCTTATTTCCCATTGGACATATTTTAATTTTTAATTTTTAATTTTTAATTTTTAATTTTTAATTTTTAATTTTTAATTTTTAATTTTTAATTTTTAATTTTTATTTTTTAATTTTTAATTTTTAATTTTTAATTTTTAATTTTTAATTTTTAATTTTTAATTTTTAATTTTTAATTTTTAATTTTTAATTTTTAATTTTTAATTTTTAATTTTTAATTTTTAATTTTTAATTTTTAATTTTTAATTTTTAATTTTTAATTTTTAATTTTTAATTTTTAATTTTTAATTTTTAATTTTTAATTTTTAATTTTTAATTTTTAATTTTTAATTTTTAATTTTTAATTTTTAATTTTTAATTTTTAATTTTTAATTTTTAATTTTTAATTTTTAATTTTTAATTTTTAATTTTTCATTTTTAATTTTTAATTTTTAATTTTTAATTTTTAATTTTTAATTTTTAATTTTTAATTTTTAATTTTTAATTTTTAATTTTTAATTTTTAATTTTTAATTTTTAACTTTTAATTTTTAATTTTTAATTTTTAATTTTTAATTTTTAATTTTTAATTTTTAATTTTTAATTTTTAATTTTTAATTTTTAATTTTTAATTTTTAATTTTTAATTTTTAATTTTTAATTTTTAATTTTTAATTTTTAATTTTTAATTTTTAATTTTTAATTTTTAATTTTTAATTTTTAATTTTTAATTTTTAATTTTTAATTTTTAATTTTTAATTTTTAATTTTTAATTTTTAATTTTTAATTTTTAATTTTTAATTTTTAATTTTTAATTTTTAATTTTTAATTTTTAATTTTTAATTTTTAATTTTTAATTTTTAATTTTACATTTTTAATTTTTAATTTTTAATTTTTAATTTTTAATTTTTAATTTTTAATTTTTAATTTTTAATTTTTAATTTTTAATTTTAAATTTTAAATTTTTAATTTTTATTTTTTATTTTTCATTTTCATTTCATTTTTCTGATTGTATGGTGAAGTTGATTTTTACCCCCCTGCCCGTATAGATGTTTACATATCAAAAATTTAATTTCTCCAAGTACTAAAATATTAAAATTTTTCAGAAAGTACTTTTTCAGCTACTTCTCAAAAAGTATATTATTCAGAAAGTACCTTCAAAGTATTTTTTCTAAAAAGATAAAAATGTTGTCAATTACAATCGTCAATTTTTTATTCGATGCTTTTAAAGTACATTTTCAGGTAAAACTGTTATCACTTTAATAGCACCGGAAAATTTTCAGTGTTACTCACTTGGAATTTATCACCCCCTAGAAAAATATATTGTACCTGAATTTTTTTATTTTTCAGTTTACTATGAAACATTTTATATAAAAAAAATAAACTTTTAATAAATTAATGGAACCATGATATTGAAACTTGTATTTCCACCAGTTTTAAAATATAATACTATAACTTTCATTTATTTTTCGCACACTTTTTCTCTATGTCAATCCCATCAAACTTCCGCTTTTGCTACTTACTACTGGCTTATAGTGCATAATAGTGTGTACTCACTCACCTATAAACCCCTTTAACATCATCACCATCACGCATTTCATTACGATTGTGTAAAATATGAGCATCTGCATCTTCCACACCGTAGGCAAATTCATATTCCGGTTTGGCAACATAATCCAAGCGTGACGCATCAACACTATGGCCATTACTGGCATCATTTACATAGATTCTGTGTTCGGGACCAGCAACGGGGCCAATGAAACGTGTGTACGAATAACCGACAGCATCGACGCATCCTAACGGTAGCAGCGTCAAAGAGATGACACCTAAAACCGCCATGAACGCAGAGTAATATGAAGAGTAGACTGTATGACTCGTATGTCTAAAATTCATAAGCAGTTTTAAGAAAACCGACATATGATCATGATGTTTTTCAGCGATTATTGCAGATTTTAAGACTTTATTGTTATTTGAGGCTTTGGCTAAATATTTATATTTTTCAATTAACATTTTATTTTATGAAAAATTTCTGTTGTTGCTGTTGTGTTTTTGTTAGATAATAAATATGAAAACACACAGCAAAGATATAAAGAAAATAAAACGGAAATGAATTTAGTAATTTAACACCGTAACATCAATATGATTGGCAAAGTTGTTGCTTTATAATACTAAATATGATTTGTGACACTTCTTGTTTATTTATAAGATTTTTCTATTTGTCTTCAAGTGCTGCTGGCTTTCTTTGCGGAAACCACAGAAAAATATGTATCAATGATAATTGCGAAAATTTTACACTTCAATGCTGACAATAAAATAATTTTCACATTAACATTTAAATAACTGTTCAATATTTAGACATTGACATGGAAAAAACAATTGGTTTGAAACGAAAAAAAAAATATAATGAACTAATGATGGACACATTAAGTTCTATAGAAGACCACAAAAATGTTTAAAAGATAATTTCCTGTTGTTTGGGCTTATTGGCAAACTTTAAAAATTCTTAAGACTTTTTTCATTATTTTATCTACAATCTTTTTAAGAAATCCACCTTCTTTGTACAAGCATACATATAAAAGATTTGTTGCCTAATATCTTAAATTTGCTATTCTTATTATTCTTTTGTTTATTTGATGGATTATTATTGTTATTATTATTTTTTTTTTAAGATATGAAAATGCGTATAACCTCAATTTCGATGCTGTTATTTCTACCCACATCCATTTATAACCATAGTTCATATTGATTTTATTTTTGTGACTTTATCGAATAATAATCTCTTCCCACCAAAATAATGTCAATTACACTTCAAATTTATATAGGCGGTAGCTAAAATCGCCCAAATAATATAAACAAAAATCCACCCAAAAATTTTAAAATATAAATTTGGGTCAAATTTCATATATAAAATTACACAAATATTTTGGGTAATATACTCGTATCTCTAATTTTGGTAAAACTGAATGATTTCCTAATTCATAAATTGATCACTATATATATTTAAATAGTAAAATCTGGGAGCTAAGAACTTAATGTTACGAATTGTATGTTCCCTATCGTACGCGTTCTTAAAAAAAACCATCTTACAAAACTATTTTTTTTATGTAGCTTTTCTTAAAAAAGTATATTTTCTTCAAAAAGTTTATTTCCGTAGAAATATTCCTATTCCTAAAAAACTACATATTCCACAAAAAGTACTCTTTCTAAAAAAGTATCTCTTCTAAAAAAATTAACGTTCCTTAAAAAAGTACCTTATGCAAAAGTAATTCTTCTTCAAAAACTACATTTTTTAAAAAACTACCTTTTAATAAAAAAAGTAAATTTTGTTTAAAAAAAGTATCTTTATTAAAAAGCCATATTCTCCATAAAGTGCATTTTCATAAAAAAGTACCTTTCCGTAAAAAAGTACCTTTTCGTAAAAAAGTACCTTTTCTTATAAAAGTTCTTACCTAAAAAACATACATTTTCTAAGAGGGTACCTAAAAAATTTACCTATTCCTAAAAAATACTCTTTCGTAAAAAAGTGCCTTTTCTTAATAAGTATCTTTTCTTGAAAAAGTAATTCTTCTTAAAAAATTACCATTTTTATAAAAGAAAGGTACTTTTTTCAAAAACAAAAATAGTTTCTTAAAAAAGTAAATTTTCTTAAAAAGATCTTATTTAAAAAAGAACCTTTTCTAAGATGGTACCCAAACAAAGTTACCTATCCGTAAAAAATACTGTTTTTTTAAAAAGTACATTTTCTTTAAAAAGTACTATTTCTTAAAAAAGTAAACTTTCTTTAAAAAAATGTTCCTTTACTTAAAGGAGTCCCTATATCTAAAAAGTACCTTTTCTTAAAAAAGTAAGTATTCTCAAAAAGTAAATTTTCTTAAAAAAGTATCTTTTCTTAAATACCTTTTCTTAAAAAAATAATTTTTCTCAAAAAAGTACCTTTTGTTAAAAAAATTACCTATTTCTTAAAAAGTATCTATTCCCAAAATAAAAAAATTACCTATTTCTTAAAAAGCATCTATTCCCAAAATAATAATTATTTATTTATTTATACTAGCAGATTCCAGCCCTCGAAATTCGAGCGCAAATTCTAGGAAATTTTATTTTTTCATTAAATAAAGACCCTAAAAGTATGCTAATCAATTATAGCCAATTCACAAATCAACACAAAAAACAAACTCATTTATATTACAAACACATTGACAAATTTAATAAACACACACGTAGCATTGTATAATTTTATATATGTGTTAGTAGAAACTTTAAATGCAATTTACTTAAAATATAGGAAAAAATTTAAAAATCTGTAAATCTGCAAATCGGCCGTAAATAAATACCTTTCATATAATATACGGTTGGTCAAAATCGGGATAAAACGGTAGAATAAAACATCAGTCACAAGAAATCGCCTAGCCTATTAATATTATAGATTAACTGCAATGCAAAGTAAATTTGTATTCTAATATGGCTTCAGGGATAAGCCGGGTGACAAAAACCATTTGGCTGGTTTTTGCAGCGACAGACCAAAGCCTGTGAGGCAATCGAAACCACGACCCCCTCATGATAGGCAAGCACGCTACCTAGTCACCTACCGCGGCGCTTAAAAAAATAATTTTTTTTAAAGCAAATTTTTTACTTTTCTTAAAAATGTATATTTTCTTAAAAAAGTTTAGTTTTTAAAAAATATATTTTATATTTTATTAAAAAGTACCTGTTTCTGAAAAAAGTACATTTCCTTAAAAACAGTACCTTTTCTTAAAAAAGTATATTTGTTTCAAAAAGTACCTTTTCTTAATAAAGTATGTTTTTTTAGAAAAGCACCTACTCTTCCAAAAATTAACTTTTCTCAAAAAATTACCCTGTTAAAAAGTATCATTACCTATTCCTAAAAAATACTCTTTCTTAAAAAAGTGCCTTTTCTTAAAAGAGTAACTTTTCTTAAAAAAGTACCTTTTCTTAAAAAAGTACCTTTTCTTAAAAAAGTACCTTTTCTTAAAAAAGTACCTTTTCTTAAAAAAGTACATTTTCTTAAAAAAGTACATTTTCTTAAAAAAGTACCTTTTCTTAAAAAAGTACCTTTTCTTAAAAAATTACCTTTTCTTGAAAAAGTATCTATTAGAAAAGTATGTTTTAAAGGATGTACTATTTTATCCGACTTGTCGTTTGTCAATTAAAAATTATTGCTTCGAGCTCAGGGCCAAGTTATTTTGAAAAAGTGTTCCTTTATTTTTACAATATTGCACTGACGATAGTGGAGACACAGCGTTTTCAAGAATCGTTTGTGAATCTTTAATATAAATCTCTGAAGATGTCTTCGATGAATAGCGAAATATTGGATAAAGGAACACTTTTTCAAAGAAATAATTTTAGTAAAGTAACAACAACTTTTTTTAAAAAACTATCTATTCCTAAAAAATTGCTTGTTCTTAAAAAAGCACCATTTCTTTAAAAGGTACCTATTTCTAAAAAATTACCTCTTCTTGCAGTAGACCTATTCCTAAAAAAGTAGCGTTTCTAAAAAAAGTACCTTAGCTTAAAAAATGAACTTTCCTCAAAAATGCCTTCTTAAAAAAGTATCTTTTCTTAAAAATGTAACTTTTCTTAAATAGTACGTTTTCTTAAAAAAGTACTTTTTCTTAAAAAATTATGCTTTTCTTTTAAAAATCCCTTTCTTAAAAAAGTTCTCTCTCTTAAAAAAGTATCATTTCTTAAAACAGTACCTTTTATAAAAAAAGTGCCTTTTCTTACCAAAGTACCTTTTCTTAACAAGTACCTTTTTCTTAAAAGAGTACTTTTTCTTACCAAAGTACCTTTTCTTAAAAAGTAAATTTTCTTAAAAAAAACTACCTTTTCTTAAAAACTTAACTTTTCTCAATAAATTACCTTCTTAAAAAGCACCTTTTCTTAAAAATATAGTTTTTCTTTAAAAATGGTATCTCTTCATGAAAAAGTACATTTTCTTAAAAAGTAAATTTTCTTAAAAAAAAAGTAAATTTTCTTAAAAAAAAAAAATATTTTCTTAAAAAAGTAAATTTTCTTAAAAGTACCTTTTCTCAATAATGCTACTTCATAATTTTTCAACAGTTGTCTTAGGCACCTCACAACTCTGTGGTTTTCTGGAATAACCGCGTATGTCTTTTTTTCAGTTTTGAGTTAACGATGCCAAATATAATAATTTTTAACGCTCTTTACATGTGTTTAATTTTTTTCAAAAAAATATTGACCATTTCTGAGTTTTTTTCTTTAAATAACGACGTTACTTAAATGTTTATTAAATTAATTTGCAGCACTAACGACGTATGTCAACCTACATTTGATCGCTGACAAATTATTTTCTCAGAAAACGGTTGTTATTAATGAAAAAAAATGCAAAATAATTTTGGATTATTTTTCAGTTTATAACCACTTAAAAAAAATTGTGTGTTTATTTCTGTTATTTTTTGTCACTATTATTCTTGATACGTTGTTATATTCTCATCCTAAGTCCCGTTAGCTTTTTGTTGACGAACAAAAAAATCCATTTTTCAAGCAACAACAACTTATATCGACATGGGTGGTTGCATTGGTAGTTTTCTTTTTCAAAGAAAACGACGTTTGTCAACATAAGTTGTTTTATCTCACACACTTTAAGTGTAATTTACATATTGTTTTTTCGTCCTTCTCTAGGATCTGTTCCTCTTAATATTTTTGACTCAAAATTTTTTATAAAGTATTTATTCCCCATATCTACAGGACTGTTAAATAAAAAGTCCTAAAAACTTTATATCGAGCCCATAATTTCAAATATAACGTTTTTTGGCTCTCCTGAACATTTTGATTTTATGACATACGCGGTTATTCTGGAAAATCACAGAACTGTGAGGCGTTATTTTCTATAATATTAATAGGCAAAGTGATTTGTTGTGACCGATGTAACTTTGTCAGTTTTACCCCGACTTTTACCAAATATACCTAATTTTAAAAATATTTCTTTTTAGCTATTCACCAGATTTTTACATTTTTCCATTTTTTTTTTTTTTTTTTTTTTTGAGTAAAATGCATTTAAAGTTGCTACCAACATTTACATACAATTATACAATGCTGTGTCTGTGTTTGTTATATTATTTAATGTCTTTGCAAAAATTGTGTATGAAAACCCATGTGTTGAATTGAAAAATAGTTTTTGACATAAACCAATAACGACAAACATGCAAATCGGTATTTAAAAAATGTTGAATTGTGAATTAGCTAAAATTGATAAGCATACCTTTAGCGTCTTGTTGAATAATTTATTAGATGAAAAAATTAAATTTCCTAGAATTTGCACTCGAATTTCGAGTGCTATTACTATGCAGGATTAAATGTTCAAAAACGGAATACACATTTAGAATGTCAAATGCGCTGCTGCACAGACACCCGTTAATACAGGTCTTGATGTAAATATTTTATTTAACCTAAAAATTCTTAAAAGGCATTTCATTGTTTTAACACATCATAAATAAATAAAAAAAAAAGTATCAAAAAATCAATCTTGAAATCTTAACAAATAAATTAAAAATCATTTAATGCGTTTTTTCCCATAATTTGGGAGTTAAAAAAACTCAAATCGAGATGTTTTTTTTTTGCAAAGTACAATACTTATGCGAATAGATTTTATCAATTGAAATTGATGACGACGTTGCAGGCCAAAAAGATCAAAACCATCTATGAAGTTACAGACTATCAACGTTATGCAGATATGTAAAGTTGTGTGGTACTTATTTGAAATGGGGATTACAAAGTGATATTAAGAATCGGAACATAGAGGGTCTAATAGAAAATATATCTTCGTCAAATTAAGTTTAGGCTGATTTTATATATCCTTCATTAATCTCACCCAGTTTTTATATAAGACAGTTTCGTTTTAATACTCGAAAAATTCAAATAAATGTTTTTAAATTTAGATCTGTATGTACAAGGAGTGGCCGTTACACAATCCATACTCAGAACTTTTGTTCATGCTCTTAAATCTAAATTCAGACCTTTAAGCAGAGTGTTAAAGAATCATTTTTCATACCACACAACTTTTCGTTGCACAAATCGCAAAAGAACTAACAACAACATAACAATTGATATATTTCTATTTTTAGATTATTTATGAATTTCACTTCTTATTAAAACTATTCTCTCTTTAAGTCCAGCCGGAAATAAAAAAATATATATTTTTAAGACGAATTTTTTAAATTAATTTAATAGTTTTAACTTCACTTTATTTAGATTCAGAGAGATTAATATTTAATTGAGTTGTATTTGACACTTGAGAGAATGTTGGAAGTGTCAACTTGATTAACTCACTTTATTTTAATAATATGAAAAGATTAAAGCTCTCTAGAAGTGAAACAAAAAATGAAGTAAAGTTATTTATTTTAATACATTTTGATAAGGCTGTAATTTAAGAAAATTCAATTAAAAATTCAACAAATTGAATATTTAAGCTGGATTTTTACGATCTTAAATAAAATTTTTTTTATGTATTTTTCAGTTTTGTATTTCAACTTTAAAAATTGTCTCTTGCTAATAAGTGGCCACTTAGTTAACGTTTTTATGTTAGAGTATACAATTCCTTGGCAGCTGGTTTTCTTTGTTTTCTTCTTATTTTATTATGTTTAATATTGCTGATGGCGTCGGAGGTGTACATTAGGACGTTTCACTAAAAACTTTTTTTTTTTATATTTTTGCCATTCTTAAAGTATGCATTTTTATAGCCCAAAAAAATTTTGAGCATTTTTTCATATTTTTTGGAGGTCTGTAAGCGGTCTTTGAAATCGATTTAATCAAAAAAAAAAAAAAAATAAGTAAAAGTGTTAAATTCGGCTCTGCTGAAACTTTGATACCATCCGACTGAGTTTTACGTTTACATTAATATCTGAACTTATTGCACTCTTTATAACAAATGTAAATAAAATATTTGAAAAGTAAACAATTTGATAAACTTAATACAAAAATATTATTACAACGAACACACTGAATTTTTGACATTTTTCTAGAGGTTCATCCATATTTTAGGTCACAGTGATGCCCGATTTACCCAATTTTAAATACCAACCTTCTCAAAATAATGAGAAACAATATTATCCCAAGTTTACCCAAGTAAATGGTTTATTTTTTGATTTCAGCAGACACACATTGACGGACTGATGGACAGACGGGCATCGCTAGAAGAAGAAGAATCTTAGGTCCTACTAATAGGATATAAAAAATAAGCATAAACCTAATTGTTTTTGTCCGCGGATATTTTTATTTTTCATTTTTAATTTTTCTCTTCATTTTTCGTTTTTCATTTTTAATTTTTCATTTTTGATTTTTCATTTTTCATTTTTCATTTTTATACCCTAAACCACTATGAGGTTTGGGTATAATGACTTTGTGCTGCTGTTTGTAACTACCAAAACTATTTGACCTAGGCCCATCTTTTATTATACCGATCGACTCAGAAACACTTTCTGAGTCGATTTAGCGATGTCCGTCTGTGTGTCCATGTAAACTTTGTAATCAAACTACAGGTCGCAAATATGAATATATTTTGATGAAATAGTCCCCATACAAATGACCCCTATGAAATCGACATAAATTGCCATAAGATCGAAATTATCATATAAATCTGAGTCAAATTGGGTTTGTATGTGTTTATTATATTCATTAATCGGTAGTCCAAAAATAATCCCCATAGGACAATTCGTAGTCATAGGCCCCATATAGAGCTGCTTCCCGATCTTCACTTAAATCTATTAAAAAAAAGAAAAATATTGCACAGATTTTTCTCAAATCTGTGGTTTTCTAGAATAACCGCGTATGTCATATAATCAAAATGTTCAGGAGAGCCAAAAACGTTATATTTGAAATATGGGCTCAATATAAAGTTTTTAGGACTTTTTATTTAACAGTCCTGTAGATATGGGCAATAAATGCTTTATATAAAATTTTGAGTCAAAAATCTTCAGAGGAATAGATCCTAGAGAAGGACGTAAAAACAATATGTAAATTACACTTAAAGTGTGTGCAGATAAAACAACTTATGTTGACAAACGTCGATTTCTTTGAAAAAGAAAACTACCAATGCAACCACCCATATAAACATAAGTTGTTGTTGCTTGAAAAATGGATTATTTTTTGTTCGTCAACAAAAAGTTAACGGGTTTTAGGATGAGAATATAACATTGTATCAAGAATAATAGTGACAAAAAGGAACAGAAATAAACACAAAAGTTTTTATAAGTGGTTTTAAACTGAAAACTAATCCAAAATTATTTTGCATTTTTTTTTTTCATTCATAACAACGTATGTCGCTATATGTCGCTTTCTGAGAAAATAATTTGTCAGCGATCAAACATAGGTTGACATACGTCGTTATTGCTGCAAATTAATTTAATAAACATTTAAGTTACGTCGTTATTTAAAGAAAAAACTCAGAAATGGTTCATAATTTTTTTTTTTAAATTGAACATGTCGAAAGAGCGTTAAAAATTAATATATTTGGCATCGTTAACTCAAAACTGATAAAATTGGACTTACGTGGTTATTCCAGGAAACCACAGAAATATGGTTTGTATATATTTTTTCTAAATATAAGTGACTTTACCAAATATGGCAAGGATCGGGTTATTTTTCGACCTAGTCCCCATATAAATATAGCACCGGATATGAACTTTTTCATATCTGCAGCCAAAAAAATTACAAACAATTCCCCTCAAATTTGGTTTATGCTTATTTTCTATATCCAATTATTTGGACCGAAGCGATAGGGTCTCTAAACCATGGTATAGGGTATCGTATAGTCGGTCTAGACCGACTATTATTTACTTGTTTATTTTTCATTTAATGTTTTTCATTTTTCATTTTTAAAAAGGTTATTACATATCATAATTTTTTCACCAATACAAACATAGGTCACACCGATTTTGTCTTACGTCTTACATGTTATGCTGTTTTTGACGCGTTTACACGTCAAAAAGTTCATATTGGATAATATATTTATATGGGGATTACATCGAAAAATTGACCGATCTTGACCATATTTGGTAAAGTGACTTACTTTTTGCAAAAATACATACAAACCAAATTTGAGAAAAATCTGTGATATATTTTTGTTTTGGATAAGTTTAAGTGAAGAAAAATGCTACAAAGTTTATTTTTGCACTACTGATTAATGGATGTAATAAACATGCAAACCGCATTAAACCGAGATCTAGATAATAATTTGATAATTTCGTACTGGTCATTTGTATGATAACCACGTCTGAACATTCACCGATTTTCACCAATTTCAATAGCCTTATGGCCGATGAAAGCATATATTTAGTATATTGCAAAAATATTGGTTCAGGTAAAATATTTTAGGTAGTAACAAACATCAGTACTAACTAATTATACCACTATGTGGTATCTGCAATAGTAATAGGCAAGGCAATTTCTTGTGGCCTATATAAACATTGTAGTTATTAACCGATTTTGACCAAACATACCTCATTTGAAAGGTATTTCTTTTTAGCCGTCCACCAGATTTACAGATTTGGAACATTTTTTTGAGTAATGTTTATTTAAATTTGTTACTAACAAATACATAAAATACATACTGTGCGTGTGTTTACTATAAATATCAAAAGCTCTGTGTAGGATTGTGAATTGGCTAAAATTGATAAGCATACCATTTGGCTGTTATAAAATTATTTATTAACAAACCCATTTATATATCTTCTCTGTGTTCAACAAATATTTATAATGAAATTTAAGGATTTTTTTTTAAATTATTTATAAAATTATTTATTAAATAAAAAAATTAAATTTCTTAGGAATTTGCACCCGAATTTTGAGGGCTAAGCTCTGCTTAGATTATAATTCGTTTACTTTTGATGTGTAAACATCTATACGCGCAGGGGGTAAATTTCAAAAACAGCGTAACATGTGAGTCGTAAGACAAAATGTGATTGTATTGGTGAAAAAATTATGATATTATAATAACCTGTTTGAAAATTAACAAGTAAGAAAATTATAGTCGGTCTAGACCGACTATATGATACCCTATACCATGGTTTAGAGACCCTATCTTTCGGTCCAACTACTTCGATATAGAAAATAAGCATAAACCAAATTTGAGTGCGATTTTTATTAACTTTTTTGGCTGCAGATATGAAAAAGTTCATATCGGATGCTATATCTATAAAGGGACTAGGTCCAAAAATGGACCGATCCTGATCATGTTTGGTAAAGTCTCTTGTATTTTGCAAAAATATGTACAAACAAAATTTGAGAAGAATCAGTGGAATATTTTTGTTTTTTAATAGATTTAAGTGAAGATCGGGAAGCAGCTCTATATGGGGTCAAAGGGATCATTTTTGGACTACTCATTAATGGATGTAATGAATGCATACAAACCCAATTTGAGTAAGATCTATATGACAATTTGGATCTTATGGCAATTTATGTCGATTTCATATGGGTAATTTGTATGGGGGCTAGGTCTGAACATGGACCGATTCTCACCAATTTCAATAGCGTTCATCCCATGGCCGATAAAAGCTTATATACCAAATTTCATCAAAATATATTAATATTTGCGACCTGCAGTTTGATTACAAGCTTTACATGGACACACAGACGGACGGACGGACGGACGGACGGACATTGTTAAATCAACTCAGAAAGTGATTCTGATTCGATCGGTATAATTAAAGATGGGTCTAGGTCAAATATTTTTGGTTGTTACAAACAGCAGCACAAAGTCATTATACCCAAACCACATAGTGGTATAGGGTATAAAAATGGAAAATAAAAAATGAAAAAAAATTAAAAAATAAAAAATAAAAAATAAAAAATAAAAAATTAAAAATGAAAAATAAAAAATGAAAAATGAAAAATTAAAAATGAAGAATAAAAAATGAAAAATTAAAAATTAAAAATTAAAAATAAAAAATTAAAAATAAAAAATGAAAAATGAAAAATTAAAAATGAAAATGAAAAATAAAAAATGAAAAATAAAATATGAAAAATAAAAAATGAAACATGAAAAATAAAAATGTAAAATGAAAAACGAAAAATTAAAAATTAAAAATGAATAATGAAAAATAAAAAATCAAAAATAAAAAAATGAAAAATAAAAAAATAAAAATGAAAAACGAAAAATAAAAATGAAAAATAAAAAATGAAAAATGAAAAACGAAAAATGAAAAATGGAAAAAAACTAAAAATGGATAATAAAAAATTAAAAATTAAAAATTAAAAATTAAAAATTAAAAATTAAAAATTAAAAATTAAAAATTAAAAATTAAAAATTAAAAATTAAAAATTAAAAATTAAAAATTAAAAATTAAAAATTAAAAATTAAAAATTAAAAATTAAAAATTAAAAATTAAAAATTAAAAATTAAAAATTAAAAATTAAAAATTAAAAATTAAAAATTAAAAATTAAAAATTAAAAATTAAAAATTAAAAATAAAAAATAAAAATGAAAATGAAAAATGAAAAATAAAAAATTAAAAATAAAAAATGGAAAATTAAAAACAAAAATAAAAAATATAAAATTAAAAAGGAAAAATAAAAAATGAATAATAAAAAATTAAAACTAAAAAATTAAAAATAAAAAATGAAAAATTTGAAACATGAAAAATAAGAAATGATAAATGGAAAACGAAAATTAAAAATGAATAATGAAAAATAAAAAATGAAAAATGAAAAATGAAAAATGAAAAATGAAAAATTAAAAATAAAAAATGAAAAATAAAAAATTATATATAAAAAATGAAAAATAAGAAATGAAAATTGAAAAATAAATAAATTCAAAAAGAAAAATAAAAATTGGAAAATGAAAAATGAAAAATGAAGAAAAAAATTAAAAATGAAAAATGAAAAATTAGAAATGAAAAATTAAAATTAAAAAATTAAAAATTGAAAATAAAAAATGAAAAATAAAAAATGAAGAATGAAAAACGAAAAATGAAAAACGAAAAATTAAAAATTAAAAATTAACCGGTTAAAATAATAAATAATAAATATTTTTATATTAACAGAGCCCTGCAGTTGATTGCTATAAGTGATACGCTTTCTGTTTGATTTTAAGAAAGTGCTATAAAAAAGCTTTAATTACTAGATGCTTACACATCTCCCCTGCGATCGGACTCACATGATTTTATTTTCTCTGGTGCTTTTTTTACAAAACCAGGTACAACAACTCTCAAGGGGACCATTTTACTAAGCAAAATCTCCGCTGTAAAAGTTATTAGTCTGAGGGTACTTAAAGCTTTGTATTTTCCAAGTTTAAACCTTAATAACTCGAAAAATATAGAATACCTATCTATAAAATTAAATATGTTAGATAGGCCTTCAAAAATACCTTTGATTAGAAATTAATATGTCTCTTGTCACGTCTGAAGATATATTTAAAAAAAAAACTATAACAAAATGCTTTTTTACCCCATTGTATGAGATTTATAGCAAAATGTGCTAAATTATATGTGAAATTCAAATGATAGGTATTTTTTAGGCCTAAATAGCGCGTTTAATTTACACCTAAATATTGATAATTTTTTGAGAAATTAAAGTTTGAACTTGAGAAATACTTGATAAAAATTTGAACTAATATTTTTTATATTTAAATATCTTTTGGACTATTCTATGCTCAAAACGTAGGCTTATAAATTGTTAAAAAATAATAAATAATATCAAAAATTATTATTTTATCCTTTAAAAGAACTTTCTGTGATTTTTTTTAACCTAAAACTACAGAGAAAAGAAATCATTTGAGTCCAATCGCAGGGGAGATGT
Source organism: Cordilura impudica (assembly GCA_963682025.1). Taxonomy (NCBI): domain Eukaryota; kingdom Metazoa; phylum Arthropoda; class Insecta; order Diptera; family Scathophagidae; genus Cordilura; species Cordilura impudica. Next base: position 14,048,809 of record OY821519.1, read on the forward strand.
GTAAACATCTAGTAATTAAAGATTTTTTTATAGCACTTTCTTAAAATCAAACCGAAAGCGTATCACTTATACCAATCAACTGCTCTGTTAATATAAAAAAATTTATTATTATTTATTATTTTAACCGGTTAATTTTTAATTTTTCGTTTTTTATTTTTAATTTTTCGTTTTTCATTTTTCGTTTTTTATTTTTTTTTTTAATTTTTCATTTTTTATTTTTCGTTTTTTATTTTAAATTTTTCATTTTTTAATTTAAATTTTTTATTTTTTATTTTTCATTTTTTATTTTTCATTTTTAATTTTTTTCTTCATTTTTCGTTTTCCAATTTATATTTTTCTTTTTTCCTTTATCCTTTTTCATTTTATATTTTTCATTTTTTATTTTTCAATTTTCATATTCTATTTCATTTATTATTTTTAATTTTAGTTTTTAATTTTTCATTTCTTATTTTTCATGTTTCATTTTTTATTTTTATTTTTAATTTTTCATTTTTCATTTTCTATTTTCAATTTTTAATTTTTTATTTTAATTTTTCGTTTTTTATTTTTAATTTTTAAATTTTTAATTTTTTAATTTTAATTTTTCATTTTTTATTTTTAATTTTTTTTTTCTTCATTTTTCGTTTTCCAATTTTTATTTTTCTTTTTTCCTTTTTCATTTTTTATTTTTCATTATTTATTTTTCAATTTTCATATTTTATTTTTCATTATTCATTTTTAATTTTAGTTTTTAATTTTTCATTTCTTATTTTTCATGTTTCATTTTTTATTTTTTATTTTCAATTTTTTAGTTTTAATTTTTTATTATTATTTTTTATTTTTGATTTTTACTTTTTATTTTTCTTTTTTTTTAATTTTTAATTTTTAATTTTTTTTTTTTTTTGATTTTCCATTTTTATTTTTATTTTTTATTTTTTATTTTTCATTTTTTATTTTTTATTTTTATTCTTAAATTTTTATTTTTCATTTTAATTTTTTTTTTTCATTTTTTATTTTTCGTTTTTCATTTTTATTTTTCATTTTTCATTTTTCGTTTTTCATTTTTCATTTTTCATTTTCCATTTTTTATTTTTCATTTTTCGTTTTTCATTTTTTATTTTGCATTTTTCATTTTTAATTTATATTTCATTTTTCATTTTTCATTTTTTATACCCTACACCACTATGTGGTTTGGGTATAATGACTTTGTGCTGCTGTTTGTAACAACCAAAAATATTTGACCTACACCCATCTTTAATTATACCGATCGAATCAGAATCACTATCTGATTCGATTTTACGATGTCCGTCCGTCCGTCCGTCCGTCCGTCCGTCCGTCCGTCCGTCCGTCTGTGTGTCCATGTAAAGCTTTTAATCAAACTGCAGGTCGCAAATATGAAAATATTTTGATGAAATTTGATAGTTGATCTTTTATCGGCCATGGGATGAACAGTATTGAAATTGGTGAGAATCGGTCCATGTTCAGACCTAGCCCCCATACAAATGACCCCAATGAAATCAACATATATTGCCATAAGATCCAAATTATCATACAAATCTTACTCAAATTGAGTTTGTATGTATATATTACATCCATTAATCAGTAGTCCAAAAATGATCTCTATTGGATAAGTCTTAGTCATAGGCCCCATATAGAGCTGCTTCCCGATTTTCACTTAAATCTATCAAAAAACAAAAATATTGCACTGATTCTTCTCAAATTTTGTTTGTATATATTTTTCCAAAATACAAGAAACTTAACCAAACATAGTCAGGATCGTTCCATTTTTGGGCCTAGTCCCCATATAGATATAGCATCCGATATGAACTTTTTCATATCTGCAGCCAAAAAAATTAATAAAAATCCCACTCAAATTTGGTATATGCTTATTTTCTATATCCAGTTAGTTGGGCGTAAGAGATAGGGTCTCTAAACGCATGGTATAGGGTATCATATAGTCGGTCTCAGCCGACTATAGTTTTCTTACTTGTTATATTTAATTTTTTTATTTTTCATGTTTTATTTTTCGTTTTTCATTTTTTATTTTTCATTTTTCAATTTTTATATTTCATTTTTTTATTTTTCATTTTTTATTTTTCATTTTTTATTTTTCATTATTCATTTTTAATTTTTCGTTTTTCGTTTTTTATTTTTAATTTTTTATTTTTCATTTTTTATTTTTCATGTTTTATTTTTTATTTTTCATTTTTTATTTTTCATTTTTTTTTTTTCATTTTTTATTTTTCATTTTCAAACAGGTTATCATAATATCATAATTTTTTCCCCAATACAATCACATTTTGTCTTACGACTCACATGTTACGCTCACATGTTACGCTTACATGTTACGCTGTTTTTGAAATTTACCCCCCTGCGCGTATAGATGTTTACACATCAAAAATAAAAGTAAAATTATAATGGAAAATCTGGAAAAATTCACAAAAATCTTCTGTTCTATAAGAATTCACATTCCGCTTTAAGAATGGCAAAAATCGGAAAAAACGTTTTTCGTGAAATGCCCTAGTGTACATGCATACGTATGGTTGGGTATATAGGATTGCATTTAATATGCAATTGGCTCGCATTAGTTGCATATTCAAGTGTACTTGACTGAATGACAGACCCCTAACATTAGTTGCTTTGTTGTACTCGTAGTCGAATGAATATTCAAAAAAATGTTTAGTGATTTCTTGATGCTTTAACCTTTTACAGGGTCTTGGTACTATTCTCAGAGTTAACGTTGTGTGTGTGTGTTTTTTTTTTATATTGGTTTGTAAGGTATTTTAATAACTTTTTGTTAAAGGTTTTTGTTTTTTTATTAATACTCTCTACAAATATGTATGTGGTAAGGGTATAATGGGTTTGTGCTGATGTTTGTAACTACCAAAAATATACTGATCGTTTCAGAATCATTTGCTAAGTCGATTTAGCTATGTCCATCTGTATGTTTGTTGTATGTTCACTGAAAACTTGTAATCCAACTCAAGGTCGCTAATGTAAATATATGTTAAGACATATTTTACATAAGCTTTTCTCGGCCATATCATAAATGGTATTGATATTTGTGCAAATCGGTGCATGTTCAGACCTAGTCCCCGTACAAATGACACCTATGAGATCGAGTTTAATTGCTCTTAGATCAAATTTAAAATATAGATCTCAAAATATAGATAATAATACGGATACTACAAAAATACATCACGTAGGACCATTTTTAGCTAAAATCCCAACATAAAGGTGCTTTCCAATCTTCAATTAAATCTATGAAAAAACAAGTAAGAAAATTATAGTCGGTCTAGACCGACTATGCGATATACTTACCATGCGTTTAGAAACCCTATCTCTTAGGTCCAATTAATTATATATAGAAAATGAACATTATTATTACTTTTTTTTATTTTTGAAAAATTTCATATGGGATACTATATTTATATTGGGACTAGGTCAAAAATTGGATCGATCTTGACCACATTTGATAAGGTCACTTATTTTTTTTTCAAAAACATACACAAGCCAAATTCGAGCAAAATCTGTGCAATACTTTTCTTTTTTCGATATATTTAAGTGAAGATCGGGAATCAGCATCATATGGGGGCTATGATCAAGAATTGTCCTATAGGATTTATTTTTAGACTACAGATAAATAGATATAATAAACATACATAAACCCAATCTGAACGAGATCTATGTTATAATTTGGATATTATGGCAATTTAAGTCGATCACTAAGAGTCATTTGTATGGGGACTAGGTCTGAACATAAACCGATTTTCACCAATTTCAATAGCGTTCATCCTATGGCCGATAAAAGTTTATATACTAAATTCATTACAATATATGCATATTTGCGACCTGTAGTTTGATTACAAGGTCTACGTGAACACACAGGCGGACGGACGGACATCGCTAAGTCGAGTCAGAAATTGATTCCGATTTTCACCAATTTCAATAGCGTCCATCCTATGGCCGATAAAAGCTATATATACCAGATTCATTACAATATATTTGAGACCTGTAGTTTGATTAAAATATTTAAATGGACACACAGGCGGATGGACGGACGGACAGGCGGACATCGTTAAATCGACTCAGAAAGTTATTTCGATGTGTATAATAAAATAAATAACATTACTAAATATGGTCTTGATCGACCTAGTCTCCATATAAATATAGCATCCGATATGAACTTTTTCATATCTACAGGCCAAAAAATTAACAATTCCACTCAAATTTTATTTTCTATGTTGGACCTTCGAACTTTTTCTCTAAACCCATAGTATAGGGTATCCTATAGTCGGTCTAGTTCGATTAAAATTTTCTTACTTGTTTTATTTTGCTTATTGTTGTTGTTGCAGTGAAGTCTTTTGGAGTTGTTAGTTAGGCGTTTCTTGCCTCAACACATGGGGTTGTAAGGTGTTTTTAAGAGTCTTTTTTATCTAGGAGTTGGATAAAAGTCTTTGCATTGTATATGAATGATTCACTTCTATAAGATTTTCTTAATGTTAATAGTTGGAAAATTTATTGCTTAAATTATGCAACAGTAGCAAAGATTTTCTTTGTGTAGATATATTTTTTATTTTTGCTTTTTTATGCCCACCTAACAATTTGTTAATTTGTATTCCCAAATACGAATACTTTGTTGGATAAGTTAGTATAAAACTAGAGGACCCGTGCTGCTCCGCAGCGTTATATTATAAAGGGTTATCCATTTTGCGGTTTCAAAAGTAAACGTAAATAAAACACATATAAAATATTTTTTTTCATGATATTTCTTTTTATACCCTATACCACTATGTGGTTTGGGTATAATGACTTTGTGCTGCTGTTTGTAACAACCAAAAATATTTGACCTACACCCATTTTTAATTATACCGATCGAATCAGAATCACCATCTGATTCGATTTAACGATGTCCGTCCGTCCGTCTGTGTGTCCATGTAAAGCTTGTAATCAAACTACAGGTCGCAAATATGAATATATTTTGAAGAAATTTGGTATTTGATCTTTTATCGACCATGGGATGAACGCTATTGAAATTGGTGAGAATCGGTCCATGTTCAGACCTAGCCCCCATACAAATGACCCTTATGAAATCAACATATATTGCCATAAGATACAAATTATCATACAAATCTTAGTCAAATTGGGTTTGTATGTATATATTACATCCATTAATCAGTAGTACAAAAATAATCCCTATTGGACAACTCTTAGTCATAGGCCCCATATAGAGCTGCTTCCCGATCTTCACTTAAATCTATCAAAAAACAAAAATATTGCACTGATTCTTCTCAAATTTTGTTTGTATATATTTTTGCAAAATACAAGAGACTTTACCAAACATGGTCAGGGTCGGTCCATTTTTGGGCCTAGTCCCCATATAGATATAGCATCCGATATGAACTTTTTCATATCTGCAGCCGAAAAAATTAATAAAAATCCCACTCAAATTTGGTTTATGTTTATTTTCTATATCCAGTTAGTTGGGCCTGAGAGATAGGGTCTCTAAACGCATGGTATAGGGTATCGTATAGTCGGTCTAGACCGACTATAATTTTCTTACTTGTTTATTATAAAGTTTGACTGTTGACATTATGTGTGAAACACTACATCATTTAAATGACCACCACGCGAATTGTTGCAAGCATTGATTCTTTTGCGGTAATATTCGACCACTTTTTGACACATATTGGGCGGTATCTCAGCCATAACTTGATGAATGTTAGTTTTTAAGTGCTCAAGAGTTAAAGGTTTATCTGCATAAACACGGTCTTCCGCGTAGCCCAACAAAAAAAAGCCTAATGGTGTCAAATAGCATGATCTTGGTTGCCAGTTGATATCGCCACGACGAGAAATTACGCGGACAGGAAATGTCTCTTGCTATAAAGCCATATTCGCTCGAGTTGTGTGGCATGTGGCACCGTCTTGTTGAAACCTCATATTCTCCAAGTCGTATTCTACAATAGCAGGCAAAAAAAAAGTCGGTTATCATATGACCATAACGCTCCGAATTGACGATAACAGTCGTTCCATCGTCGTTTTCGAAGAAGTAAGGTCCAATCACACCTTCGGACCAAAGAGCGCACCAAACAGTGACTTTTTGTGGATGTAATGGCCTCTCTTCAATTACTTGAGGATTCTCAGAACCCCAAATACGACAATTTTGTTTATTAACGTACCCACCGAGTGAGAAATGTATTTCATCGCTTAAGAAAATTTTGTCCGAAAAATCAAGCACCCATTCCACGTATCTACGACGTTGTGAATGGTCAGCTGGCTTTCGTTGTTGTGTGAGCTGGTTTTATATGGATGTAGGTGTAGATCCAAATGCCAAATACGCCATAATGTGCCGTAAGACAGTCCTAATTCCTGAGAACGACGAGGAATCGACACATTCGGGTCTTCGGCAACACTTTCACTTACAGCAGCGATATTTTCAGTCTAACGAGCGAAACTATGTAGCACAGGCCTTACAATATCTGTAACCACTCCAGTCTCTTCAAATTTCTTCACAATTTTGCCAATTGCTTGCGTAGTTGGACGATTATGTAAACCATAATCTCCTCTTAAAGCATGATATGTGGCTGTGCCAGAATCACCATTTTTGTAGTAGGTTTTAATAATTTTTATGCGTTGTGTGATATTTAGTTAAGCGATCCATTTTCGTCAATGCCAGACTTTCAACTTGAAAGAAAAAAATTGGTTTAACAACTTAGTTTGACAGATGTCGAATTCCAGCCCTATACTTTTGAAACCACGAAATGGATAACCCTTTATTATATAATATATATAATAAAGGGTTATATAATATATATAATATATATATTATATAATAAAGGGTCCGCCAAATAACTTTTTTTTTTTGAAAATGCTATAAAAAAAACTATTGAATATTATCTCAAATTTCTTTTTTTATTTGAAAGTACAATCCTTCCGGTTAATAATGGAAAATAACTTCATTCAAATGGCTGCCTCGGCTTGCCATGCAGTAGCCTACATGATCGGTCCAATAAAATCTTAAGCACATTATCGATTGTGTGCAGCTGTATTTCACCAATGGCTTTACGAACATTGTCCTTTAAAGCGTCAATTGTCTCTGGCTTGTTGGCGTAACACTTATCTTTGAGGGCACCCCACAAATAATAGTCCAACGGTGTAAAATCGCAGCTCCGAGGTGGCCAAACGACATCAGCTCTGCGGCTGATAATGCTATCTTCAAAAATAGGGCGCAAAACATCGAGTGTAGCTTCGGCTGTGTGGCACGCAGCGCCGTCCTGTTGAAACCAAATGTTTCCAATATCCTCCTCTTCAATTTTTGTGAACAAAAATTCGTTCAACATGGCCCGATAATGATCCCCATTGACTGTAACGGCCACTCCTTGCTCATTTTCGAAGAAAAATGCCCCAATTATGCCTCTGGACCAAAATCCGCACCAAACAGTGACTCGTTTTGGGTGTTTCGGCTTTTCAATGTATGCGTGCGGGTTTTCTGTGCCCCAAGTGCGACAATTTTGCTTGTTTACATACCCGCAAATATCAAAATGAGCTTCATCTGAAAAGATGATTTTTTTGGCAAAATCGGCATCTTCTGTAAATCGATCGCAGGCCCACTTAGCGAAGCGAAAACGCATTGGATGGTCAGTTGGCTTCAACTCCTGAACCAATTGGACTTTGTATGGCGTCATACCAAGGTCTTTATGCAAAATTCGTCTCAATGATGCCTCCGAAATATTCAATTCTTGAGAACGACGGTGAATTGATGTTGATGGCGCTTCACGCACACTTTCTGTCACAGCAGCAATATTCTCGGGTGTACGTACTGTTTTTGGCTTTTCACGCTTTGGTTTATCGTTTGAGGATGCAAGTTTCTTTCACTTTTTTCACAAGATAACGAACATACGGAGCTGACGGTGCTTCTCTTCTTCCAAAATCCGTACGCAATTTTCGCACACATTCTGCAACTTTACCATGATTTTCAAAAATTGTTCAAGCGTATACACCACCATATTCGTTCAGCGGAAAGATAAAACTAATTATCTGTCAAATCAGACATGAGCTAAGTGTTACCATTCACGAAATAAGCACTAGTTGAAAAAAAAACGTTAGATGGCGGACCCTTTATAATCTAGGATACTTGTAAAAAATTACATGATGTAACCTGGAACTTATTTTAATATATTTTTAAACTTACTTCATATAAATGAAAAAAAAAATTTTTTTCATCAAAGTTGACATTTTTATGGAATTGCCCATAATGTAATGCGTAATATAATGCGTATAATGCGTATTTCAATATGCATATCTTCAGTACCATACAGACAGTGAGTAATTGCCCGGAATAAACAATTACCATCACCAATAATAAGAATCACTTCAAAACTGTTTGTCTTCGAAGGACCACACGTCATTGAAGAATTCTCATCCGCAGAGAGTCGTCTTTATTTGGTCAACTTCCGTTCCTCACACTTCCTTTTTAGCATCCTTCGTCTTCCTACCAAGTCACATAATTAAAAGTACTGAAATGCAAATATTTAAAACAATAAAAGGAATATTATTTAAAGTGGCAACGCACAACTGACACATGCACAGAGGATCACGGTTAGATTGCCACTGAGGAATAAGCTGAAGGGAAACATCTATATATAGGAAATGAACTGAACCAATCAGAATGAAATATTGTGTACAAATAACTTTTTTGTCATATATCGAGAATTTTCCGAAGTAACTTAACGTGCAGTAAAACAATATCCGAATTTGCCCGGAGAAGTTAACGTACAGTAATACCAAAATTTGCCAAGAGAAGTTAGCGTACAGTAATACCAAAATATGCGGGAGAAGTTAACGTACAGTAAAACAATATCCGAATTTTCCCGGAGAAGTTAACGTATAGTAATACCGATATATGCGGGAGAAGTTAACGTACATGTAAACAATATCCGATTTTGGCCGGAGAAGTTAACGTACAGTTATACCTTAATTTGCCAAGAGAAGTTAGTGTACAGTTATACCAAAATATGCGGGAGAGGTTAACGTACAGTAAAACATCGGAATTTGGCCGGAGAAGTTAACGAACAGTAATAACAAAATTTGCCAAGAGAAGTTAACGTACAGTAAAAGTAAAGTTGATTGTCCACGCATAACTTTCCTCAAACCCAACGATATTAAGCAGTTAATGCTCAATAGAAAGAGCTTGCTCCACTGAGTGTTCTTAGACTTATGTCAACAGCCTACGTTAATTAGAACTCTACTTATAGAGGTTTGAGGAAAATATTGAAAAAATCTTGAAAAAAGTATAACTTGAGTAAGTTCAAAATCAGGTCACACATTTTACATTTTGGGTTTCTTTACAGAAGCCCAAACATAGAAAGGGAGCATACCTATAATGGCTTCGATGCCCTTTCTGAATCCATAACTAGAATCCTAGAGAGTTGCCCGAATAGCGAAATCGTAGTTGCCGGCGATTTTAATATTCACAACTCTTCTTGGCTTCACCATTCGAGTCAAACAACTCCCGAAGGCCGTTGTGTTGAGATTTTCACCGCGCATAACCGCTTAGTGCAACTAGTGAATGAACCAACGCACATTCCGTGCATTGAAGGGCAAAGACAGAATACTCTCGACCTTTTTCTAATTTCACACCCTGACAAGTATGAAGTGAAAATACTTGTACCTCTTGGTAATTCGGATCACTGTACCATTTCTGCTTCTTTTTCGTACTCTGTACTTCACAGTGTTTCAATACCAGCTATGAAACGCTCAGTTTTCATTTACGAAAAGGCTCGTTGGGCCAAGCTCAACGATTTCTTCAAGCGTTTCAACTGGAAACTTCGTTTCCTAGATAATAATGTTGATGCTGCTGCGGTAATGGTGGAAAAAATAATAGTGCTTGGTAGGAGATTATTCATTCCATCAAAGCGCATTTCGGCTAAACCTAATCAAAAATCTTGGTTTAACCAGTCTTGCAGAGATGCAGTCAGATCCAGAGAGGAAGCATTCAGACTTTGGCGTGAAAATAAAAATTCCGTCACTGAACTGCTACGCAAACAGGTGAGAAATGAATGTGCCAAAGTACTAAGGCGCGAAGAGTTTCTTCACGATCAGCGTCTTCGTGCTAAAGTTCTTTCTGCTCCTCGGGGCAGCAAGAGCTTTTGGTCATTTGTTAAAAGAGTAAAGAATAATGCTAGTTCTGCTATCCTAACTCTTATAATGAATGACCAAATATTCACCGACCCGGTTGATAAGGCTAACCTTTTAGCTGAACTTTTTGCAAAAAATTCATTTTTGCCGGATAGCGATCAACCACTGCCCGAACTCGAAAGAGTATCTTGTACTATGCCTAAAATATTCTTCCAAGCACGTGCAGTTAAAAGGGTTCTTTCGGATCTCAACATTAATAAGTCTCCGGGACCGGATGGTATACCAGCACTGTTGCTGGAACAGTGCTCTTCGACGCTAGCCAGTCCATTGGCCAACCTTTTCAGTCTTTCGTATCGTGCGGGAGTCTTTCCCTCTTGCTGGAAGGTAGCTAATGTCCAGCCAATCCCTAAAAAGGGTGCGGCTAATAACTCTGAAAATTACCGTCCAATTGCAATCTGCTCTGCGCTCTCAAAGGTGATGGAGAGCATGATCAATTTCCACCTTGTGAATTACCTAGAGACCAACTCACTTCTTAATGATCGACAGTATGGCTTCTGTAGAAATCGTTCACCGGGAGACCTGTTATCTCTACTTTCTGAGCGCTGGAGTCGATCCATTCGCAATTTTGGCGAAAGTAAAGTGGTTGCTCTGGATATTTCCAAGGCATTCGATCATGTATGGCACGGTGCATTGATATCAAAGCTTATTGCATTTGGGGTCGGTAATGACTTCTCTCGATTTATATCGAGTTTTCTCAGAGACCGAACAATACGTGTTGTTATTGATGGGGTCTCATCTAATGAGTTTCAGCTTAATTCAGGGGTACCCCAAGGTTCCGTTCTTTCTCCTTCTCTTTTCCTTATCTTTATGAACGACCTTCTTGGCCAAACTTTTAACTCTATATACTCTTTCGCAGATGACAGCAGCATTTGTCATTCATTTTCCTTTAATTGTAGGCCAAGCCTCTTGGAGGTTGGAGGCAGAAGACGGACAATGAATGACACACTCAATCAAGACCTCTTTACAATCTCCGAGTGGGGTAAAGCGAATAGGGTTGATTTTAATGCGCTGAAGACTCAACGTTGTATGTTGACCCATAGGGCCATGGAATCAACAATGTCATCTGTATATATGGGTGGTATAGGTATTGAGGAATCGGATACTCTTGATGTTCTGGGCATGAGAATTCAATGTGATGTTCGTTGGAACGAGCATGTTTTTCAAGTGTCGAAAGAAGCATTCAAGTGTCTTGGTTTTCTAAAACGGTGTAGAAACTACTTCACTCCTTCTGATCTCCTTAAAATCTATACCACTTACATCCGACCGAAAATGGAATACAACTTCCATATACGGGCAGGGGCTTCAAAGTCTATTTTGGAGCTACTGGACCGTGTGCAATAGAGGGAGTTGGAGCTCATGAATGACAGTAGGGTATCCAATTCTATTGATTCATTGGAACACCGTCGGAATGTGGGTTGTGTAGCACTGTTCTATAGATATTACCATGGGAAATGTTCTTCTGAGATTAGCGAACTTATTCCAAGTGCCCGAGTTTCGGTTCGCTCTACCCGCTTCTCTAGTAGATCACATCCGTTTGTAGTCTATTGTCCAGTTGACCGCACAACGCATTACAGAGAGAATTCGTTTATCAGTCGAACTAGCCGTATGTGGAATAAACTCCCCGCAGAGGTCTTTCCTGACAGTTGTAGTCTAATAAAATTTAAGTCAAATATCCACAAACACTACTCCCTCTCTCCTCCTTCCCATAACCTATTTTCCTGAAATCAACACAATGCACTGCATTTGTAAGGGCCATCCCCTGAGTGTTGGTAAACAAAAATAAAATAAAAAAGGTGGGAGTTGAGTTAATTCCAATGCTTGATGACATACTTATCTGTGTCTAAATACCTTTCATTAAAAAAAATAAAGGAAATCGGCCGGGTAGAACGGCCAGACGGACTAACTTTAGTTTTCATAAATTCGTTTAATATATTGTACATAAGATTCTTTAGTGATTTTGAAATACAAACACAAACTAACGTCTCCGGTCACCTTTTTCATATATTTTTACTCGTATGTCCGCAAACAAAGCGATTGATTTCATCAACAAAATTCTAAAACAGAAAAAAATTGAATTTCCCTCAAAACAAACTATAATTCACCAAAAAAAAAAACAAACACAAATCACGCTTTTGACGCTGCCATCTTAAAACCACTAATCTAAAACAAAATTAGTATGACAATTTTGTTTTGTACTTCTTTAATTAAGACATTAACTTGGTTAGTTGGAGAATGTTTGGAATGTCGAACAAAAAATCAAAGTTTACAAATCTACCGAAATTTTTTAACAATTAACGAATTGTATTAAATGGTGTTTTTTTTTATTTATTTATTTATTTTTTTTTGGTTGCTAAAACTCAACTTGTTTTGGTTATGGTCATACTAAGAAGTTGCCTAAGAAATTGTACGATTTGTTATTTCTGTTTTCCTAATGACTGCCTTAAACAGAAAAAAAATACAAGTGATATTTGTAAAATGTTTTTGAACAGATGGCTTAAAATTCGTTAGTGGGTATAAATTAAGGCAATATATTTGTTTTTATTTTTTTTTTTAATAAAAAAAATAACGTTTCCAAATATTCTAAAATTTTTTGCAAATTAAACATATTTTCGTAATTCAAGATAAATTGATTTTAAATTTTCAATGATTATCATTAATAGTTCAACCGTTAACAGTTATTTTTATTAAATTTTTATTAATTGGTAATTTAATATAAATAGACATTTTTGCTCTGAATACTTGACCACCATATTTGTATTAAAAATAATTACATTTATTGCACATTCCTACACATTTTACCAAAATTACTCTCAATTATTTTAACATTTCAATACATTATAATTACACAACTTGATTAAGCCTATAAGTTATCTTGAATGCAAATCTAAGTCTTGACTTTTAAATCATAAGTTAAGTTATATTCTAAATTAAAAAAAAAAAAAAAAACAGAAAACAAACTATAACAGCAATTAAAACTAGTTTTTGCATGCGAACCAAAAAAAAAAATAAAACAAACTAAATACCAAGCACCACTATCCTGCCACTACAAATTGGTGACATATGCAACACTTAAAAATTTACCAAAAAAAAATCAAATTCGAAACCTGGGAACTATTGAATTTTTACTAAATATAGAATGCATAACAAATGAGCTTAGGGGAAGGTATGCCAAGGTAAAAGTTTTATATGAAATGTAATTTTGGCTCATATCGCCATTCGAGTGTATATATTAATTACGAACTGGGCGTTCCCAGAATAACCCGACCCGACGTATAGATGGCGACAGTAGTTTGAAAAAAATTCTTTGGTTTGAGCCATCAAACGATCTCAGTGATTAATTCAATACTTTCAGTCCTACCAATATTAAAATCAAGCAAGATTCTACTCTGGGGGAAGCTGCTCCTTCCTTTACGACTAACAAATGTTGGGAGGCAGAGTTTAAACGAGGTTGTTTGAGCTACCAAGATAAATATCGTAGTTTTCGACCAATTGTGGTGGTCACGCCAGCAACGGTTAAGAATATCCACAAAATAGTATCGGCTGAAGGTGCGTGACTGATAATTTGGAGATGAGAAATCTGTCCGCAAAATAGGTGCCGCGCAATAAAGCCAACCTGGCATCGATTCACACATGAGACAAAGTGGCAGTGAAAACAGTGGACCGAAATGAGAGAATCATGTCCAAAGGTGGCGAAAGCAGTTCCACATGCAAGCAAGGTTATGGCGTCTGTTTTTGGGATGCTCGTTGGAATATTTCTGTTAATTATATTCAAAAAGGAAAAAAATCAGTGATGAAATTAAGAAAATAAGGCCGCATTTTGCGAAAAAGAAAGTGTTGTTTCATTAAAACAAATCCAAACCCAAATCCTATGGCCCTTGCCTAATCCAAGGAGAACGAAATCACTCCTTGGTTTTGGTAAAAGGACAATCAGCCTACTTACAGGAGTACTCACTGGATACAGGGCGGATGGCTGAACGCATAGGTGTCCCGAGAGCTGACTTCTGTAGGAGCTGTATGGATGTGGACGAGGAGACAGTGCAACATTTGCTGTGTGAATGTCCAGGACTGAAAGAGCAGCGCTCAAGATATCTACGGCAAAGGTTCTACGATAACCTGGGCTGCATAGTAGACGTTTCACTTGGCGATCTTGCGGACTTCTTGAAGGAATCTGCCTGGTTCAGAAGGGACGCATAACGGACAAAAGGGGTCATTTTCACTTGTTCTTTTTCACTTGCTCTTCTCTTTTCTTTTCTTTTTTATTTTCATTTTCCATACCCCTTACACTATATATCTGTGCTCTTTAATCTCTATTCCTATCACTACCTTTCCGGCACTTTCTAAAGGATATTACAATGGGCCATATGGCCTCCGAGTTTACCCACCTTCGGGCCAGTGACCCATCCAACCTAACCTAAAACAATGCACCAGTTCACACGTCCCCTATTGCGATGGCCAAAACCCATGAATTAAAGTCCGATTATTCACCAGATTTAGCTCCCTTGGATTATGATCTATTTCCAAACTTGAAAAAATGCCAACAATGAAAAGATGGTTTTTGGGATTGTTGGCTATTTGAAGGAGCTATGTCACGTTTAAAGGGGAGGAAATGATCTCAAATTACATGCCCAGATTTGATAGGCAACGTAGTGAAAACTCAATTCCTAGAAAGGGAACAATACTGATTGACTGAGGTACTGGAGGAGGAAATTCTGAAGCTCTACTTAGGGAATGATGATAACAAAGCTCCAGGATTGGAGAGCATTACCAATGTGGCGCTAAAGGCTGCCATCAGAACGAGACCACAGATATTCATTAAGTTATTCAACAAAAGCCTGGAAGATGGCATATTCTATAATATCTGGAAGAAGCGAAAACTTATCCTGATCTCAAAGCCGGGTTACACACTAGGAGAACCTCAGTCGTATAGACCTATATGCCTCTTGGATACAATAGGCAAGTGTTTGGAGAGGATTATATGTATATAGTAGATTGCTAGCCGTCGTCGAAGAAGTTGGAGGTAAGTATATCGCAAAGACATTATGCTGTCCGAAAGCCGAAATCCACAATCGACGCGATCAGCTTTGTAATGAGGAGGGCAATTCATTACTTTGGATATAAAAAATGCTTTCCACTCTGCGGGATGGAAGCATATTGCATCGTCGTTGCGAAACATAAATGTGCCAGACTAGGTACGAAACTGACAGGGGTACAGATTCGTACGTCGTTACGGCAGGAGTTTCCCAGGGCTCGAAGTCCTTATTGTGGAATATCATGTATAACGAGCTGTTCGGCCTAAAAGTACCGGAGGAAGCGGCAATTTTTAATTTGGCAGATGACATTGCAGTAGTAATAGAAGCGAGACACCTAAAAAGTCCAATTGTATTTCGAATGATACAGATTTGGCTGAGACCAATGAATCTTGAACTGGCGGAACTAATAAGTGGGAAAAGAAGGAGAGAAACCCTAAGAATTCAAGTTGGCAGTAGCAAAATAATCTAATCGGAGTCTATTAAGTACCTTTGAGTTATGATCGACGACCGCATGAACTTCAAAAGGCATATGAACTATGCGTGCTTTGGCCTGGATGATCCCAAACGAGTAGGAGGACCTCATCAGAGTCGAAGACTATTGCTCTCTCGGTTGACGAACTCGATCCTAGTCTATGGATCACCAGTATGGGAGAGAGCTCTCAAGAACACAGCCAAGGTGGACATGGTGTCCGTGTTCAGGATTAGCTCTTTAAGAGGGTATTGCAGATATCAGACATCTTTGGGGGCTGCTTGCGTCGTAGCAAAGGTGCTATCGGAGATATACGATACAAGGAGAGAAACTCCGATCATTCTGGGACAAACCATACGAATGGCTGAAAGAGATAAGTCAATGGAAAAATGGCACAGAAGATATGAAAACTCACCGGTAGGCCTTAAAATTGATTCCAAACATCGATCAGTGGCAAAATCGTAGTCACGGAGAGGTGAACTATAATCTGACACAACTTCTAAATGGATACCGAAGTTAAACGAGCTACCTATATTGATTTGGACACGACAGCTGACCAAGCTGTCCATATTGTCCTGATTGGGACGAAAATGTGGAGCACGTAGTATTAATGTGCCCACGGTCTGACGACCAACGAGCACAATTGGAACTCTACATAGTTGAGAGCTTGACTGTCGAGAACATTGTGAACGTGATGCTGCAGTCGGATAGAAATTGGGTTGCAATCAACAAATTCGTTAACATAATATACGAGGCGCTGCGGACAGCAGAGCAGGTCCGCAAGGCTCCGATGGCAAGACAACCCTGAAAAAAGGTGGTTATGGAGAAGAGCAACGAGGGATGTAGCTATGGTGATTAGCTAAGACTATCCTGCCCTGCGACGTAATATCTTAACGGGTAGTCGCGTAGGGCAAAAGGATGAAGGGGGAGGTGGTTTCAGTCGGTAGGAATTCAGACCCTGGACATGGAGTGTTCAAGGATTTTATGCAAGATTTCCACCGCCCGGACAATAAAAAGACAGTTCTTTCTATAAAGAAGGTATCGAAACAATAGAACATCGCTGGGAAAAGTATATCAAGCTAAAAGGCGATTATATTGAGAAATAAAGAAAAATTTTCGCAAATTTATTGTGATTTCTTTGTCAGGTCAGGTTGTTTTGAGACCACCCTATTACGTCTTAAACTGAAATGATGAAAAGAATGTCCTTTGAAAATTGTATCCTTTAATACCCTTTGAAATTCCCAATAAAATTCTGTTAGCTAAATTCCCGAAATTCACGCAAGATATGAATTAAACACAACACAGCGTTTTTCATTAAATTATTATTTTTTAATTGGTCTCCATGACTTTGCTGATTACAAACGCATTCTTTTGTCGAAATTTTCCATGCACATTTTGCTGAATTTCGTAGAGGCAGCGTTGAATTTCCTCCTTCATTGCACGGGTAGTTGGAGGCTTGTTGGCACACCTCCTTTGACTTCAAATAACTCCATAAAAACAAATTCAATCCTGTTTAGTAATACGATCTAGGAGACCAATTCGGATCACTGCAACAAGGCAGTGCACGAACAGGAAATGTCTCATACACTAATTATGTGGCACCGTCTTTTTGAAACCAATTTAGGCAGAAAAAACTCTGTTATCACGTTGGTATAGCGAGCACCACCGGCCCCATTTTCGAAAGAGTATGGTACAATCAATTCTCTAGCCCAAAATCCGCACCAAACAGTGACACGTTGTGGATGCATTTGTTTTTCAACAAATACATGTGGTTTCTCTGCAGCCCATATGCGGCAATTTTAAGGATTTACATAGTTTTATTCTAATTTTATTTTAACGATCTCTCTTCACTGTGCTAGGTCATTAGGCTTCAGTTCTTGTGTCTACTGATTTTATAATCGTGGACTCTGATCTTCAGTAAGTATGCGCTATAGTGAGCTTCTTGAAATTTGCAATTCTTTTCCACGACACCGAATTGATATTCCTGGACTTGCATAAACACTCTTACGCAAAGTTTTAATATTGGTATTTTCATCATCAATTATTCAGGTCTGCCTGAATTTTTCAATGACGAAGTTAGATCAATACTCCGACTATAATTTGTATAAAATTTTCAAACTCTAGCCATAAAAAATTAAATTTGTGTTGCTTAAACAAAAATCAAAATTTTTTATTACACGTAAAGGGATTCTAAAAATTAACATTGTTCTGAATGAACATTATTAACGTCCTTCTGTCGTGATGAGATAAAATAAAAAATTTTATAAAATTAACAAAATTCTGGTCTTTCATTTGACACTGATAGTGGCATCGTAGCACAATTCTAAAGGCCTAGTTAGCCACACGTTGTTAAAATGTATCTGTACCGTAAATGTAACGCTGGCATTTGGTGCAATAATAGAACGTAAAAAACGAACCAGCATGTTGCTGTGTAAAATTAACCAAACTTTATCAGCTGTTCACAAATGTCACGTACAAACGTAGCAAAAATCTATTTTCAACAGATTGGGACGTTCCGGTTACGTGACAGTTGAGTTCGGTAACTGCTCTAAATGCTTTTTCATGTAACAGAAAAAAACAGCTGACACGTTTGATTAAGGTTACGTGTGGCTAACTAGGCCTTAAGTATTTGAATATATTTTTTGAAAATTAACTTCCAAGTCCATTGAAACTTTTAAGTTTTCTTAATGCAGTTTTACTCTCGTTTCAGGTGTAACGAAGTTTTTGTTCCTTGTTGGACGGTGTAATAAAAGGGAATAATTTCTATCAAGATACTATTAATATATATCCATAACTATTAGCAATTAGATTCAAGCATAAGTGATTATGATTAGGATACCATCCTTGCTAGTTACTGTAACCATTTTGCAGAATTGTAAATGGATGATTTATTAGTAATTATGGTAAAAGATATTTTTTCTAAGTTATTTTTTTTTTAATTTTAAAAAATATCAAAAAATGTTCGAAATTTGTACTCATAACATTGTGAAATATTCTTAGTCATAGCCCCATATAAAGCTGATTCCCGATCTTCACCTGAATCTATCGAAAAACAAAATATTACACAAATTTTTCTCAAATTTGGTTTGTGTTTGTTTTTATAAAAAATAACTGACTTTACCAAATATAGTCAGGATCGGTCCATTTGTCGACCTAGTCCCCATATAAATATAGCATCCGCTGTGAGCTTTTTCACATCTTCGGGCAAAAAGATAACAAAAATGCAACTCAATTTCAGGTTTTGCTTATTTCCTATATTATTTTCTATATTATATTGGGACCTATGACCCTTTCTTTAAACGCATGGTATAGGGTATCGTGTAGTCGGTCTAGGCTGACTATAATATTCTTGCTTGCTTTTTACTTTTATTTTATCAAACTTTACTCGAATTTAAAGGAACAAACGTATCATCAGCTGTTGTAATAAATCAGCTGTTTCGTGTTTTTATTATCACAATTGATAATTGAAATAAAACATTTTTTCTATTTTTTTTTTTTTTTAATAAAATTAAAAATTATAAAAACAATATATATTTCTATTATTTACCAGCTTAAGCTATAAGATATATAAATATGTAAAAAATAATTTTTTTTTTTTAAATTCAATCAATGCTTACTGTGGATAATGGTCAACTTTCTCAGAAAATCCAATTTAATTTGCATAAATCGCTAAAAAGTGCTAATTGAACTTTCATTTTCATGTGGTTATTAAATTATTGATTAAATTATCTTAAAGTTCTGCTGTGTTTTCCCATAAAAATATTCGAATACCAATGTGTTGCCATATACAAATTTGTTCTTTTTCATAAATTTTTTTGTTAAACAAACTGAACAAACATTGTTTTGCAACATATAAATTTTGAATTAAAAATCTGTGTTAACTAAAAATTTATTTAGTTTAAAATTGTTTTTTTCTTTTTTTTTTTTTTTTTGTTTTAAAATATAAAAACAACTTTGTTATTTAAGATTAATGTTTGTTTTAGCATATTGTTTTAAATTTTCTAGATCATGTCAAGCATTCATAGTGTTTAAAGCGATATTTAAATGGCCATAAAGCATTGTTTTAAATTTTTTTAACATGTTTTTCTCTAGTACATCAAGATAAACTTCATTAACAAGTAAGTGATTTACATGTAATGCAAAAGTTTTCAGTTTGGTTTCTTTAATGGATGTTAGTATGAGTTCTAACGTTAGAA
Organism: Cordilura impudica; assembly: GCA_963682025.1. Classification (NCBI taxonomy): domain Eukaryota; kingdom Metazoa; phylum Arthropoda; class Insecta; order Diptera; family Scathophagidae; genus Cordilura; species Cordilura impudica. The sequence continues at coordinate 14,068,680 of OY821519.1, forward strand.
CCTTTGAAAGTTTTTATTTGAAAATATTTAAATATAATTTAAAATATTTAAATATAATTGAAATATAATTTAAATATTTATATATTTATTTCAATATATTGGCAGCCTACAAGGCCAATTAACTTAAAACTATTTTAAATATAAATAACTAAGTGGCTCCCCAAACATTGCCAAAGTAAAAAAATTATTAATAAAAAAAACATATATCCTTTTATATGCCAGAGACAATAATCTATAATATTAATTGGCAAGGCGATTTCTTGTGACCAATGATTTGTTCGACAGTTTTCTCTCGATTTTGCCCAAACGTATCTTTTTTGAAAGGTATTTCTTTTTAGCTGTCCACCAGATTTACAGATTTTTAAATTTTTACATTTTTTTGGAGTAAAGTGCATTTAAAGTTGCTACTAAGACATACATAAAATTATATAATGCTAGTGTGTTTTTATTAAATTTTTTAATGTGTTTGTGAGTTTGTTTCCTTTTTTCACAATAATAATTGTGTTGAATTGAGAAATAATTTTGGACATAAACCAATAAAGACAATAATCGATATTTGGATACCTTTCGGATTTTTTTAAATAAAAAAAAATCATGTGAGTCCGATCGCAGGGGAGATGTGTAAACATTTAGTAATTAAAGATTTTTTTATACCACTTTCTTAAAATCAAACAGAAAGCGTATCACTTATTGCAATCAACTGCGGGGGCTTTGTTAATACAAAAATATTTATTATTATTTATTATTTTAACCGGTTAATTTTTAATTTTTCGTTTTTTATTTTTCATTTTTCATTTTTTTTTAATTTTTCATTATTTATTTTTAATTTTTTAATATTAAATTTTCATTTTTTATTTTTCATTTTAATTTTTATTTTTTATTTTTCATTTTTAATTTTTTTCTTAATTTTTCAATTTTCATTTTCCAATTTTTATTTTTCTTTTTTCATTTTTTATTTTTCAATTTTCATTTTTTTTTTTAATTTTTTATTTTTAATTTTTTATTTTTAATTTTTCCTTTTTTATTTTTCATTACTCAGTTTTAGTTTTAGTTTTTCGTTTTTCATTTCTTATTTCACATGTTTCATTTTTTATTTTTAATTTTTTATTTTTCATTTTTCCTTTATTTTTTTATTTTTTATTTTTAATTTTTTATTTTTCAGTTCTCATTTTTTATTTTTCATTTTTTATTTTTTATTTTTTATTTTTTATTTTTTATTTTTTATTTTTTATTTTTTATTTTTTATTTTTTATTTTTTATTTTTTATTTTTTATTTTTTATTTTTTATTTTTCATTTTTATTCTTAATTTTTTATTTTTAATTTTTAATGTTTTTTTTTTCATTTTTCATTTTTCCTTTTTAATTTTTTATTTTTCATTTTTCGTTTTTCATTTATTATTTTTCGTTTTTTATTTTTTAATTTTCATTTTTCATTTTTAATTTTTCATTTTTTATTTTTCGTTTTTCATTTTTTATTTTTCATTTTTCATTTTTTATTTTTATACCCTATACCACTATGTGGTTTGGGTATAATGACTTTGTGCTGCTGTTTGTAACAACCAAAAATATTTGACCTAGACCCATCTTTAATTATACCGATCGAATCAGAATCACTTTCTGAGTTGATTTAACAATGTCCGTCCGTCCGTCCGTCCGTCCGTCCGTCCGTCCGTCTGTGTGTCCATGTAAAGCTTGTAATCAAACTGCAGGTCGCAAATATGAATATATTTTGATGAAATTTGGTATATAAGCTTTTATCGGCCATGGGATGAACGCTATTGAAATTGGTGAGAATCGGTCCATGTTCAGACCTAGCCCCCATACAAATTACCCATATGAAATCGACATAAATTGCCATAAGATCCAAATTGTCATATAGATATTACTCAAATTGGGTTTGTATGCGTTCATTACATCCACTAATGAGTAGTCCAAAAATGATCCCTTTGACCCCATATAGAGCTGCTTCCCGATCTTCACTCAAATCTATTAAAAAACAAAAATATTGAACTGATTCTTCTCAAATTTTGTTTGTACATATTTTTGCAAAATACAAGAGACTTTACCAAACATGATCAGGATCGGTCCATTTTTGGACCTAGTCCCTTTATAGATATAGCATCCGATATGAATTTTTTCATATCTGCAGCCAAAAAAATTAATAAAAATCCCACTCAAATTTGGTTTTTGCTTATTTTCAATGTCCAGTTAGTTGGGCCTAAGAGATAGGGTTTCTAAACGCATGGTATAGGGTATCGTATAGTCGGTCTAGACCGACTATAATTTTCTTACTTGTTAATTTTTAATTTTTAATTTTTCATTTTTCATTTTTTATTTTTCATTTTCCTTTTTTTATTTTACATGTTTAATATTTAGAAATGAAAATATTGGAGCTCTAGGCCTTGTTATATTAGTTTTAAATAATAATTTTTTATTTACTTGTTGCCGATATTTCGTCTTTCTTTGAAAGACATCATCTGGGCTTTTAATATTAAACTTATCAAGCATAAAACTTAAAAACAATAATGAGTTGTTTCATCAACGTCTAATTACTAACTGAAAAAGGTCAAATAAAATTAAAAATTATATTTATTACATGTTTAATTTTTTATTTTTCATTTTTTATTTTTCATTTTTCATTTTTTATTTTTCATTTTTAATTTTTTATTTTTAATTTTTATTTTTTATTTTTCGTTTTTCATTTTTAATTTTTAATTTTTATACCCTATACCACTATGTGGTTTGGGTATAATGACTTTGTGCTGCTGTTTGTAACAACCAAAAATATTTGACCTAGACCCATCTTTAATTATACCCATCGAATCAGAATCACTTTCTGAGTTGATTTAACAATGTCCGTCCGTCTGTGTGTCCATGTAAAGCTTGTAATCAAGCTGCAGGTCGCAAATATGAATGTATTTTGATGAAATTTGGTATATAAGCTTTTATCGGCCATGGGATGAACGCTATTGAAATTGGTGAGAATCGGTCCATGTTCAGACCTAGCCCCCATACAAATTACCCATATGAAATCGACATAAATTGCCATAAGATCCAAATTGTCATATAGATCTTACTCAAATTGGGTTTGTATGCGTTCATTACATCCACTAATGAGTAGTCCAAAAATGATCCCTTTGACCCCATATAGAGCTGCTTCCCGATCTTCAGTTAAATCTATTAAAAAACAAAAATATTGCACTGATTCTCCTCAAATTTTGTTTGTACATATTTTTGCAAAATACAAGAGACTTTACCAAACATGATCAGGATCGGTCCATTTTTGGACCTAGTCCCTTTACAGATATAGCATCCGATATGAACTTTTTCATATCTGCAGCCAAAAAAATTAATAAAAATCGCACTCAAATTTGGTTTATGCTTATTTTCTATATCGAAGTAGTTGGACCGAAAGATAGGGTCTCTAAACCATGGTATAGGGTATCATATAGTCGGTCTAGACCGACTATAATTTTCTTACTTGTTTATTTTTCATTTTTATACCCTATACCACTATGTGGTTTGGGTATAATGACTTTGTGCTGCTGTTTGTAACAACCAAAAATATTTGACCTAGACCCATCTTTAATTATACCGATCGAATCAGAATCACTTTCTGAGTTGCTTTAACAATGTCCGTCCGTCCGCCCGTCCGTCCGTTCGTCCGTCCGTCCGTCCGTCCGTCCGTCTGTGTGTCCATGTAAACCTTGTAATCAAATTGCAGGTCGCAAATATGAATATATTTTGATGAAATTTGGTATATAAGCTTTTATCGGCCATGGGATGAACGCTGTTGAAATTGGTGAGAATCGGTCCATGTTCAGACCTAGCCCCCATACAAATTACCCATATGAAATCGACATAAATTGCCATAAGATCCAAATTGTCATATAGATCTTACTCAAATTGGGTTTGTATGCGTTCATTACATCCACTAATGAGTAGTCCAAAAATGATCCCTTTGACCCCATATAGAGCTGCTTCCCGATCTTCACCTAAATCTATTAAAAAACAAAAATATTGCACTGATTCTCCTCAAATTTTGTTTGTACATATTTTTGCAAAATACAAGAGACTTTACCAAACATGATCAGGATCGGTCCATTTTTGGACCTAGTCCCTTTATAGATATAGCATCCGATATGAACTTTTTCATATCTGCAGCCAAAAAAATTAATAAAAATCCCACTCAAATTTGGTTTTTGCTTATTTTCAATGTCCAGTTAGTTGGGCCTAAGAGATAGGGTTTCTAAACGCATGGTATAGGGTATCGTATAGTCGGTCTAGACCGACTATAATTTTCTTACTTGTTATTTTTTATTTTTCGTTTTTCATTTTTATACCCTATACCACTATGTGGTTTGGGTATAATGACTTTGTGCTGCTGTTTGTAACAACCAAAAATATTTGACCTAGACCCATCTTTAATTATACCGATCGAATCAGAATCACTTTCTGAGTTGATTTAACAATGTCCGTCCGTCCGTCTGTGTGTCCATGTAAACCTTGTAATCAGACCGCAGGTCGCAAATATGAATATATTTTGATGAAGTTTGGTATATAAGCTTTTATCGGCCATGGGATGAACGCTGTTGAAACTGGTGAGAATCGGTCCATGTTCAGACCTAGCCCCCATACAAATTACACATATGAAATCGACATAAATTGCCATAAGATCCAAATTGTGATATAGATCTTACTCAAATTGGGTTTGTATGCGTTCATTACATCCACTAATGAGTAGTCCAAAAATGATCCCTTTGACCCCATATAGAGCTGCTTCCCGATCTTCACATAAATCTATTAAAAAACAAAAATATTGCACTGATTCTTCTCAAATTTTGTTTGTACATATTTTTGCAAAATACAAGAGACTTTACCAAACATGATCAGGATCGGTCCATTTTTGGACCTAGTCCCTTTATAGATATAGCATCCGATATGAACTTTTTCACTCAAATTTGGTTTTTGCTTATTTTCTATATCCAGTTAGTTGGGCGTAAGAGATAGGGTCTCTAAACGCATGGTATAGGGTATCATATAGTCGGTCTCAGCCGACTATAGTTTTCTTACTTGTTATATTTAATTTTTTTATTTTTCATGTTTTATTTTTCGTTTTTCATTTTTTATTTTTCATTTTTCAATTTTTATATTTCATTTTTTTATTTTTCATTTTTTATTTTTCATTTTTTATTTTTCATTATTCATTTTTAATTTTTCGTTTTTCGTTTTTTATTTTTAATTTTTTATTTTTCATTTTTTATTTTTCATGTTTTATTTTTTATTTTTCATTTTTTATTTTTCATTTTTTTTTTTTCATTTTTTATTTTTCATTTTCAAACAGGTTATCATAATATCATAATTTTTTCAACAATACAATCAAATTTCGTCTTACGACTCTCATGTTACACTCACATGTTACACTTACATGTTACGCTGTTTTTGAAATTTTCCCCCCCTGCGCGTATAGATGTTTACACATCTAAAAAAAATTCATAGAGTTTGCACTCGAATTTCGACGGCTGGGATCTGCTAGTTATTATAGAACATTTAAAGCAATCCAACTCAAAAGCTTTTTTTTTATATCAGAAAAAATATGAAAACAGTCCTAGAGAAGGTTGAAGATGATTCCAAATATGACATACTCTAATTTAAAATTATGGTTCAAGAATTGTAAGAGGTATTCGAAGTATCTAAATTTGTATATTTCGGATAGAATGAATGAAGGTGAAGACATCAACTACAAAAATAGGCTATCCTATGTCTATGTTTCCAGAAAACAGTAGTTCATTTCTAGCATTAGTAAGGCATGAACGAAACGGTATCTTACATGCTTTGGTCTTTATGATTTTAAGGCAGTCTTAAAGAAATCTGATTTGTTAAGGAATTTTTATGATTTTCAAAGTAAGTTTCGAGTCGACAATAACACCAAGGCACTTAAGCGAGTAAACATAACTTCAAAAAACCAAAAAAAAAACCAAAGGAGTCACATAGAGCAAGAACACTACTATCGATGTGTAAAATCAAGCTAAATTATGTTGATTGTATCTAAAGAATTATGAAAAGTATTTGAAAAGGAAAAGAAATTTGTGCAATTTATAAAAATTTTGGTGTGAGATGTATGTACATAGATGAAAACAAAGTTTAAATAAGAAAAAAAAACAAGTTAGGTAATGAATCATAGGTAGTACAATAAATGTTAACGGCAAAAATCTGAAAAAAAGTAGCAAATCTTTAATTAAAAATCTGATAAATTAAAGGAATTTATAACTTTATACTTACTTGATCACCAGAATTGCAGGGTTCACATCAACTCGGGTGGTTGGAAGCAAATATCTGGGATTACTGGTGCCAGAATTGATTGATCACCTTAGGGAACTCTTTCAGATAGATATTCAGACAAGGGATGCGGTATTATAATACCCATAATACCTAAAACACAAATTATATGAATTAGCACTTTTGCAATTATTCTTCTTTAATAATTGCGAGTACACATTTTCTTCGTCTGGATTATTTCCTGACAGACGACATACATTTTATATTTTTTATTCCAAATTAAATTTAAGCATAAGTTTGCTTCGTTCCCAATATATAAAATTGCAACGAAACACACTTATGATAAATAATTTTCAAGTTAAATTTAAGAACCAATAACATCCGTTAAACATAAGTTTGCTTCGTTCCCAAGATATAGAATTGCAACGAAACACACTTATGCTAAACATTTTTCAAGCTAAATTTAAAAACCAATAACATATATATATAATTGCAACAAATACATTTTGGCTGAACTAAAATATGCTAACACAAGTTGATTTGTTCCCAAACTACACCGGAAACAAAACACACTTATGATTTTCGAATTAAATACAAAAACAATAACATAAGTTTGCTTCGTTAACAATACGTAAAAATGTACTGAAACGAAACACACTTATGACAAATATTTTTGGCGAAATCAAAATTGCTAACATAAGGTGTTTGTTACCGATGCATTTATACAGGAAACAAAACACACTTATGAAATGACGAAATGACAAATGTATCTAGAATAAGTTTTAGCTATAGAATATAAACCAATGTAAATTTGGAAATTAAGGCAGTAATAAAAAAGTCAGTAATAAAGACAGTTTAAAAACTGAACAAGAAAAAAACAATTTGTCGTTTTTTTTATTTATTAAAAATAATAAAGTTTTTTTTTAAAGTATTGAAAAATCAATACATTAATTGGCGCAGTCGGTAGGATACTCGGAGTATCCCGCGAATTAATTAAATATTAAATTAATAAAAAAAAGGAAAATCCTTTTTTTTCGCGAGTTACCAGACTTTTAAGTCTTCACCGAGATCCGCGTAAGAACTATTCTAAAATTTTACAAGTGAATTGTGAAAAAACTTTCAAAACTGTGAAAGAAAAATTTTTTTTTATAAACTGTTGCTGAAAACGAAGAAAACTCTTCTAACCAAAACAGTAAAAAGTGAAACAAAATTAATATATATTTTTCTTAACTGTTGCTGAACAAAAAGAACACTTTTACAAACAGGAACTTATATCTAAAAGTGAACATTTTTTTTTAAACAATATTGTTCAAAACGAAAAACTGTTGCTGAAATAAAAATAAACTGTTTTAAAAACCGATTAAATCAGAAGCAACGAATGCAATTAAAATCCGCTGTGTGAAAAGAAAAAAAAGCCGTCAGAAACCAGAATCACCGAAACATCATTCAACAAAATAAAAACAAAAAAACATCAGTCAACCAGAAAACATCAACCAACAAGAAACATCAGAAGATATCAACACCCTAGAGAGAAAGAATATTTACCAACCCCATCTCCATTCAAAGTAAGAATAGATATTTTTAAACTATATTATTATAAAATTATATTATTAAAATTATTATTTTAAACAAATTGAATCAATATATATTGTAAATTAAATTACGTCCTTGATGACCGACATAAGAGACACTTCGACAGAGTAGACCAATCAATGAAGGAAAAGAATAGAAAAAAATAAAGAGAAAATTTTTTTTTACAATACAATTAAAGAAAGACATTTTTCATAATGACAGAACCACAAAACCCCCTTTCTGTTAGGATAGACCCACTTAAATACTTAGACAGACTTCCCGAATTTAACGGAGATTACAGAGATCTACAGAATTTTTTGAATTTAGTAGATAGAGTCCATCCTATTTTGACAGCTTATGATGCACCTTCACAATATTTATTTTCCGATATGATAAAGAGTAGGCTAAAAGGAAAAGCTAGGGAAGTTATTGAAATAAATTGCCAGGCACAATCATGGGACGATATAAAAACAGTTTTGATAAATAACTTTGGTGAAAGGAGTAGCTTAGAGGAGCTATTTGATAGACTGAAAAGCGTTAGCTTTAGAAATAATAGTGTAGAATTCTATAATGAAATCAAACAGAGACTAAGGAGTTTAAATAATAAAACAGTTTCAATACTTGGAAACGGAGAAGCAGCGAATGAATGTGCGAGAAACAATATGCGTACGGCACTAAATGTGTTTAAAGAGAAAATGCCAGAACCCATGAGAACAATACTAACGTGTAGGAACCCTGATAGTTTAGAAAACGCTATGGAAATTCTATTTCAGGCTGGATACGCTTATACCACAAACAATAACGGAATAATCGGAAAACAGGGAAAATATTATCCCAAAAAGATAGACCAATATGTTTCGCAAGTCGAACCCTAAATGAACACGAGATCAACTATAGTACCATTGAAAAGGAACTACTTGCCATAGTTTGGGCAACTAAATATTTCCGACCTTATCTATTTGGAAGAAAATTCTTAATAGAAACGGACCATAAACCCCTCACATGGCTTTTCTCAATGAAAGAACCAAATTCAAAATTTGTTAGGTGGAGGCTAAAGTTATCGGAATTTGATTATAACATAAAATACAAAAAGGGAACTAAGAATTCAAATGCAGACGCCTTATCTAGGATAATACCCGAATCTCCAGAGATAAATACAATGGAACACACAACTGGAATAAAAGAAGTCGCATCACCCATTAATTTCTACAAAAATCAAATAATCATAAGGAAAATATACTCAGGCTCTACGAGAATGAAAACTACGAAAATATTCCGTAATACTAGGAAAGTTTTTCATTTTAAGGAAATGGATCGAGCAACTGCGATAACTTTAATCAAGAATCATTTCAACCCTGATCAAACCAATGCAATTATCATTGATGACAGTTTTTATCAAAATTTCAAAGATACATATGACGAAATATTTTCGGCTAACAAACATTTCAGAGTTATAAGATGCAGAAATAAATTCACTGATATAGAAGACGAAACTGAACTGACAAAAATTATCGAGCTGGAACATCTTAAGAAGAATCATAGGGGAATCCAAGCTGTATACGAAGAATTAAAATTCAAGTACTACAACCCGAATCTAAAGTTGAGAATAACTCAATTCATAAATAATTGCGAAATATGCACTCTAGAAAAGTACGATAGGAACCCTCCTAAAATACCGTTTAAAATAACAGAAACACCTACCAAACCACGAGAGATAGTACACATAGATGTATTCTATACCCTAGACAAAAAATTATTCATGACTATGATTGACAAGTTTTCAAAGTTTGCCATGGCCTTCCAAATTAATGGAAGATCCTGGACAGAATTCAAGACAAAACTACTGCATATAATAAATACATATGGGAAAATAGGAAAGATAATCGTCGATAATGAATTAGGCTTCAAAGCAATTCCCATGCAACAATTTCTGAACAATGAAGACATTAACATACATTTTGCATCCAATAGCAATCATACTTCAAATGCGGACGTAGAAAGACTTCATAACACTATTAACGAACACATAAGACTATTAAGACATGATGAAAAGAACAAAGACGAAACAATGGAAGAAAAAATGTTTAGAATCATAGGATTCTACAATAATACAGTGCACAGCACAACTGGCATTAGGCCAATAGACTTCATTAATGGAAAGATACATGAAAACGACTATATGAGAATCCACGATATAATCGCCGCAAAGAAAGAAAAATATATCCATAGAATGAATAAGGATAGAAAAGACGTAGAATTGGAAAACGGAACTAATTTTATTAGGGAAATTAGAGGTGGAAAAAACCACCGGAAATATAGGAAAATTAACTCAAATAAAATAGATGAAGAACATATAGAAACTATAAAAACCAAACACAAATATTATAAGACCCACGTACGACCCAAGAAAAAATATCAAGATAGGGACAACCCAACTATCAAAATTAGATAATGACCGATCCCACTTAATTTCAGATGATTTGGATAATAATACTGACTCTCTTTGGAACCATTACGATGCAGACAATTGACATTGTGGACCTAACAGCGAATAACGGAATTATACCAATTAAAACTGCAGACTTTCGACCCATTGAGGACTACAACAAAGTATTACATATCATTAACTTAACTGAATACCAACAAACATTAGAATTTCTGGAAAATAATATCGAAACCCTCAAACAAACAACATTTGAAACCGGACCCTTAATGAATACAATAAGACAAAATTTCATTTTATTAAAGAAAAAGATAGAAAATTTAAGTCCCCATTTTAAGACTAAACGAGGAGTAGTGAATGTGCTTGGAAAAGGACTTAAGATAATAGCAGGTACAATGGATAGTGAAGACGAGAAACATATACAAGACAAACTCAACATCCTATACGATAGAGAAATGAACATGACGAAAGATTTAAATGACCTCACCACTTTTAATAACGTTATAACCTTGCAGATACGAAATATAACTGACCACATAAATAGCCAACAATATCAGGTTGAAAAATACATAAATAAATTCAAAAACATCATACAGAACAAAATAGCGACTTTAGAAGATGAAGTAACCTTCATGTCCCAAGTGTACCAAATAAACAATGACATTTCACTATTAAAAGATCACGTAGACGACATTGGACAAATAGTATTTTCAAGTAAACTAGGAATAATACCTACTGACATTTTGACTCAAACAGAACTAGACCTCATAACAAATTTCGATAGTTACACGAACATAAAGACAACCGTTGCACTACACGAACAAAATCTAATAATAATTCTACTAATACCTATATATTCAGACCAAAAACTTACGAAAATTATGTTCGAACCCATTCCGAATTCTTCTAATAGATCGGTAGTTCTTGAGACTTCCGAGATTTTGACTGACATTAACAATAACATATTTAAGGCGAACGTCAAAGATGACCTAAAAAGAAATCTAGTAACTATAGAAGACGAATGTTTAGAGAGCATTCTTAACTTTCGAGAAGCGAACTGTAACATGAAAATACTAAACGAAACAAATGTTGTAGAAGTCATTCAAGGCGTACTAGTATTTAAAAACTTTTTTAGTAACATAACGCATAATTGTAATAATGAAAAAATAAACAAATATGGAAATTTTATGATAAAATTTGAAAATTGTAAAATATATATACAAAATAAAACATTTACAAATTTAAACGTTAAAATCCATGAAAAACTTTTGTTACCAAATATGTTCGTAAAAATTAAGGAAAACCCAAACACTACTATAACTGATATAAAACTAGAATCATTATATTTAAAACAACTAGAATATGACCAAAATATTGATAAAATTATTTACCACAATAGAAAAGTAAAAGCATTTAACTACAGCATCAATGGATTAATTATCATATCTATTATAATAATAATTGTAGTATTTAAATCAAAAACCAATCAAAAATTTGTGATTTCGTCGGAGCCTCAATGTAACGGTGGGGGTATTATAATACCCATAATACCTAAAACACAAATTATATGAATTAGCACTTTTGCAATTATTCTTCTTTAATAATTGCGAGTACACATTTTCTTCGTCTGGATTATTTCCTGACAGACGACATACATTTTATATTTTTTATTCCAAATTAAATTTAAGCATAAGTTTGCTTCGTTCCCAATATATAAAATTGCAACGAAACACACTTATGATAAATAATTTTCAAGTTAAATTTAAGAACCAATAACATCCGTTAAACATAAGTTTGCTTCGTTCCCAAGATATAGAATTGCAACGAAACACACTTATGCTAAACATTTTTCAAGCTAAATTTAAAAACCAATAACATATATATATAATTGCAACAAATACATTTTGGCTGAACTAAAATATGCTAACACAAGTTGATTTGTTCCCAAACTACACCGGAAACAAAACACACTTATGATTTTCGAATTAAATACAAAAACAATAACATAAGTTTGCTTCGTTAACAATACGTAAAAATGTACTGAAACGAAACACACTTATGACAAATATTTTTGGCGAAATCAAAATTGCTAACATAAGGTGTTTGTTACCGATGCATTTATACAGGAAACAAAACACACTTATGAAATGACGAAATGACAAATGTATCTAGAATAAGTTTTAGCTATAGAATATAAACCAATGTAAATTTGGAAATTAAGGCAGTAATAAAAAAGTCAGTAATAAAGACAGTTTAAAAACTGAACAAGAAAAAAACAATTTGTCGTTTTTTTTATTTATTAAAAATAATAAAGTTTTTTTTTAAAGTATTGAAAAATCAATACATTAATTATGCGGTCCATATTTGGAACAAATAGGAGATTTGAGCCCTAGATAATGAAGAGTGTGGAAAATTGTAAAGTTAAAAGAAAAGTTAAAAAGAAATATAAAGTATGTCAGATTTTTACAAGTCGAAAAAAGAAGAAGGGTTACATAACTTTTTTTAGTATTTTATATAAATATGATATTCATAATTACTAGCAGATACCAGCGATCGAAATTCGAGTGCAATTTCTATGCAGCTTTATTTTTCAACTTAACCAATTCACAAACCAACACTTTTATGGTGTATGTATTATTATTGTGAATGAAGATAACAAACGCATAAACAAACACATTAACAAATTTAATAAAACACACATAGCATATGTATAATTTTATGTATGTGTTAATAACAACTTTAAATGCAATTTACTCAAAATAAAGGAAAAAATTTTAAAATCTGTAAATCTGCAAAACGGCTAAAAAGAAATACCTTTCAAACAAAATACGTTTGGTCAAAATCGGGATTAAACGGTAGAACAAAACATCGGTCACAAGTAATCGCCTAACCTATTAATATTATAAATTTATGTATGTAAGTTTTATTAAAAGCTATAAACAATAAAAAAACATCAAAAAAAGGTATCAGAGAAAAAATTTTTTAAAAATCAATTTGAGTCCGATCACAGGGGGGGATGTGTAAACATCTAGTAATTGAAAATAATTATTCAATTAATTAATAATAATGAAATAATTAAAAATCTTTAATTACTAGATGTTTAAACATCTTCCCTGTGGTCGGTCTCACATTTATTTTTATTATTTCAACTGGTTTTTATAGTATTTATAGCTAAAAATAATTTTTATATTAGTAATAGCGTTATACCAAAGACATAAAATATAAAGATATTACAAGATGCATAACGGTTTTAGTTCAAGAATACGACAATAGATGGGGGGTGAAATGAGTTGCATTTTGTGGAATATTTATTTTTTTTTAATATTTTTATTTTTAGTTTATTTTACAATTTATGTTATTTTTGACATTTGCACGTTAACACGACTATATTTCGCAAAATTAATGGAATAACAAACTATTCGAATTTAAATTTTGTAAAATTCAACAGCAAGTGCCATCTATGTATCACTTATAACAAACAACTGCAGAGGCTCTGGTTATACTTGCGGGTTTGTTGAATTATGTATATGTTATACGTTTATATTGTGAAATTTTTAAAGGTTGTTGAATTAGGTAAAACAATTTATATCATACACCAATCCACTCATACGTCAAACCATTTTCGTCTTACTTCTTACGCTGTTTTTGTGATTGTATTGTGAAATAGATTTTTACCCCCCTGAGCGTATATGTTTACACATCAAAAAGAAAAAAGGTTGATTAAGCATAGGTTTCTATATAGAAGAAACATTGTACTTAAAGAAATTGTGTTTTATATTTAGTAGAGATTTTTGCATTTTGTATTATTCGTAGGATTATGTATGTAAATAGAGGTTAAGAAAGAATATAGTTGGGTTTAAGTTTTATATTGGAAAAATATCAAATAATGTTGGTTTAATTGTTTAAAGGTTTACAGATAATAATGGCAAGTTAAAGAAGGGAAAGTCAAGTGGTTTGTGAGGTGGAAAATGAATGTCATTGCGGAGTGTTTCGACCAAGGTTGGGTGGAGAAGAAAATTAGAGGAGCATAAGATCTATCTCCGCCGAGTCGTGTGGTATGGTGTGGTTTGTATGTTTAGTTTTTGTGTATTCAAGTTTTATGTTCGTTTACGCGCCTGGTGGGTGGGTTGGGACCACCTGAGAATGCGTACCAGCTAGTCGAAATCCACATCAGGGCTAACGGTTTCTAGTATAGATGACGCCGGTGGTATGTGTAGTCATAGCATAAGTGGCGTCCAAATGTAAAGTGTGGACCGTAACAGGATAAACAAAATGTTGGTTATGTAAATGAAAGTAAGTTATCTTAGTTTTAGTTGAATTAATTTCCAGATGATAAAGATGTATCCAATTTAGAAAATTATGCAGATTATCCAATTTTAGAATCTTCCATATATAAAAGAAAAATGTCAATTACAAAAATGTATGATTTACAAAAATTGTTATCCAGTGAAGTGAAATTCAAGCGTTTAAATAGGCCAAGAACAGCATAAGACCTAATATTGAGCCCTGTGGAACACCTGAGGTGGAATCAAGGAGAAAAATACTGCGATCGTTCAGTCAGATAGGAATATATAATCTGGTAGACTGATTTTGAAAAATTAGACTTGTTTTAAAGTTTTTTTAATGAAATTATAAAAAAATATGCCAGGTCTATGGAGTCGGAGTCGCAATGTTTGTACTGGAGTCGGAGTCGCTACAAAAGCTCTCAACTCCGACTTGAAAATTTTTCGTTATTGAAATATTATAATTTATACCAGGGCTGTGAAGTCGGTGTCGGAGTCGCGATGATTGTACCGAAGTCGTTGTTGCTACAAAAACTCGCGACTCCGATTCCAAAAATTTTTCATTATTGCACGTGCATGAAAATTTCAAATAATTTTTAAAATATTTGCCAAAAAAATTCTTCAAAATTGACGACGTACTATTTTACAGATCACTATGAATAAGTAGATTTTAATTTATTTTATGAGAGTGAGTTCATTCAAGTACTTAAATTAAAAAATGTAAAAGTGTTTCATAATTTAAATTATTTTTGGATTTTATTTATTAAAGCGGGCAAGAGTCTAAATGGCATTAGCGGAACTTATACTCGGTTATTGATCAAGTTAAAAAGGTTCTTTCGGATCTCAACATTAATAAGTCTCCGGGACCGGATGGTATACCAGCACTGGTGCTGAAACAGCCAACCTTTCGTACCGTGCGGGAGTGTTTCCCTCTTGCTGGAAGGTAGCTAATGTCCAACCGATCCCTAAAAAGGGTGCAGCTAATAACCCTGAAAATTACCGTCAAATTGCAATCTGCTCTGCGCTCTCAAAGGTGATGGAGAGCATGATCAATTTCCATCTTGTGAACTACATAGAGACCAACTCACTTCTTAATGATCGACAATATGGCTTCCGTAGAAATCGTTCCACGGGAGACCTGAAGCGCTGGAGTTCCATTCGCAATCTTGGCGAAAGTAAAGTGGTTGCTCTAGATATTTCCAAGGCAATCGATCGTGTGTGGCACGGCTCATTGATATCAAAGCTTATTGCATTTGGGGTCGGTAATGACTTATCTCGATTTATATCGAGTTTTCTCAAAGACCGAACAATACGTGTTGTTATACTTTTAATTGTATATACTCTTTCGCAGATGGAAGCAGCATTTGTCATTCATTTTCCTTTAATTGTTGGCAAAGACTCTTGGAGGTCGGGGGCAAAAGGCGGATAATGAATGACAAGACCTGCTAACAATCTTCGAGTGGGGTAAAGCGAATAGGGTTGATTTTAATGCGCTGAAGACTCAATGTTGTATGTTGATCCATAGGGCCAAGGAATCAACAATGTCATATATGGGTGGTATAGGTATTGAGGAATCGGATACTCTTGATGTTCTAGGTATAAGAATTCAATGTGATATTCGTTGGAACGAGCATGTTTTTCAAGTGTTGAAAGAAGCATCAAACGGTATAAAAATTACTTCACTCCTTCTGATCTCCTTAAAATCTATACCACTTACATCCGACCGAAAATGAAATACAACTCCCATATATTGACAGGAACTTCAAATTCTATTTTGGAGCAACTGGACCGTGTGCAAAGGTGGGCGTTGGCGCTCATCAATGACAGTAGGGTATACAACTCTATTGACTCATTGGAACATCGTCGGAATGTGGGTTGCGTAGCACTGTTCTATAGATATTACCATGGGAAATGTTCTTCTGAGATTAGCGAACTTATTCCAAGTGCCCGAGTTTCGGTTCGCTCTACCCGCTGCTCTAGTAGATCACATACGTTTGTAGTCTATTATCCAGTTGAACGCACAACGTATTACAGAAAGAATTCGTTTATTAGTCGAACTAGCCGTATGTGGAATAAACTCCCCGCAGAGGTATTTCCTGACAGTTACAATCTAATAAAATTTAAGGCAAATATCCAGAAACGCTACTCCCTCTTTCCTCCTTCCCATAACCTATTTTTCTGAAATCAACACAAAGCCTGCATCTGTAGGGGCATCCCCTGAGTGTTGGTTAATAAATAAAAAAAATAATACGTATGTTTGTAGCTTTTTTAAGTTTTGTGGTGAAATTAATTGAATTTAAATAATATTCTGCATAAAACTAAAATTAATTTGTTTGTGTTATAAAATATTACAGTTTATCTATACTTCTATACTACTAACTAGCAGATTCAAGCGCTCGAAATTCGAGTGCAATTTCTAGGCAGCTTTATTTTTCAACTTAGCCAATTCACAAACCAACCCTTTTATGGTTTATTATTATAGTGAATGAAGATAACAAACTTATTAACAAGCATATTAACAAATTTAATAAAACACACATAGCATATGTATAATTTTAAGTATGTGTTAGTTACAACTTTAAATGCAATTTACTCAAAATAAAGAAAAAAAATTAAAATCTGTAAAGCTGCAAAATGGCTAAAAATAAATACCTTTCAAACAATATACGTTTGGTCAAAATCGGGATAAACCGGTACAACAAAACATCGGTCACAAGAAATTGCCTAGCCTATTAATATTATAGATAATAATAATAATTATAATAATAATAATAATAATAATAATAATAATAATAATAATAATAATAATAATAATAATAATAATAATAATAATAATAATAATAATAATAATAATAATAATAATAATAATAATAATAATAATAATAATAATAATAATAATAATAATAATAATAATAATAATAATAATAATAATAATAATAATAATAATAATAATAATAATAATAATAATAATAATAATAATAATAATAATAATAATAATAATAATAATAATAATAATAATAATAATAATAATAATAATAATAATAATAATAATAATAATAATAATAATAATAATAATAATAATAATAATAATAATAATAATAATAATAATAATAATAATAATAATAATAATAATAATAATAATAATAATAATAATAATAATAATAATAATAATAATAATAATAATAATAATAATAATAATAATAATAATAATAATAATAATAATAATAATAATAATAATAATAATAATAATAATAATAATAATAATAATAATAATAATAATAATAATAATAATAATAATAATAATAATAATAATAATAATAATAATAATAATAATAATAATAATAATAATAATAATAATAATAATAATAATAATAATAATAATAATAATAATAATAATAATAATAATAATAATAATAATAATAATAATAATAATAATAATAATAATAATAATAATAATAATAATAATAATAATAATAATAATAATAATAATAATAATAATAATAATAATAATAATAATAATAATAATAATAATAATAATAATAATAATAATAATAATAATAATAATAATAATAATAATAATAATAATAATAATAATAATAATAATAATAATAATAATAATAATAATAATAATAATAATAATAATAATAATAATAATAATAATAATAATAATAATAATAATAATAATAATAATAATAATAATAATAATAATAATAATAATAATAATAATAATAATAATAATAATAATAATAATAATAATAATAATAATAATAATAATAATAATAATAATAATAATAATAATAATAATAATAATAATAATAATAATAATAATAATAATAATAATAATAATAATAATAATAATAATAATAATAATAATAATAATAATAATAATAATAATAATAATAATAATAATAATAATAATAATAATAATAATAATAATAATAATAATAATAATAATAATAATAATAATAATAATAATAATAATAATAATAATAATAATAATAATAATAATAATAATAATAATAATAATAATAATAATAATAATAATAATAATAATAATAATAATAATAATAATAATAATAATAATAATAATAATAATAATAATAATAATAATAATAATAATAATAATAATAATAATAATAATAATAATAATAATAATAATAATAATAATAATAATAATAATAATAATAATAATAATAATAATAATAATAATAATAATAATAATAATAATAATAATAATAATAATAATAATAATAATAATAATAATAATAATAATAATAATAATAATAATAATAATAATAATAATAATAATAATAATAATAATAATAATAATAATAATAATAATAATAATAATAATAATAATAATAATAATAATAATAATAATAATAATAATAATAATAATAATAATAATAATAATAATAATAATAATAATAATAATAATAATAATAATAATAATAATAATAATAATAATAATAATAATAATAATAATAATAATAATAATAATAATAATAATAATAATAATAATAATAATAATAATAATAATAATAATAATAATAATAATAATAATAATAATAATAATAATAATAATAATAATAATAATAATAATAATAATAATAATAATAATAATAATAATAATAATAATAATAATAATAATAATAATAATAATAATAATAATAATAATAATAATAATAATAATAATAATAATAATAATAATAATAATAATAATAATAATAATAATAATAATAATAATAATAATAATAATAATAATAATAATAATAATAATAATAATAATAATAATAATAATAATAATAATAATAATAATAATAATAATAATAATAATAATAATAATAATAATAATAATAATAATAATAATAATAATAATAATAATAATAATAATAATAATAATAATAATAATAATAATAATAATAATAATAATAATAATAATAATAATAATAATAATAATAATAATAATAATAATAATAATAATAATAATAATAATAATAATAATAATAATAATAATAATAATAATAATAATAATAATAATAATAATAATAATAATAATAATAATAATAATAATAATAATAATAATAATAATAATAATAATAATAATAATAATAATAATAATAATAATAATAATAATAATAATAATAATAATAATAATAATAATAATAATAATAATAATAATAATAATAATAATAATAATAATAATAATAATAATAATAATAATAATAATAATAATAATAATAATAATAATAATAATAATAATAATAATAATAATAATAATAATAATAATAATAATAATAATAATAATAATAATAATAATAATAATAATAATAATAATAATAATAATAATAATAATAATAATAATAATAATAATAATAATAATAATAATAATAATAATAATAATAATAATAATAATAATAATAATAATAATAATAATAATAATAATAATAATAATAATAATAATAATAATAATAATAATAATAATAATAATAATAATAATAATAATAATAATAATAATAATAATAATAATAATAATAATAATAATAATAATAATAATAATAATAATAATAATAATAATAATAATAATAATAATAATAATAATAATAATAATAATAATAATAATAATAATAATAATAATAATAATAATAATAATAATAATAATAATAATAATAATAATAATAATAATAATAATAATAATAATAATAATAATAATAATAATAATAATAATAATAATAATAATAATAATAATAATAATAATAATAATAATAATAATAATAATAATAATAATAATAATAATAATAATAATAATAATAATAATAATAATAATATAATAAAGAGGTAATGTGTGTATGCTTGTTTGTTTGTACTCATCTTATCTTCCTGGAATTTTGACGGATTCTTACCGCGGATATGGGAAGTGCAATAGGCTATAAATTTTCTAATATTTTTAGTGAGCGTGGCACCTCCCATACAAAGTAAATTTTTAATATAATATATATTGAGTACTATGATAGGGAGACTTTAGCAAATTTGTGTGAGTTCACCTATTATTAATGTTAGTAGCTATGAAATGGGCGTGGTACCTACCATACAAAGTAATTACTCAATATCATAAGTCTCGAGTACTGTACTATTCTACAGTGATAGCTTTGAAAATTTGTCCTAGGTCAACTATCATAAAAGGGGCGGGATCATAACAAGGGGCGTGGCACTCAAATACTAAATAAATAATATCTATAGTACTGTAATAGTGAGAGCCTTGGGACTTCGCGAGAGCCCTTTCATCACGATGCGTGGGGGGGGGGAGGGTAATCAAGCACACCAGGTAACATCTAGTATTATATATTATAGGTCTGACATTATAGTTAATTTCCGACTGAAAGTCAGAGTGAAGTTTAAGTTTCATTCGAGTAGCTATTAACATACAAGTAATTAATTTGAACTCCAAATATTTAATATAATTTAATTTTTTTGTAATAAAAATTTTAAAAAAATACTATATACACATGATGATTTTGAAAAAAAATTAAATGAGCAGGAGCAGTCCAATTATCGTCGCTAAAATTTAGTAGAAAGTAATGGAAACACAGAAACTCCAACAGCTGCATTTCAAACAGACTTTTACCAGTCATTAAAGGAGATAGAGAAATTTGACCGTTCTTCAGATTTAGCAAAAAAATATGCAATTCCAAAGTACCCTGAGATTATCCAGGGTGCTACTGTGGTCACCGCGTCAGTGCCACCGAAACCAGTGTCCCCAAAAGTATTATGTTCTGCACTCAGAATCATCAGATCCGATTTGAGAGCATCAATGAGGCTATCCTATTTCCAAAAACAAATGCAGAATTATTTTTGAATTTTTTTAAGTTTTGTTATTTCAATTTTCCGATCTTATGGTTTTTTGTTTATTATTAATAGAATTAAAAAAATAAGTAAAATATTAAAAAAAAATAAATAAATTGTGCGTGGTAAAGAAGAAGAAAGCATATACATATTACAGAAATTCATAACTGCATTGTATTCTTAATCGGACCGGTTTCTGGCATTTCAGCCTTCATCAGCGATTTATTGAACATTGTGATAATTGTTATGTTTTTAATTGAATAGATTGTTTCTATATGAAAATTTTTTTTACTTAGGGCGGCCGTGAGGTTTGAACCATGAACCTTCACATGCACTCGTACTTGCACCGGTCCGATTAAGAATACAGTGCAGTTATGAATTTTTGTAATATATGTATGATTTCTTCTTCTTTACCACGCACCATTTAAACAAAATTAATATTAATAATTACAGTAGTAATTACAATATGTCTGAAAAATGACTATCAGGCATGTCACAGAAACAAATTCCGATCGAAAGTGGAATTGAAACCGTATTTGGCTTCTTCAGAAAACGTAAACCGACAAATGTTATCGATATGAAACCACTTTTAATTTCTTAAGTGGAATTGATATTTTAAGTAGCATAGATACCAAAAAATTATCCAGAACAACTTAAAATTAATAAAAAAAAAAACTATTGGTTTATTTATTTTAGCAAAATATAGACATTTCAATCTTTAAAATGAATTTTATTACCAATTTAAAAGAAAATGATTTTTAGATGACGAAAAATACAAAACGTCGTAAACTTATTATTGCCACCTTTTTATTTCATACATACCACTTTTTTTTTAGTGCAAAATATTTGTTTTTTCTAACAAAATACAACGCTGACAGCAAAATGGCGAAGCAAAACAAACGAAAAAGAAAAACTACTGAGTTAACATGTATTAGAAAATTTATATTTAATTTTTTTTTTTATTATTAAAGGGGAAAACATCGCAGTTCGGCACAAGAGAAAATTTTCCTTGAATATATGGAGTGCCATCAGCATATAGCTAGGGGGTTTGTGAAGGGAGATCGGGTTGTTGTGGAGAGTCATTGGGAAGACCTGACCGGTACCTACAAACCGTAGTGTAGTTGCCAATTGCAGAATAGCCGGAATTGTTGATTTTTTAAGGTGTGGGGAAATTTTTTCCAAAACCATCACAAACGCATCCTTTTTCAGACGATAATACCTAATAAAGCTAAAAGAGGTACATGAATGATTTTTGTTTGCAAGTAAATGTACATATACATGTAACTTACATTTCACTTGGACATGATAAAGGATCTGATGCATCCCTTAATTGACGTCGACGCAATTTTTTAACGGAATGTTGGTTTCGTTCCTCTATTACTGCAACAATGGATATGCCGGGCATTTTTATATATTTTATTTATTTATTTTATTTATTTAACACAAAATATATTCTTTTTCTTCCCAACAATCAGCTGTGTATTTTTCGTTACGTTGCCATATTTAATACACAAAAATAACTTTCATTTTTTTTCGATTTAATGAAAGCGACAAATTTCTGAAGAAGCTAAAACGAAACCGATCGATTTGGCAATACGGAATCAAATCGATTTCGATTTTGTTCTGTGACATGCCTGTATAAATCTAACAAACAAAAAAAAAATAAATGTTACATTGATTCAGTGGCATCAATTTCCCACAACATAATTATCACTGTGTTTATAAATAGATCTATAATATAAATCTATATAATATAGATTCTATATACATTTAGCATCGAAGTCAGATTTGGACAACTACACAGCCCTGATTTATACGATAGAACGCTTTAGTAAATACAATAGAGAAACTATAATACGGTTTCATGCTTTTTGATTTACTGAATCAGTAAGAGATTTAAAAAAAAAATTTTTTTTGCTAGAAGTTCAAATTAAGGCCTTATTATTATTTAAGTTTTAACTTTATAGGTGTAAAAAAAACTAAATGTTTATAAATAGAATAATTTTAATTCAAATTTAAATAAAAAAGATTAAATTGCATTTTCGTTTTCAGGATTTCAGTTAGATAAATCACAATAGTGCTGGCAGCATTTCAATTCAGTGATTTAGTGTCCTAAATCTTCGGCAATTTAACTAAAAATACAATACAAAAGCAAGAGAATTGAAAAATTACGCTAAAAGTTAATTTAATTACAATTTTTTATTA
This sequence comes from Cordilura impudica, assembly GCA_963682025.1. Classification (NCBI taxonomy): domain Eukaryota; kingdom Metazoa; phylum Arthropoda; class Insecta; order Diptera; family Scathophagidae; genus Cordilura; species Cordilura impudica. The sequence goes on from OY821519.1 coordinate 14,092,305, forward strand.
TTAAATATATATATATTTCTTTTTGATAACGGCCAATCGGTTGCAATTTACAAACAATATATACTGTATAAACCAAAACATCTTCTACGCAGTTGCTTCAATCGTATTATTTTGAGTACTAAAAACTACAGCTGAGGTTGCTGCTGTAATTCGACTAATAATTAAAAGGGGTTAAATAAATTTATTTATTTATTTTTACGTTATAATAATGCACTAAAAACAGCTGTTTATATTGTTGTTATATGTTGCTGTCATTTTCAAAAAAATTAAGTACCTGACTACACGACTACAATTGCAGCCAGCACCATTGTAGTCGTGTGTTCGTGTTGCCGCAGTCGTCTATGTGTTTTAGGCATTACCATTATATGTTTAATATGCAACATTCGTGCGAAAAAATCAATTTTTCCTCATTTCGTCATTAATTTTCTCCTATCCTATTTTATTTTGTGTAATTTTCAAAGAATATTTAAGTTAAAAAACAAAATAAATAAATAAATAACTATATACATTATTGGAAAAACATGCCCAATCTTAGACCAACAAGATCACGCACAATACAACAACAAAACATTGAAGTAGAAAGAAATCAAAGTGAAAATAAGGCGCCATCAAAGCAAGACGCCATCAAGACAACGCGCGCAGGACGTGCAACTAAAGAGTCCCGAAAAGAATTAAAAGAAATAAACAACAACAAACAGGAATTCAAGCAGGGAAAGAAGGGCAAAACATTCAAAAAAGTCGAGAAAGCAAAGATGGAACTTGAAGATGGCAGCGAAATTAAGGATGTGGAAGTTACTGCAGACAAGCCCCTGGTAGCAGCAGTTAACGATACAGACAAAAACACAAAGCCTCCAGAAGAAAATAAACCAGAAGCAGCTATGGAAGTGCAAGAAGAAGACAATGAAACTTCTTCACCGCCAAAAAAAGAAAAGCTGGAAGCGACCACAACTACTAATGAAACTAAAAATGATACGGCGACTGAAAATGAGAAGTCCGAAGGTGGAGAGAAACCACAAAATATAAAGATAGAAAATGAAAAAGAAATACTTGAAAATGACAAGGAAAAACATAAAAATAAAAATTTTTCCTTGAAATCCCAATCGAATCGAACCAATAAAACTAACGAAGAAACTGAACCCACCACCAACAGCGGCAATTTGCCCAAACAATTGTTGACAGTTATTTCTAATTTGTATTTAAATGTGGGAAAACGTTTACATTTAGATTTTCCACCACGTTGCCTCGATGACTTGGCCTATTGTCATCAGCATCATTACCGTTCTGATCTGCCCGAAGCACCCATACCATCACAGGCTCATAGTTTACGCAGTTCTTTACAACATTACCGCTACAACTTATTCATTACCTCCACCACCGATATGTGTCATCGTGGTGAGTTTCCTGGTAAGGGTATATTTACCAAAATCATGGAATTAGTATTAGTAAGTATTGAAACATATTTTTATTAATAATTTCAAATAATTTGTATTAATAATTCCTTAAGAGCATCAACTATGTCACCAAACAACCCAATAGTGTTATTGGCATATACCAACAATCTTATCACAAATCAATTGCGTTATTTTCTATGGTCGTACAAACTTTTCCACCATGTTGGCATAAAATGAGACCCTATTATGTGGGCTTCTTGGAATATGGTCTGGACTTGGATAAACTCAAAACCGACAAGGAAGAGGCTCTATCGAAATCATTAAAAATATTCGATATTATATTAGATTTGTTGGAAGATGTTTTGAAAAATTCAAAGCCCGTAGACTTAATAACTTTTAAAAGTGAAACCATACAATCTCCTTTAAAAATGGGTGGCCTAAATAATGACATCACATCACCCATTAACCATTCCGAATTAAGCATTTGCAGTGAATATTGGAATCAAAATGAATATGAGGAAAGGGAAAGACAAAAGCAGACATTTGATGCTTTGCCTATGCCACAGAAATTGGAACGTGTATTTGTGGCTTTAAGGTTATTGTTGCAGATATTGGAAAATGATTTGGCCATGTGGATATTACATCATAATAAAAAGACCAAAGAATGGATATTTTGTTCAGAAAATCGGCCATTAATAGTGGTATTGTGCGAACTGACACAATATACACGAATGACGAGAGTGGCTAGAAGGATATTTACAGTGTACAGTGAGGCAGCTGCCAAGGGCTTAAATAAAAGAAGACTTAAGGTGTTGGAGGTATGTACTATTATCATTAATTGTAAAAATATACTTAGACACCTTAGCTAAAAATTTAACTTTTTTTAAATGCTTCTTTCTATTTCACCAAAAGTATATAGGCATGTGATGATTTCCATTGATTTTAAATCGAAAACGAAATTCTGAAAAGAAAGATTTAATAATAGGTGTGATGAAAATCATGTTTCTTTCAATAAAATGCCACTATGTTAATAATTTATTAGTAAATACAACGCTGTGTTATTGTTTTTCACAAAAAAAAATTAATATTTGCTTATTAATTTTGTGTTCTTGTTAAAAAAAAATTATTAAAATGGCATTTATAATAACGACAAGTGGCGAAAATGTCGCAAAAGAAAGCATAATACATAACTCCTTTTGGAGCAAAACGCAATTCTTCAACTTACTGATGATGGCGTTAAGTGTCCTTTTTTTCTGTCGTGGATTTACGTGTCTCCCCCTGAAAAATATTAAGTAAGACATTGTATAAATTTATTATACTTTCATTTTTTAAAGTTATATTTTTATTAAAGCGTTGAAAAGTTGATGAAAAAAACTTATGTGTTTCAAACTGAAAAGCAAAGTCTTCTTGATTTAAAAACGAAAAAAAAAAAATAACAATTTCGTTTTGCATCACATCTTTATTTATCCATATTTCCATGGAACAAAATGGAAAATGAAATGTATTTATTGTTGAAATAAAAACGAAAGCAAATCGAAAAATTGATTTACATCACACCTATTTTCGATTTTGTTTCGTTTTGGTATTGATTTCGGTTTTCATCACATGCCCGATATACTTTTATAAAAAGTACTTCTATAAAAAGTATGTAGTTTTATGTCCGTTATTATTCTTGATGTATGTTAATGGTGGTTTTTCATACCTGACCTTCTTGAAAGGTTCATGTACGTAGATGACTTACAATTAGTAGCTATCGCGAAGTCGGAAGATTGTTTAGGAAGATGTGCTAATAAGGATTTAAATAATATTAACTGTTAGAAACCATATTGCTTTAAATGCATCGAAATCCAAGGATATTTTATTTAATAACTTGCTTGAGAGTTCACCTAAAATATTAGGCGAAATATGATGCACCCGATCCACGATCATGTTTCCAAATACGTCTATGATTTTCTGTGGAGTAGTTTTGACGATTTTATTATTACAAAAGTGTTATAAAAGTTTACAAGAATGCGTCACCTTGTTTCCAGATTTAATAGGGGTGGGTATTTAGAGTTATATTGCTCAAAATATAATAAAAGTTTGCATGGACAGTTGATTTGTTGAGATCATACTTAATACTAGAACTTAAAACTAAAACTTAAGACTAAAACTAAAACTAAAAAAAAAAACAAGATATAACTACAAAATTTACATCAGAGAATAAAACTCTGGTAAACGGTATTAGCCTGGATCATTTAGCAAGTTTGTGTCCTCGTGAAAAATTCCGATCGGTGATATGTAAGGACTATTTGACCAATTAAACTCAGATTGAGACTGAAGAAAATTTGCCAACAAACTGTTCTCGTGGAACCTCAAACGCTTAAGGTGCTATTACATGATGTGTTTTTTACATATGTACTGTCACTTTTTTTATCCATATGAAATTCCTCATGTCTGTCAAAACTGGCTTTTACATACGATTCATAATTTTTGCTATCACACGTACATATATATTTCCGTATGACATAACCTCTAAATGTAAATAACAGCTAATTTAATTTGTGAATTTACAAAAATTTATTGTTAAAAAAAGTAATATATTTTTTAATTGTTAATTAATATTAAACAATTTATTTTTCTTTCAATATTAATCTCTATAATTTACTCTGTTTTTCTTTCGCTACAAGCAGTGTTGTATTTTCATATGTTTGACATGCAAAAATAGAACCTGTTCTAATTGAAAAATGTACATGTGACTTCCTCATGTATTGTACATAAACAATGTTTCATATGTATCACACGATGTGTACAACTTTTGTTGTGGGAAAATTTGACAGTACATATGTAAAAAACACATCATGTAATAGCACCTTTAAGGTGTGTTTGCACTATGTGTATTTTCCATGTGTAAATTCAGTTTTACGATCCATACGTAATTCCGTGTGTGTGTCAAAATTGCCGTTTTACATACAATTCTTAATTTTTGCGTTCAAACGTACATATGTATTTCCGTATGACATAACCTCTAAATGTAAACAACAGCTGATTTAATTTGTGAATTTACAAAAAATTATTGTTAAAAATAAAGATATATGTATATTTTATATATTTTTTAATTGTTAATTAATATTAAACAATTTATTTTTCTCTCAATATTAATCTTTATAATTTACTCTGTTTTTCTTTCGCCACAAGCAGTGTTGTATTTTCATATGTTTATCTTGCCAAAATAGAACCTGCTCTAATTGAAAATTTTACATATGTCTTGCAAAATGTGTTGTACATAAACAATGTTTGAAAGGGTTCACACTATGTGTACAAATTACACGTGCTAAAAAAATAAGAAAAACACGAGCAAAACACGTAGTGTGAACGCAGCTTTAGCAAACCTATCTAGAAGCATCAACACATACGTCGAAAGAGGTTGAATATTAGCTTTTCTATAAATGGTCGTATTAGAAAATCTTTTCACAAAATTTTCATAGTTAGCATTAATACAAAGTCTTATACAACTTCGTTCAAAAATCTCCAACTCTTTCATCACCGCTGGGGAAATCGAGAACCAGATTGGAAATCCATATAACATTGCCGAACGAATGTAAACCTTGTATAATAGTAATTTTGTCCTTTGACACAAATGTTTGTTCTAGAGTAATCTTAAGAACATACCCCTGATGCGTAAACCTTTCGCCTTGGCGTATCTTCCGTGCTGATTAAATTTAAAAAGTTTATTTAGTGTTACCCCAAGGTACTTAATATGATCCTTAACAGGGATAACCGAACCATGCAATGAAAGATTCAATTTTCTGCTCTGACCTACCATATTACGGGGACCCCTACCCGAAGCATTCCGAAAACAGATCGCTTCTGACTTGAGTGTGGATTTTAATACCCCAATCCCTGTAAAAATTGTCGATAATCGGGAGATGATTTTGAACTTTCCTTAACGCCTGCACTGGGTCACTGTGGTGAGCGTAAACCATAGAATCATCCGCATAAAGGACAGCATTCGAACCATTAAAGTTATGCGGAAAGTCATAGATCAAGATATATAATAGAGGCGCTAAGATTGCCCCCTGAGGGACACCACTAAAAATGGAACCAAAATCAGAAGTTGTATCATTAATTTCAACAAAAAACTTTCTGTCTTCAAAATAGTTAAAAAGCAGCTTCACAATAGCGGATCAACTGCCAAATTAATAAGTTTGAAAATTATAACAAGTTGATAGGCTCGGTCAAATGCTTTTTCTATGTCTAGTGAAACCGCAACAGTACATTCTCAAATTGCAGGTAACATCATTATGAAGACAGAGTAATGCGTCTACAGACGAATGACCTCGCTTAAAACGAAATTGGTAAGATGGAATAGAATTTAGAACGTTGGAATTTTCTAACCTTGATTTAATAACCCTTTCAAATAACTTTCCAATGTTAGACAACATGGATATAGGGCGTTCGGTTTTTTAATTTGCGGAAAAATTTTTGCCAGTTTCCATGCCTTAGGGAAATATCCGTTATTCAAGCAATTATTAAAAATGTTAACTAAGAACTCTATCGCTGAGGAAGGTAATTTTTTTATTAAAAAATTGGACAGGCTATCTACTCCAGCCAATTTTTTTGCGTTCAACGATTTAATAATTTCACTTACTTCGGAAGGGACTGTGAAGTGAATATTGTCAATATTCGACAATGCATTAGAATTAATGGAAAATCGGCAATGAGTTACTTAAAAAAGAGAACACCGTATTAGGAATATCTGATACATTCGTTCTGACCGGAATGTTAGGTTTATAGATGTCCGTGAAATGGCATTTAAATTGTTCAACTTTTTCGGCTTAATAAAAGGTTTTCTCATTCACTATTAGTTTATGAAAACCCTTTTGTTTTTTGTTGCCAATTATTCTATAAACTTCCTTAAAAGCTGTTGGTCCTGGTTTTATATGCTCTAATCTTATATTAAATTCCTTTGTGTGGTGCATCTCAACCTGTTCCTTAATGATGGTCTTAAGGAGTTGAATTTGCCCACTTATAGTGCGGTATTCATCTGAATATCTGTTACTGTTTCGGTGAAAAATCATTTTTAGGTCTTTTTGCCATGAATATTTAATTTTAAATAGCTTCTTTATACTTTCAGGGGGCTATAAATCTTTTTTTATTCAATTCGATTTTCTTTGAGTGTCTTTCTACCTCACTGTTGATACAACCATTAAACTGAGAAATGCTTTCATCAATTTCGCCGTTTTCCAAGTTTCTATCCTTAGGTGGAAAGCAATTTATGATATTGAGATCAACGTCTCTACGAAATTCATCCCAGTTGGTGTCCTCAAATGAATTAAAAATTTTAGGCGGCGACAAGATTATATCGAAATCAGAGAATTTAAATACTAATTTTAACGGAAAATGATCAGAGAACGTAGGTAAACTTGTTATGTGAAAATTCCGATTCATCGAGTCAATTAGACGTGTGCTGATTAGGAAATGATCAAGAAAAGAAGGTCCACCCGGAAAGCTTGGAGATGTATCACACAATCTAGTAAAATTTGTACCCGAAAAGTTCAACCAATCTGAAAAGTTTTGACCGTTTAGGTTGTTAACGACATCGCCCCAGTATAAGTTTATGGAATTGAAATCTCCTCCAATAAAAACACCATCAAAAGTGATTGAAAAATCTTTAATAATATCTAGACTAAAAATTAGATCTTGACTTGGAAAGTTACACGGCATGTAAACGCTACCCATCAGAAACTTTTTAATTTGTCCAACGAATGATAAATTTAGTTCCAGGAAGCAATTAGGAAATTTTAAATTAGATATGGTAATCGAGTTAAATTTAATATTTTTGTTTATAAGTATTGCTGTGCCCTGACTAGAGTTATCTCTAACAATATTGAAATTATCAAAATGAACTTTCGAGTTTTTTCGAAAATGCGTTTCTTGAACGAAACAAATATCAATTTTATGAAAATTACGAATTTTATGAAAATTACGAATTTTTTCTAATTCGATACGTCTGCTTAATTCGACTAACGACCTTACATTAAACGTGAGAAACATTAAATTATTACGGGCCATATTTGGAGAGCACTTCTTTTAATAAATTTCCATACTCTATTTTTGCCATTTCTAATGACAGTGATTTGTAAGAATTTAGGAAATTTGAAATTTTCGATTCTAACGTCTGAACTTTCGACTCTTTAAAATATTCACCGAGTTTTAGGAATTCTTCCACGATTGGAAGTAAATTTTTTCTTTATTTTTGAGATCTGAATGGAAAAGACTAGCGAAGGGAATTTTTTCATTAATAATAGCTGAAATTACTTTGACTTTCATTTCTTCTCTTCTGCTTTTGGCTCTAGCCAGTAGTTCCCTTTTATTTTTTATATAGAGATTGTAAGCCATACAGCCCTTATAATTAGCGGCATGTCCGGTTTCGTTACAATTTACACAAATTGGGGCAGATACACCATTTTTCACACTACAATCCCCTGGTTCATGGTTAAGGTTGCATTTCACACATTTAAATTTCGAATTACAGTTCCGTGCCGAATGTCCCCACAATTGGCATCTATAACATTGAATCTCTCTCTCTGTTTTGATTTGGGTGATTCCCATGTAATTGCTTGATTCAAGATGAAGCACATTTTACTTACATCATTTAATTTTTTCCCTTGTTTCAAAGTAACAACAAATAAACCCGTCCCATAACTGTTTTTTTGCAGAAAACTGCGATTGTGTCTGGCAATTCTTTATCAAGGGCATTTTTAATGTCAGACACTTCGGTTAAATGGTAAAGACCTCTTAAAATAACAGAGCTCTTCTCAGTTCGAGCGGAGTAAAAGAATATGAATTTACATTCTGAGTACTCAAAATTTCCATCATTTCTAAATGTGCTGATAGTTCCTCGAAATAAAGCTTGCTTTTGTTTCTAGAGGAGCTAACTATTTTATATGACACTTTGGGTGTTCTATTGTTTAATTGATCGACAAGTTTGTTAACATTTACACCGTGTAAAATAATTGGTGGACAAAACTTTTTCCTTACCTGTTTAGCGGAGTTTTTCCCCACATTATTGCCAATGGGAAAAGAATTCGAATTCTTCTTTTGTGTGGATGTATTCTCGTTTACTTCTATATTTAGTTGACCCAATATTTCAAAACGATTAGATGAAATTGCCGTACATCCAAAGCTGGAAACGTCTACGTTTGTTTTGGGTGCATGAACAAATATTAAAAACTAATTTTTTTACTTAAATTGAATGAAATCGATATAGGTCGTATATGGGTATCCCACATAATTTTCAGCGCTGGGCTATTTTGGGCCATTTTAAATATGGGAAAGTCAAAGATTCGTCGATTTGTGCAATAATTTCGACAATTTTCCCCAAAAAGGTGAAAAACCCCACAAAAATGCACGAAAACGCCCCCTGGCGGCTGTTAAAAATAAAAATAAATGTGAAGAATGGATTTCCCGACGCAAAATACCCCCGGTATACACATTTTCAATAATTTTTTTTTTCATTTTTCATTAAAATATCTTCATCGAAATTTTGGCAGGCTCGAAAATGATTTTAGAAGTATGGTTTCTTGGTAAATATACTTTTTATGGCCCATAGTACCAGAATCGCGATGAACCCATGGAGATTTTTTCGGTCCCTTAAAATTTGACCCACCCTAATGTACATATACATATACATAAGTACTAGCAGAATCCAGCCCTCGAAATTTGAGTGCAAATTCTATAGCACCCTAAAGGTATGCTAATCAATTTTAGCCAATTCACAATCCAACACTTTATTGTCGTTATTGGTTTATGTCCAAAATTATTTTTGTTTATGTTCAAAATTATTTTTCAATTCAACACATTAAGAAATTTAATAAAGAAAAAACAACTGTGACATTTTTTTTTATTTTTTCAATTATAATATTAATTTAAAAAATTAAAATTGTGTTTTATGCCGCATATGTTTATTGTGTAAAACTTTTTGTTTTTGGAAAAAAAAAACTAATGTGAAAATTGACAAAAGAATATTTATTAAATAAAATTCATCCCTGAAGATGCTGGAAAATACCCAGCGAAACGTCGGAGTTTGAAAATGAAATAAATAGTCTTTTATTTATTTTTTTAAAAATAGTGACCTTGAAAGCCCATTTAGAAAAATTCTAAAACACATAATAAATTTAAAAAGGTCGAAATATTAAGAAGAAATTTAATAAACGCATTCCATAATTTTATATATGTGTTGGTAGCAACTTTCAATTCCTTTAAAAAAAAAAAAATTCAAATGTAAAAATCCGTAATTTTGGTGGACAGCTAAAAAGAAATACCTTTCAAATGAGGGAAGTTTGGTAAAAATAGGATTAAAACCGACATACTTACATCGGTCACAAAAGATCGCCTTGCCTATAATTACTATAGATTTACTAATATCATTGTTAATGTATATCTGTCAAATTGTTTTACCTGTAGCCGTTTTGCCTCAATTGGCTTTCAGATTATTTCATTATAAATAAATAAATTAGTAAAAAAAAAAAATTTGTTTGACTTTAACCCTTTCACCCTTTCATACATTGAAAAATTTTATGATTTTTTCCATTTAAACTGCATTTATTAGGTTTCGATTTTTCTAGGTTTCAGATACAGTTATAAACAAAAAATCAACTTCATTTTAAAAAAACATAACAAAAAAGTGTGCATACAGGTAGCTGCAGACTTTGTTTTATCAGATAATGCTGGATAAAAAAAATACTTTAATATTTTGTTGGGCCACCTTTGGAATTTATTAAAGCTTGTATTCGTCTTGGCATTGAAGAAACCAAGTTTTCAGTCACATCTGCGCTAATTGCACTCCATTCCTCAAGCAAAACTCTTTTTAGATGTTCCTTGCTAGATTTTTATTTTTTCGGACACTTCGGTCCAACTCATCCCATAAGTTTTCAATCGGATTCATGTCCGATGATTGGGGAGGCGAAAGCAATTGTTTGGGTACATTGTAAAGTAGCCATTCCTTTACAATGAGAGAGGTATGTTTCGGATCGTTATCATGCTGGAAGATCCATTTTCCCGAGAGACCCATTTTATCAGCGGAAGTCTTTAGATTGGCTTTCAAAACATTGAGGTAGACAAAACGATCCATGTTTGTGTCAATAAACACCAGATTTCCCACTCCACCAGCTGACATGCATCCCCAAACCATGACACTGCCTCCCCCGTGCTTTACAGTTGGTAACAAATTTTGCATTGCCATTGCTGTATTGGGTTTTCTCCAAACTTTTTGTTTACCGTCGTATCCAAATATATTAAACTTGGACTCGTCGCTAAAAATTACATTTTTCCAAAAATCGCTTGTATCATTTTTGTAGAGTTTCGCAAACTCGAGTCGTTTAGTCATATTGACTTTGTTAATAAATGGCTTTTTTCTGGGAGTAGGGCTGTGAAAATCGTTGGCTCTTAAAACATTTCTTACTGGATGAATACTAATATTCTTAGATTTTGCAAGATCTTTCGCAATATCAACGGCACTAGTTTTGGGTTCATTTGTTACAATTCTTATGATATTTCGTTTTTCAAGCTCTGTAAGTTTGTTTGGTCTACCTGATCGGTATTTGTTTTCGGTAGAATTTGTGTCATTATAGTTTTTTATAATAGTTTGGACAGTGGAACGGCTAATGCCAAGAGTTTTTGATATTTCCTCATATGATTTATTCTCATTTCTTAACTTTATGATCACTTTTCTAATCTCTTGAGAAATTTCTTTCCTTTTTTCCATGTTTTGCGGATATTTAAACACCAGATTCACTTTGGCTCGCAACTTATTTTCATGTAGATGTTTTATGTTGTAAAAATAAGTTAAAAAATTAAATACCGTTAACCTTAGATGTGTTTTTATGGATGTTTTATGTGATGTTTTTTCGCCGTATGTACACTTTTTTATGTATGAAATTGATAATACTACCATTTTTGATACTTAAATTTACAACCTTTGGACTTATTTTTTTACATTGCACAAATTTAAGTATTTTCTATAAGATCGCATAAGAAAACAAGTAAGAAAATTATAGTCGGTCTAGACCGACTATACGATACCCTATACCATGCGTTTAGAAACCCTATCTCTTAGGCCCAACTAACTGGACATTGAAAATAAGCAAAAACCAAATTTGAGTGGGATTTTTATTAATTTTTTCGGCTGCAGATATGAAAAAGTTCATATCGGATGCTATATCTATATGGGGACTAGGCCCAAAAATGGACCGATCCTGACCATGTTTGGTAAAGTCTCTTCTATTTTGCAAAAATATATACAAACAAAATTTGAGAAGAATCAGTGCAATATTTTTGTTTTTTAATAGATTTAAGTGAATATCGGGAAGCAGCTCTATATGGGGTCAAAGGGATCATTTTTGGACTACTCATTAGTGGATGTAATGAACGCATACAAACCCAATTTGAGTAAGATCTATATGACAATTTGGATCTTATGACAATTTATGTCGATTTCATATGGGTAATTTGTATGGGGGCTAGGTCTGAACATGGACCGATTCTCACCAATTTCAATAGCGTTCATCCCATGGCCAACAAAAGCTTACATACCAAATTTCGTCAAAAAAATATATTCATATTTGCGACCTGCAGTTTGATTACAAGCTTTACATGGACACACAGACGGACGGACGGACGGACGGACGGACATTGTTAAATCAACTCAGAAAGTGATTCTGATTCGATCGGTATAATTAAAGATGGGTCTAGGTCAAATATTTTTGGTTGTTACAAACAGCAGCACAAAGTCATTATACCCAAACCACATAGTGGTATAGGGTATAATTATGTTTGAATTAATAAAATTCCAAAAAAAAATTGATTTTTTATTGTTGTATGTAGACATTATTGGGCTACTGTATGCCCCATTTTTATTTTTTCTTATATTTTGCAAATTTTCCAACCGATTGTTTTAAAGCTCACTTGAGACGACAGAGGATAGTTTTATCTTTCAGAACATACCAAAAAAGTTGGCACATGTATTCTTGGATTTTTTTTAAAATCATATTTCGATGTCATTAATTCGGACGTTATTAAACCAAAAACATTAAAATTTTGACATAACATGGACCATTATTTATGGTTTTATGCCAAAGCATTTGGAATCGGTTTATTATTCAGCAAAATTCAGTACGGGACATATATGTCCAAATGGTAAAAAATATGTTTTATATTTTTATTAAATTAAAAAAATTCATAATATTAAATCAACAATTAATTAAACTATAAATAAAAAGACGTAGAAAAAGGTTAATTCTAAATATCTCAAAAATACAAAATCAATTATGGTAATCTTCGAAGCAATTACGGTTTTTTGTGAAACAAAAAGGTTTTTTTACAAAAGGAACATATTGCGTTTGTCCGATTTTCTTTTCCATTTTTAGCACAAACTAAAAAAGTAGTAATCGATTCTCTGTGATCTATTTATATTTAAAAATTTAGAACAAATACAAAACCAAAACCACAGTTATATATGTAAAAAATAATATAAAAAATCACTGACTTGCTTTGAGCGGAGTAAATTAGTTGCTCCCATGGATTTTTTCCTTGAAGGAATTGAAAAAAAATTATTTTTGACGACACTTTTGTTTACGAATGTTGGGTCGTTAAGTACGAATCCACAAAAAAAAATTAAAATTTTCCAGCTGTTTCACGACCGAACGTGAAAGGGTTAAAAATATCTTTTGTCCCATACTTTTCTTTTAATATAGTATATGTATATTCTTCAATATTATGCTTTTGCATTAATTTTATCTTTAAAATATATTCTTTCATTTATTAACTTCTGCTTTAGCGTTATATTTCCCTTATAATGGTGGCCAGCAATACAGCTGATATGGAAAATACTGCCATTGGTGTAAAATATCCCTGTGTGGGCGAACAAACTAAAACATTGATTCATGAGTTTTTCAAAATCTTCAAAGGTGAATTTTAATTAATATATTTGTTTTCGCCGTTAAATCTTTATATAATTTTTTCCATTTTTTAGCCCATAACCGTGAAGAAATCTCCAAATATATGGAAACTATAGAACTTTTACAAATACCGTATGTGCGTTACGAGTTCATAGATAATCTATTAATAATGTTTCAATTCACCAATTTAGAAACATTGACACCACAAAAAATTGCTTTAGATGTGGCCAAGAAAAGATGGTTAAAGTATAAACCGGCTGCTGATCTCGCCAACCCAGATGAGGATATATCCCGTGAACAGTATTTACATCTACTTTTAGATGCTCTACGTAGCTATTGTGATTTTCATGGTTCAAAAACGTTTCTGCACGTCATCACTGGAACCACAACCATTTCGCATCTCACTACCACAAATGATTCTGTTCATCGTTGGCCTATCCATGGCGGTGGTGTGTTGGTTTTAAAGAAAATGGCCAAAGACATAAAGCAGCTAGAAAGTCAATTGAAAATGACAGTACGAATGGCAAAGCCTAAGGTCGATTTACCATTAGCCGACATCTACATAGATGAGGATATAATTTTAAAATATCGCACTGATTTGAAATTTATCATTAGCTTACAAAATGTTTTACTTAAGCAAAAAGAAGCATACAAGGATGTTGACTTTTCGGCATGGTTGGAGTTCTTAAATGATTTTACGCCTAAGAAAGTCGCAAAAGATAAAGAAACAAATTAACAGACTTATCAATACGTTAAGTATTATTATTTTTCGAGTCTAAGCTATTTATCGTAAATCATATAAATCTGTTTCAAATACACGGTAATTTTTTTAATATTTATAATCAATCTGTGTATAACTGTCCTAAACGCTCTCTAACTTTGGAATGTATTAAAGGGTAATTTTTAAAGTTGTCAAAAAACTATTTAAAAAATCTATGTAGTTTGATAGAAAAGAATTTTCTAATTTTTTCTTCTACTTTCAGCAAAATATTTCCAAAAGCTTAAGGAATTGGGATATGTTGAGATCATTCTATTAGGTTCATGTAGCAGGTATGTTTACGTCCTTATTTAAAAAGTAACAAGAAATATAAAGAAAAAATGTCTTGATCGGATATAAAATACGGTTATTTTAAAAGCTGCTATTTGTAAAAATTTATTTTTGATATATTGGTTTTAATTTTTATTAAGTATTTACGTTATTAACAACCTGCAGTAAGGTACAATGCAATTGTGATTAATCTGTTCAGAAGATGTCACAATACCATTATAATTCCATCTAGAGGAATTTGGCAACTATAAAATATAGTTATATAGCTATGTTAATGCAGAGAATGATAAAATTGGAAAACACTCAGCTTGTTCACACTAATTTTCGTAACAAGAAAAATCAATTCTCATGTTCTTTTCTTTCAACTGTTTGAGTTAAATAGTTGATTAAGCATGAGTTGAAGTAATAGACAGAATGATGCTGACGACGACCAAAACGTCTTGTTCGAAAGTGTCTATTACAGCTAGCGATGCCTTTAATTTCTTCTATATTTCTCTTACATTAGAGAATTATTATATTTTCTATTATTAGAAAACATACATATATCTGTGGTCACAAGCATTAACCGCCCAAGTTGAAAATCATGCTTTCGAGAAAAATAACTTTTTTTATGTAAATGGAAATAGGCTTCATTACGACTTAGGTCAGTATATTTTTATTAATAACTTTTGATGTGTAAACAGCTATATGCGCAGGGGGGTAAATTTCTAATTCACAATACAATCACAAAAACAGCGTAATATGTGAGCGTAAGATTTTACGCGAAACATGTGAGCATTAAGACAAATCGGTGTGACATGATTGTTTGGTGAAAAAATTATGATATGTAATAACCTTTTTGTCGCTGTTTTCTCCATTTTATTTATTACCAGATGTTTATACATCTCCCCTGTGATCGGACTCACAAGATTTTTTTTTAATAAACAGTGATAGAGAAATGGGGATTTCACGTAAATATAAAGCGTTTTTAGTAGAACATGATAGCATACATAACCCAAATCGTCGAATAACATGCTTTTGAGAAAAATAACTTTTTATATAATATGTAATGGGGCTTCATTAAGACTTAGGTCAGCATTTTTGCATTACTAACTTTTTAATAAACAGTGATAGAGAAATGGGGATTTCACGGAAATATAAAGCGTTTTTATTAGAATATGATAGCATACATAACTCAAATCGGTTATCGCTTGTGACCACAGATATCTATATGATCTCAAACCGAACAATAAAAAACTAATTAAAAGATAAAATATTGACATAAAATAGCTAAACTTCAGAGAAAACAACAAAACTTAAAAGTATAAATTTTTAAGCTGTTGACAAAACCTTGGAAACTTTTACTATGCAATAATTGAAAACTTTCCCTCTATTTTTTGATTCAATATTTTGTTGCGTACTGCTTCACAACGCCGAGGTATGGAGTCAATTAAATTGTTGATGATATCCATTGAAGTTTTTTTGCCGCTCTGAATTAATTGGCTCTATGAGATCTGTCTTGTTTGTGTAATTTCGTGTCTGTATTTTTCGATCCACAATTTCCCATAGATTTTCTATGGTATTGGGATCTTGTAATTGAGCTGGCCGTTCCAAAACACTAACAACATTAGATTGTAGCCATTCGGTTATAACTTTGCAGGTGCGCTTTGTGTCATTTTCATATTGGAATTTCCAGACCAGGGGATGCATTACGTCATTTAGAATTTGCCTGTATCCTATTCCAGTTAGAGTATCTTTTACTACGTGCATTCGACCCATTCCTTAGCCGAAATCAACCCATACCATAATATTGCCACCGCCAAACTTAACAGTTGTTTTATATTTGAATCTAGTCATTTTCCCTATGATCGTCGAACAAACTTTGTTCCATCATGGCCTCTTAAATAAAACTTGGACGTATCTTAAAAGAGAACAGGGGGCAAATCGTCGCATTCGAAATTCCATATTTTGGATTATTATTTAAAGATGACGGACAATCGTCAGACCTCATTTAACTATGGTCCATAACTCGTTAGTTGTGACAGAGTAAAATTACTCTTGGTATTTTATTTTGGTAAATAAAAACAATTTCGATCGAAAAATTTTGATAACGAATACCACAGTATTCCAATTCCGTCTTGGCCAGTTCATGTGTTCATTTGCAAAATTTATGCGAATCAGACAATTTTTCTCTGATAGCAATTGTGTCTTCACAGGACGATAACAACCAAGATCAGCCTAAATACCTCCTCGGGAAAGAGTTGGAGCACATAGTTTTTGTTTCAGATTATAAATGACCTCTTTAGATAGCATTTTTGGACATTAACAATCTTGCTGTTAAATTATCTTGTCTGCGACTCGTTTTACGGAACCTGATTTTCCCGATATTTCTTGATCACTTTTGAAGTTATGGCTTTATTCATAGATTATTTCTCACAAATTTTCTTTTGTGTAAAAGAAAAATCTTCTATTATTCTGGTTCTGAGCTCTCTATTATTTTACAAAAACTAATCTATAATATTAATAGGCTAGGCGATTTTTTGTAACCGATTTTTTGTTCTACCATTTTTCCCCGCTTTTGACCAAACGTATTTTATTTGAAAGATATTTCTTTTTAGCTGTTCCCCAGATTTACAGATTTTTAAATTTTTTCCTTTATTTTGAGAAAATTGCATTTAAAGTTGCTACTAACACATACATAAAATTATACATACTAGCAGATCCCAGCCCTCGAAATTCGAGTGCAAACTCTAGAAAATTTTATTTCTTCATTAAATAAAGACCCTAAGGCCAATTCACAAATCAACACAAAAAACAAACTCATTTTTATTACAAATACATTATCAAATTTAATAAACACACACATAGCATTGTATAATTTTATGTATGTGTTAGTAGCAACTTTAAATGCAATTTACTCAAAATAAAGGAAATAATTTAAAAATTTTTAAATCTGCAAAATGGCTAAAAAGAAAAACCTTTCAAATAATATGAGTTTGGTCAAAATCGGGATAAAACGGTAGAACAAATCATCGGTCACAAGAAATCGCCTAGCCTATTAATATTATAGATGCTATGTGTGTGTTTATTAAATTTGTTAATGTGTTCGTTAATGAGTTTGTCATCTTCAGTCACAATAATAATAAACCAAAAAAGTGTTGGCTTGTGAATTGGCTAAGTTGATAGTTGCCTAGAAATTGTACTCGAATTTCGAGCGCTGGAATCTGCTAGTTATAAAGTTAAAACATTGAAAAATACAATTGTGTTTAAAAAACAGTTGAACCAAAACGTCAGAAACTATAAACATTTAAAAAATGGTTACGATTTTATACATTTTCTTTCGAACCACCTCTCATCTTTATTGTTTTAATCAACTCTGGTGCAGAAGTTTAAAAGTTTCCATTGTTTGCGCATCACTAAAAAAATTATTTTATTTCCTTTACCTATATATACCCTATACCACTATATGGTTATGGTATAATGACTTTGTGCTGATGTTTGTAACAACCAAAAATATTTTGACAGAATCACTTTCTGAGTCGATTTAGCGATGTCCGTCCGTCCGTCTGTCTGTGTGACCATGTAAACCTTGTAATCAAACTACAGGTCGCAAATATGAATATATTTTGATTTAGTACATAAGCTTCTGCCGGCCATAGGATGAACCCTATTGAAATTATTGAATATGCTCAGACCTAGTCCCCATACAAATGACCCCTATGAAATCGACTTAAATTGTCATAAAATCCAAATTATCTTATAGATCTCGGTCAAATTGGGTTTGTTTGTGTTCATTACATCCACTAATCAGTTGTCCAAAAATAAACCCTATAGGACAATTCTTAGTCATAACATCCATATAAAGCTGCTTCCCGATATTCACTTAATTCTATCAAAAAAAGAAAAATATTGCACAGATTTTTCTCAAATTTGGTTTGCATATGTTTATGCAAAATATAAGTGACTTTACCAAATATGGTCAGGATCGGTCCATTTTTCGACCTAGTCCCCATATAAATATAGCATCCGATATGAACTTTTTCATATTCAAAGGCAACAAAATTATTAACAATGCCACACAAATTTGGTTATGCTTATTTTCTATATCTACTTAGTTGGACCTAAGATTAGGGGCTTACAAACGCATGATATAGAGTATCGTGTAGTCGATCGAAATCGACTATAATTTTCTTGTTTTTTATTGTATTTTTTATAACAAAGTTGTTATCTTTCGATAGATAACACACCAAAGAGTTATTTCGCAAAAAAAAAAAAATTGGAACTTACGCGAAATTATTAATAAACAAAATTGGCAATATATGTATAGTCCCCAACTGTATATTTTCTATATTTTTATACCCTCCACACCTCAGTGGCAGAGGGTATATATAGGTTTGTCATTCCGTTTGTAATGCATCGAAATAAATTCCGGAGACCCCAAAACCATATATTTTCTTGATCATTATAACAAGGCAGATTGATTTAGCGATGGGCGTCTGTCCATCTGTCTGAGGAAATCACGATCACGCCGTCAATATCTAAGCGAGACCGTTCTTTTTTGTATAAAATCGTTTATTAACATCCCAAAAGAGTTGCTAATTAAAATTGTCAAAATCGGTCGAAGGGGTCACAAGTTATAAATGAAACTTTGAAAAAACTCTTGAAAAAATAAAAAATTTCAGTGTGTTCGTTGTTTTTCTTAAGGTATGTTGTATCTATAATATTAATAGGCTAGGCGATTTCTTGTGACTGATGTTTTCTTCTACCGTTTTATCCCGATTTTGACCAAACGTATATTATTTGAAATGTATTTCTTTTTAGCCGATTTGCAGATTTACAGATTTTTATATTTTTTCTTTTATTTTGAGTAATCTGCATTTAAAGTTGCTACTAACACATACATAAAATTATACAATGCTATGTGTGTGTTTATTAAATTTGAGTTTGTTTTTTGTGTTGATTTGTGAATTGGCTATAATTGATTAGCATACTTTAAGGGTCTTTATTTAATGAAAAAATAAAAATTCCTAGAATTTGCGCTCTAATTTTGAGGGTTGGAATCTGCTAGTATTTTATAATTCTTATTGTTGAAGTCATTGTAGTTGTGTGTATATTAATACTGCACGTGTCCATTGCCCTAATCAAGTATTACCACATATTTTTTTATCGTTAAAATTAAAATCTAAATATTAAAAATTAATAAAAAATAAAAAAATAAAAGTTAAATATTAAAAACTAAAAATGAGTAATGAATAACGAAAAATGGAAAATGAAAAAATGAGAAATGAAAAATTAAAAATTAAAAATTAATAATTAAAAACTAAAAATTAAAAAAAGAAAATTAAAAATGAAAAATGGAAAATAGAAAATGAAAATTTAAAAATGAAAAATGGAAAGTGGAAAATGAATAATAAAAAATTAAAAATGAAATATGAAAATCTAAAAATTAAAGATTAAAAATTTAAAATTAAAAGTTAAAAATTAGAAATTAAAAATTGAAAATTAAAAACTAAAAATTAAAAACTAAAAATTAAAATTTAAAAATTAAAATTAAAAATTAAAAACTAAAAATTAAAAATTAATTAAAAACGACTAGCTAATTCAGATAAAAATATTTTAAAATTTGCTTTTTTTAATATTAATATCTGAAAGTTTTTAGCCAAGAATCAGTTTTTTTTTATTTATCATGAATTATCTCAAAACTTTCTTATAGGATCAAACTTTGGGTGTTATAACGCTGGTTGCGTTATATAATGAATTTCATTAGGGGTTTTCTACTCTACTAAAAGAAAAATTATGCCATTTTTCAAATAGTAACGAATTCTTTCTATAGAAGATACGATCATTGTTTTTATAATAGAAACTGGCCAACAATAAAAGCAATTCTGTGGTTTTCTGCAATAACCGCGTATGTCCATTTTTGTCAGTTTTGAATTAACGATGCCAAATATATTAATTTTTAACGCTCTTTACATGTGTTCAATTAAAAAAAAATATTGACCATTTCTGAGTTTTTTCTTTAAATAACGACGTAACTTAACTGTTTATTAAATTAATTTGCAGCACTAACGAAGTATGTCAACCTACGTTTGATCGCTGACAAATTATTTTCTCAGAAAACGACACATACATACATACGTTGTTATTAATGAAAAAAATGCAAAATAATTTTGGATTAGTTTTCAGTTTATAACCACTTGTAAAAACTTGTGTGTTTATTTCTGTTATTTTTTATCACTATTATTCTTGATACGTTGTTATATTCTCATCCTAAGTCCCATTAACTTTTTGTTGACGAATAAAAAAATCCATTTTTCAAGCATCAAAAACTTTTCAAAGAAAACGACGTTTGTCGACATATGTTGTTTTATCTGCACACACTTTAAGAGTAATTTACATATTGTTTTTTTCGTCCTTCTCTAGGTCTATTCCTCTGAAGATTTTTGACTCAAAAATAAAAAGCTCTAAAAACTTTATATCAAGCCCATAATTTCAAATATAACGTTTTTTGGCTCCCCTGAACATTTTGATTTTATGACATACGCGGTTATTCTAGAAAACCACAGAATTAACTTTAAATTTAATAGGTATTCAAAATTTAAATTTCAGTACCGACAACAGTTTTCAAGTGGTAGCCGTACCCTATATTGGTTAAAATATTATGTTAAAGATGCAGGTGGAGGGTATCAAAGATTCGGCCTAGCCGAATTTAACATTCTTATTTGTTTTAACTGTCATTCCCCTCCTAGACATAACAATTGTCAGGATTATTTCATTTTTTTGCAAATTTAGGTACGCGATTTATTGTTGGTGGTGATTACAACGCCAAACATACTTGGTGAGGCTCTAGAATTTATAATCCTAAAGGTGGAGAGCTATATAAGTGCATCCAAAATATCATTATTCTGTTTTGTCTACAGGAAGACCTACATACCGGCCAAGTGATATTAACAAAATTCCGAATCTTCTAGATTTCGTAGTACATAAGGGAATATCAACAAGATGTTTGGATATTAAAGATAGCGATGAATAGAGCTCAGACCACTCTTCAATTATTTAAAATTTTTGTACAGTATTACAATCAATACAAAAAAAATATCTCCAAAAACTTGGAAGCATTTAAATGCTGGATAAACAAAATCATTAATTTAGATTCATCCATTAATAATGATACACAACTTGATACAGCTGTTGAAAAATTTACAAATTTAATTCACGAAGCGGCAATTTTGTCAACCCCTGTTGAAGCAGCTAGAAATAATCGAAATAGAGTAGTAATTTCGGCTGAAATTCAAGCACTAATTAGAAATAAAAGAAGATTGAGAAGAATTTGGCAGTCTTCGAAAAGTCCATAAAAAATCGTATCCGAGAATTCATAAACGAAGAGACGGGAAACTTTCTTAAAAACCTAAATATTCATGTCTCTAAAAATAATGAAAACTGTCTTTGGAATGCGACTAAATATCTTAAGCGACCAATTAAAGAATAATCCCTATTAAAGATATAAACGGAACCTGGTGCAGATCTGATAAAAGCAAGACAGATGCGTACTCCAAATTCTTAGAAAATACATTTCAGCCTTTTAATTTCAATAGTAATGATGATGTTATAGAAATAGAAGACTTTAAGTCGTCCTTGCCAAATGGATCTTCCGATTCCTCAAGTTCCTCCTCAAGATGGCCAAAAAGAAAATGAGATGCTTAATAGCAAAAAAAAAACTTCTGGATATGACCAAGTAACTGCAACAGTGGCTAAAACTCTGCAAATAAAGGTATTCGCTGGCTACCATTTCCCAAATCAATTGAAATATGCTGAAGTGATAATGATACCCGAACCAAACAAGCCAGAAAATATTATTTCATCTTACCGACCTAGCTTTATTTACGGAGGTTTACGCCAACACAGGAAAGACAACGGATAATCCCAGAACCAACGGATAATCCCAGAACCAGTTCGATTTTCGATATAATCATGGTACTCCTGAGAAATGTAATCGTATACTCACGGTTATAAGAAATCCAGCTGTATTTTTGGGCATTCAGTAGGCCTTCGATCGAGTATGGCACCAGGGAATTCTTTTTAAACTAAAACATCTGCTTTCCATCATATATAGAAGAAAGATACTTTTACGTAAAAGTGAACAGCGAAATCTCGGGCATATGTCCCATAAATGCGGGGATTCCTCAAGGCAGTATTCTAGGACCTGTTCCTTACACTATATTTACATCTGGGGTCTAATCGTCGCATACGTGATCGAGTGAATCTGATCGAAATTTTTCATTTTGAAATCACGGCATTCGCTATCGTGTAAGTAGTATCGAAATTTGAGATGATGGCATACGGTAACGAGCGATCGATCGAGTGTCTTCTTTCAAAATGTCATTCGATACGACAAAGCCAATCGTAAACAAAAGTGTTAAACTTCTTGAGAACAACAAGCGAAAAAATAAAAGCGGGAAATATAAAATAATAACTAAAAGGTCTTAAAATTTAAGTAATATTAATCACTTGATAAATTAAAATTTCAAAAATCTAATTAAAAATTTTCAGTGCAAATATATTTAAAATAAATGGCAAACAAAAGGAACTCATGGCTGAATTTATGATTGAGCACCCAAATTTGGCAAAAAATATTTTACCTAATTGTGGCCAGGGAAAAGCTGTTTCAAAGCGATTATGGGATCAGCTTACAATACAACTAAATAAGTTTGGCCCTCCAGTTAAAGATGAAAAATGTGGAGAAAGGTGCAATTATTTTGAGGTGTTTTTTAGTGTTCCAATTATACGTACATAGATACATTTTTCTAGGTTTATGCCGACCAAAAACACAATGTCAAAAAAGCTGTCATTCAATAAGGCATCCAAAAAGAGAGGAACAAATTTTTCAGGCTGCCGGTATAAGAGTTTCTGGTGAAGGTCTTTCATCGAACAAATCTTTTGTGCTGATGATATCGAAAAAGCAATAATGATATGTTAGATGAGGAAGACGACGAAAATATCAATAAACCTGAGGCAATAGAGAAGGAACCCATTATAAAAGCAAAAAAAGTTACTGAACGTGAATTTAAATTAGACCTTCTAAGGTGTCACATCGAAAAATATGAAGATTCCCAACGAAGCATAAACTGTAAGCTTGATCGGTTATTGAATATAAAAGAAAGATCGTTAAAATTAAAGGAAGAAGAACATGTTGCTAATATTTCAATAAAAAAGATTGATTATGAAATAAAATCAGTTGAACTAGAAATGCTAGAGGAAAATGGTTATCTGTCGAAGTAATACAAGCTCAATTTTTTTTATCAAAATTGATATTTTAACTTATAAATTCATATTCAATTCGTGAAGTATATTTTATTTTAGAAACATTTTATTTTATTAATATTATTTAATTTAAAAGCGTATATTTACGTAGTTCAAATTCCTTTAAAACCACTGTCTTTAAAACCACAATTTCTAAAATTTCAATTCATTTTCATTAAACATGTGTTTTTCTTTATTTACATTATAAATAAATCTTTTACAATTTTTATTAGATTTCGTTTCGATTCTAATCGTATGCTGTGATTAGGCTGTTCGATACGTTTCGAAATTTCATTCGATACGAAAGCTTACTCGATCACGAATGCGACGATTAGACCCCTGATATGCCTATACAAGAAAATATGAATGTCGCAACATATGCTGATGACACAGCATTAATAGCAGCAAATGACGCACCTGAATTGCTTTAGAAATTATTCAAAATCAATTAAATGATATTGAGTTGTAGTTTAAAAAAATGGAATATAAAAGTTGATACTGAAAAATCCTCCCATATTACTTTTAGTTAAGAAGTCAAGATTTCCCAGCTGTTGTTTTGAATGGAATGCACATTCCTAAACAAACAATTGTCAAATATTTGGGTCTCCATCTCGACCGCCGAAACACATGGAAAAAACATATTCAGACAAAAAGAGAACAATTAAAGATAAAAACGAGGAAAATATATTGGCTACTTAGTCCTAAATCTGAGTTATCCCTACAAAACAATATTGAAAGCAATTTGGAGTTACGGAATACAGCTTTGGGTAACCGCTAGTAATTCAAACATTGAAATTCTTCAAAGATACCAATCCAAAACACTAAGATTAATAGCAAATTCTCCTTGGTACATAATTAATGACAATATTCACCAGGACTTAAAGATTCTATCTGTTAAAGACGAGATAAATAAACATGCCACAAGATACCTAGACAGATATAGTAGTCTTAGTCAGAGTTCAGAAAAAAACACACGCTGAATAAAAACTCG
This sequence comes from Cordilura impudica, assembly GCA_963682025.1. Lineage (NCBI taxonomy): Eukaryota > Metazoa > Arthropoda > Insecta > Diptera > Scathophagidae > Cordilura > Cordilura impudica. Next base: position 14,116,953 of record OY821519.1, read on the forward strand.
TACATATATGTAAACAAATATAGCTCAGACTAACAAACACATATTTTTATTTTCATATCAATTATGTGCGTTTCTAAATTTTGTACGATGCCCAACACAATCATGACTGTGTTCGTTTTAATATTTCGTTATTTACACGAACATTTTTGTATCACGTACTTTTTGTTTCGATCACACATAAACCACACATATTCGAGTGTTGCTTTATTTGAAGTTCGTGTTCTGGTACGTGTACTGAAAAAAAAAACAGAACATGTACAATAAACAGGTTCGAGTTCAGTTATATTTTAAATTCGTGTTCTGGCTCGTGTACTGCGAAAAATTGAAACATCAATTCGCGATCTGATACACCCCGATAAAAACGACGACAATTGTTTCAACCAAATTTATTAAAATTTTATTGACCCTTTTTTATGACTTACGTTGCAAATTGTTTACAAATGTCAAATATTTTAAAATTTTATTTTCCATTTTTTTGTGATTTACGTTGAAATTATTTACAATTGTTTTTATTGACTGGTTTTTATTTTAATAAAAGATGGTAATAAAATACTTAAGACACAAAAACTGCACACTGCACTTAAATCTTTCTTGCAGGTTTCAATCAGACATGTAAATTTTTTCGTTTCGCTATTAAAAGTTGCGTATTTTTTATAGCAAAACTTCTTTCTGTTATTGCTTAATTTTAATTTAATTTTAATTTTAATTTTCACAAAATATTTCCAATTTACACAATAACACAGTAGATCACGATCTAATGAAAACTGAACCACTTTTAATGAATAAATGACGCACGCACTCGCTATTTATTGCAAAATCAATTGCGTGAAATTGTAACCTTGCAAGCAATTGTAACGTAAGTCATAAAAAAGGGACAATAAAATATGAAAATATTTTTTTTTGGGTTTTTTTTTATTGACACTCATTGTGTTTTTACGCAAAAAATCCCAAAAAATCATTGAGAAAAGGATTGTGCATTGACACTAATTGGTTCACAAATTAAGGGTGGGTGATTGTGTTTTTTATGATGCAAAATTTGTTTGTGTCTAAAGTTATTTGTTACCAAAAAAAAGAAAATGTTTGCAAAAGATCCTTACAACCAACAAGTGTAACTTTTATGAAGCTAAATAGTTTTTGTGTCTTAAGTATTTTATTATCATATTTTATTAAAATAAAAACCAGTCAATAAAAACAATTGTAAATAATTTCAACGTAAATCACAAAAAAATGGCCAATAAAATTTTAAAATATTTGACAATTGTAAACAATTTGCAACGTAAGTCATAAAAAAGGGTCAATAAAATTTTAATAAATTTGGTTGAAACAATTGTCGTCGCTTTTATCGGGGTGTATCAGATCGCGAATTGATGTTTCAATTTTTCGTAGTACACGAGCCAGAACACGAATTTAAAATATAACTGAACTCGAAACTGTTTGTTGTACATGTTCTATTTTTTCTTAGTACACTAGCCAGAACACGACTTAAAATATAACTGAACTCGAACCTGTTTATTGTACATGTTCTGTTTTTTTTTTTCAGTACACTTACCAGAACACGAACTTCAAATAAAACAACACTCGAATATGTGTGGTTTATGTGTGATCAAAACAAAAAGTACGTGATAGAAAAATGTTCGTGTAAATAACGAAATATTAAAACGAACACAAGTCATGATTGTGTTTGGCACCGAAGAAAATTTAAAAACAAACATAATTGAAATGAAAATAAAAATATTTGTGTGTTGGTCTAAGTTATGTTTGTTTACATATATGTACGAGTTTTTTTATTCAGTGTGTGTTTTTTTCTGAACTCTGATTTTTTGTTTCGAACATACATAAACCACACAGATTCGAGTGTAGCTTTATTTTAAGTTCGTTTTCTTGCACGTGTACTGCAAGAAGTCCGATCACAGGGGAGATGTGTAAACATCTGGTAATAAATAAAATGCAGAAAACAGCGACAAAAAAGTTATTACATATCATAATTTTTCCACCAAACAATCATGTCACACCGATTTGTCTTAATGCTCACATGTTACGCGTGAGATCTTACGCTCACATATTACGCTGTTTTTGTGATTGTATTGTGAATTAGAAATTTACCCCCCCGCACGTATAGATGTTTACACATCAAAAACAGAACATGTCCTTCAACGCGTACATCTAAAAATTTAAACATGCACTCGCGATCGGGAAAATGTGAAACTCCCCTATAATAACGACAAGAATTGTTTCGACCAAATTTATTTTAAAAAATCTAAAATAATTCATTACCAGTTATAAAAAAATAAAAATTAAAAGATAATATAAAAAAATAAAAAATAAAATGATAATAATAAAAATAAATAAAAATAAAAAATAGTAATAAAATAGAAAACAGAGAAATTTTAAATGTTGTTTATGACTTAATTTGGTTTTTTGATGTGTAAACATATATACGCGCAGGGTTATAAATTTCAAAAACAGCGTAACATGTGAGTGTAACATGTGAGCGTAACATGTTAGTCGTAAGACAAAATGTGATTGTAATGGTGAAAAAATTATGATACTATGATAACCTGTTTGAAAATTAAAAATAAAAAATGAAAAAAGAAATGAAAAATAAAAAATGAAAAATTATAAATTTAAAAATTAAAAATTAATAATTAAAACTTAAAAATTAAAAATTAAAATTTAAAAATTAAAAATTAAAAATTAAAAATTAAAAATTAAAAATTAAAAATTAAAAATTAAAAATGAAAAATAAAAAATGAAAAATAAAAAATGAAAAATAAAAAATGAAAAATAAAAAATAAAAAATTTAAAATGAAAAATGAAAAACGAAAAATTTAAAATGAATAATGAAAAATAAAAAATTAAAAATACAAAATGAAAAATTAAAAATGAAAAATAGAAAACGAAAAATAAAAAATGGAAAATAAATTAAAAATTAAAAATAAAAAATGAAAAATAAAAAATAAAAAGTAAAAAATTAAAAATAAAAAATTAAAAAAAAAATAAAAAGGAAAAATAAAAAATGAATAATAAAAAATTAAAAATGAAAAATTAGAAATAAAAAATGGAAAATAAAAAATGAAAAATAAAAAATTAAAAATGAAAAATGAAAAATAAAAAATGAAAAATTAAAATTAAAAAATTAAAAATTAAAAATTAAAAAAAAATAAAAAGGAAAAATAAAAATTAAAAAATGAATAATAAAAAATTAAAACTAAAAATAAAAAATGGAAAATAAAAAATTAAAAATAAAAAATTAAAAATGAAAAATTAAAAATGAAAAATGAAAAATAAAAAATGAAAAATTAAAATTAAAAAATTAAAAATTAAAAATTAAAAAAAAATAAAAAGGAAAAATAAAAAATGAATAATAAAAAATTAAAACTAAAAAATAAAAAATGGAGAATAAAAAATGTTTATTATTAAATTAAATTAAAAATGAAAAATTAAAAATGAAAAATAAAAAATTAAAAATTAAAATTAAAAAATGAAAAATTAAAAATAAAAAATTAAAAAAAATTGAAAATGAAAAACGAGAAACGAAAAATTAAAAATAAAGGACGAAAAATTAAAAATTAACCGGTTAAAATAATAATAAATATTTTTATTAACAGAGCCCCTGCAGTTGATTGCTATAAGTGATACGCTTTCTGTTTGATTTTAAGAAAGTGCTATAAAAAATATTCACTTACTAGATGTTTACACATCTCCCCTGCGATCGGATTCACATTTTTTTTTTTTATTGATCGCGAGTGGATAATGTTTTAATTTTTAGATGTACGTGTTGAAGAACATGTTCTGGTTTTTTAGGAGTACTTATGCAAGAAAACGAACTTAAAATAAAACTACACTCGAATCTGTGTGGTTTATGTGTGTTCGAAACAAAAAATACGTTGTAGAAAAATGTTCGTGTAGATAATGAAATATTAAAACGAAACACAGTCATGATTGTGTTGGGCACCGTACAAAATTTAGATATGAAAATAAAAATATGTGTTGGCTGCTTTAGAACAGAACATTATGTGTCAATGTGTGTATTTTCTGAACCTAGGTCATAGTAATACATTAGCAGTATGCTTATTAGATGAAAGCAAAGAAGTCTATTCGACTTATAAGGTATCATATCTAGATTTTCCTTTCAGAAGATTATCTCTATACATTGACCTATAAATTTAAACATTTGCAAATAGTTTTTCTGGATAAAGATCCAGACTAGGTTAATTTAAAATAAAATTTTCTAATTGTTGTAAAAACAGATTGTAAATAAATGAATTTAAAAAAAGCCGTTACAAATAACTCAAAAAATTTTCGGAGCGTATGCAAATAATACTTTTTAAATCAAACATTTTCACCTAAAATAAAGAAAGAAAAACTCCATATTAATATATATAATTGCCATCATCACTATAGAATTTTATTCAACAATTTGTTTAGTTTTAATCATTATTTTAAATATTCGTTTGATATCTTTGAGTTTTATACCTTCAAAAAGGTACACTTTCTTTTTTACAATCAATCACTAACAAAATAGGTTTAATCATTATACATCATCACCATATACATTAAATAAATATATTTATATATTAATTTTATTACATATCATCGTTTTACATTCACACTTATTTAATTTGTTTCAATATTCCTCTTGTCAATGTCCAGTGGATTATTCATTAATTAATTTTTCTCAATTTATTTTGCTTCTTTTTTTTCAATAATTTTATTTCATTTACCTGTTTTACACATTTATACAGCAAAAACTACATTTACGTATTATTGTTTTTATTATTAAGGGTTCAGTTTGAGCTGAATAAACTAATTTGGATGAAAAAAAAATGTAAAACTTTTTAATTTGCGATTTTGAAATTCAAAACTGTTTTTGGAAGTTAAAAAAATTTCTATTCGAATTGTTTTACTTAATTTAAAACAGGCTCTTTAATTTAATTTAAACAATTTCAATTGTTTTAAGAAATTTTTCGAATTTTGAATTCGAATTGTCTATTTTGATACAATTTGGAATTGTATTTTCAGTTTTACTAACCCAGTTAGTTTAGCCGGTTCATGCCAAAGCCTTAGTTTATATTTAAATGTTTTTATTTTTCTTTTAAATAATTTTGTAAATGCCTTAAATTAATCTCACTACGTGTATTTTTGTATTTATTTTTATTTATTTTAATACAAAATAAAAATCTATAGAAAATGTTTTTTTTTTTAACTAGAAAAATAAATACATTTATAACAACTTTCTTAGTTTTTAAAATTTTCTTTTGTATAAAAAAAATTAAGTAATTCTAAAAAAAAATACAAAAAGCAGTTTTAACATTTAAATGGCCCTGTATTTTGTATGTGCTTATATTTAATACCAATCTCTTCAAATTATTCGCTTTAAAACCTAAGGTCCTGTTCTGGTTTTCGGGTAGAAATAATTGGAAATAAAGTTACCTTTTCCCCTTTAGAATTGTTAATTTTTATTTTAAGGAATTTTTCATTCCATCATTCTTGTAAAACGAAATTGTTTTATTAAAAAAAAAAATTAAATAATGAAATAAAATCGTCGCATTCGATATCGAGTAAAATCAATCGAAATTCCGTATTTCGGTTTCTTTTTTAAAAAAGACGGACAATCGTTAGACCTCGCTTCACTTTTACTATTAATTATGAACCATAACTCGTAAGCTGTGACAGAGTAAAATTTTTCTTGGTATTTTATTCGCGAAAATAAAAAAAATATTTCGATCGAAAATTTTAGATAACGCATGCGACGATTTGACCCCAGTTTTTTTACTATTCTTTTTTTAAGAAAATATTTTGAATGACTGAGTTAGAAATTAATTTAATTTTTATTTAAATTTATCATTTATACTGATTTTTTGAAAATTTAATTTATTCAAAATTTAATAATACTGTTTTAAAGTATCGTTCTTATAGATCTGCAAACATGCTGCTTAGCAGATGTGCGGAGCAGTGAATAGGCCCTTTAAGGTTTATTTTTCTTTGTAAGATAAAATATTTTATTTTTATAAAATAAATTGTGAGAATTTTACATTTTCAAAAAATGCTTTTTTTATTAATTTTGGTTTTCATAATTTTTTTTTTTTAAATTTAATTTATTTACAATAAAATTATTCCAAAATATTTTTTAGAAAAATATGTTTTTTTTAACAATGAAAAATATTTGATTTATGATAATTTTTTTTCCAATATTTTTCATACTAAAATTGTCAAGAAATCAAAATATTTCTTAACTGGTTAATTTTTAATTTTCCGTTTTTCATTTTTATTTTTCGTTTTTCATTTTTATTTTTCGTTCTTCATTTTTTATTTTTCATTTTCAATTTTTATTTTTAATTTTTTGTTTCTCATTTTTAATTTTTCATTTTTCGTTTTTCAAATTTTATTTTTCGTTATTAATTTTTATTTTTAATTTTTCATTTTTCATTTCTCTTTTCCATTTTTAATTTTATTTTTAATTTTTTATTTTTCATTTTTTATATTTAATTTTTTACTTTTCATTTTTATATTTCATTTTTAATTTTTTATATTTCTTTTTTAATTTTTCATTTTTTTTTTTAATTTTTTACTTTGAATTTTTTATTTTTAGTTTTTATTTTTCATTTTTTACTTTTCATTTTTAATATTTTATTTTTCATTTTTTATTTTTCGTTTTTTATTCTTTATTTCTCATTTTTTATTTTTCTTTTTTCATTTTTTATTTTTCTTTTTTTAAATTTTCATTTTTCTTTAATTTTTTTTTTTTCATTTTTCATTTTTTATTTTTCATTTTTAATTTTTTATTTTATACTTTTCATTTTTCATGTTTTATTATTTTTTAATTTTTCATTTTTAATTTTTTATTTTTCGTTTTTCTTTTTTTGTTTTTCATTTTTATTTTTAATTTTTTATATTTTATTTTTAATTTTTAATTTTGATTTTTCATTTTTATACCCTATACCACTATGTGGTTTGGATATAATGACTTTGTGCTGCTGTTTTTAATTTGACCTATCGACTCAGAATCACTTTCTGAGTCGATTTAACGATGTCCGTCCGTCCGCCCGTCTGGTACATAAGCTTTTATCGGCCATAGGATGAACGCTATTTAAATTGGTGAAATTCGCTCCATGTTTAGACCTAGTCCCCACACAAATGACCCCTATGAAATCGACATAAATTGCCATAACATCCAAATTATCATATAGATTTCAGTCTAATTGGGTTTGTATGTGTTTATTACATCATTAATCAGTAGTCCAAAACTAAAGCCTATAGGACAATTCTTAGTCATAGCCCCCATATAGAGCTGCTTCCCGATCTTCAATTAAATCTATTAAAAAAGCAAAAATATTGCACAGATTTTTCTCAAATTTGGTTTTTATGTATTTTTTCAAAATATAAGTGACTTTACCAAATATGGTCAGGATCGGGTTATTTTTCGACCTAATCCCCATATAAATATAGCACCCGATATGAACTTTTTCATATCTGCAGCCAAAAAAATTAAAAACAATTCCCCTCAAATTTGGTTTATGCTTATTTTCTATATCCAGTTAGTTGGACCGAAGCGATAGGGTCCCTAAACCATGGTATAGGATATCGTATAGTCGGTCTAGACCGACTATAATTTTCTTACTTGTTATTTTTAATTTTTTATTTTTAATATTTTATTTTTTATTTTTCATTTTTTATATTTAATTTTTTACTTTTCATTTTTTATTTTTCATTTTTTACTTTTCATTTTTTATTTATCATGTTTTATATTTAATTTTTTATTTTTCTTTTTTAATTTTTTATTTTATTATCATTCATTATTTTTAATGTTTCTTTTTTAATTTTTTATTTTTCATTTTTCGTTTTTCATTCTTTATTTTTCATTTTTTATTTTTAATTTTTTATTTTTCGTTTTTTATATTTCATTTTTCATGTTTAATTTTGTATTTTTCTTCTTTATTTTTTTTTTTTATTTTTCATTTTCTATTTTTAATTTTTTATTTTTCACTTTTAATTTTTTATATTTAATTTTTTACTTTTCATTTTTTTTTTTTGCATTTTTCATTTTTTATTTTTCATTTTTTATTTTTTATTTTTAATATTTTATTTTACATTTTTCATGTTTAATTTTTATTTTCTTTTTTTATTTTTTATTTTTCTTTTTTTTATCATTTTTTATATTTAATTTTAAATTTTTTGTTTTTCTTTTTTAATTTTTCGTTTTTTATTTTTAATTTTTTATTTTTCATTTTTCGTTTTTCATTTTTTATTTGTCTTTGTTCCTTTTTTATTTTTAATTTTTCATGTTTAATTTTGTATTTTTCTTCTTTATTTTTTTTTTTCATTTTTAATTTTTTATTTTTAGTTTTTTATTTTTCACTTTTAATTTTTTATATTTAATTTTTTACTTTCCATTTTTAATTTTTCATTTTTTATTTTTCATTTTTTATTTTTCATTTTTTATTTTTCATTTTTTATTTTTAATATTTTATTTTTCATTTTTTATTTTTCATTTTTTATATTGAATTTTGTACTTTTCATTTTTTATTTATCATTTTTTATATTTCATCTTTAATTTTTTATTTTTCTTTTTTAATTTTTTTTTAATTTTTTATTTTTTATTTTTCCATTTTATTATTTTTTTCATTTTTATTTTTTATTTTTAATATTTTATTTTTAATTTTTTATTTTTTATATTTCATTTTTTACTTTTCATTTTTTATTTATCATTTTTTATGTTTCATTTTTTATTTTTCATTTTTTTTAATTTTTTATTTTTCGTTTTTAATTTTTTATTTTTCTTTTTTAATTTTTTATTTTTCGTTCTTTATTTTTAATTTTTCATGTTTAATTTTGTATTTTTCTCATTTATTTATTTTTTTTCATTCTTCATTTTTTATTTTGCATTTTTAATTTTTTATTTTTCATTTTTTATTTTTTCTTTTTTAATTTTTTTTTCATTTGTTATTTTTCATTTTTCATTTTCAAACAGGTTATTAAATATCATAATTTTTTCACCAATACAATCATAAGTCACAGCGATTTTGTCCTACGCGTTACGCAGTTTTTGTGATTGTATTGTGAAATGGAAATTTACACCCCTGCACGTATAGATCAAAAAATTATGAAAAGTTAAAAATTTGTATTTCCCAAGTGTTTAAATAGTTTATTATTTTTTCGTTTTCGTCTTTCTAAAATGTGGTTTTACCAACCAGAACAAGCTTTAAATTATATTTTCAAATCCAATTCATAAATAAGCCTTATCTTTCCTTCTGTTTTTCAAACTATTACTAAGATAATGAATATGTTTTTCTTTTGTTTTATCTTTATTTGTTTATAATATTCCTGTATTTTTTTTTTTTATTTTTATGTGTATAATATAATATATATTTTATTAATTATACTGAACAACACATATTTGTTTATTAATCATGCATACTTTATATCTCTTTAACTTTATTTCGTATACAATTAGTTAGTTTTGTTTTTTTTTTTTGCTCCTAAAGTCAATTAAAATAAAAAAAATAAAATAAACGCAAACGAAATAATATGTATGTTATGTGACAGAGGAACAAATTTAAGATCTTATTGTCTAATTGGCCATCAGTTATTCAGGGTTTTTTCAAAAAAAGCTTCATAATAAAAATGGAAAAAACCCCTTGTCTTGTTTTTGAATGACTCTTTTTCTGGTTCACATTATCGTAAGAATTTTTGTACAAAAATTAAAAGTATAAAAAAAGCAAAAATTAAAACATTTTTTTAGGAACTATTTTCCATGAGAGTGACATCTGATAAAAAAAAAAAAAAATAAGAAACAAATAACCCAGCAAAAAAAGACCATTAACATTCAGTTTTGAAAACAACTCCGATTTTTAAATATTTCAAACAGTTTTAGAAATAATCCATATTCCGGATCGGTATTCCAATGTTTCTAACGATAAACCCCTTAAATATCTCAGGTATTTTTCTTCATTTACAATTTACTATGGAGAAATTTTGTAAAATTTTATCTATTTAAAAACCCATTACTCTGAGAATTTTCTCCACCAAATTCTAAGCAACTTTCTTTATATTTTACCGTAAAAACCGATTTGATTCTAAGTATATTTTGCAATAGTTATCACGAATTTAAAGCACAACAAAATCTTTCTTAAAAAGAAAGTTGGGGGAGGGGGGGCAAACAATGGATAGTTTTCAAAATCCTAATTCATCCTGAGAACTCAGGACGAACCACAAATGAAATAAAAAAAAAACTAAGACCAATTTAAAACTTCGACTCGTTTCTAACACGAAAAAGCGATAAAGCAATGACGATGACCTCTTGTTTTGCAGTGAAAATTAAATATATAAAAATTTGAGTTGCAAACACTTTTCTCCGAAATTCATTCGAGGAAGTATGGAAACTCTTTTCTGTGACATGATTTTCATTTTAGACTTTGAAAAATCTAAAATATTTTCCCTATAAAAAATATTTCAGAAACATTCGATTTTGCTTTGAAAAGAAAATTTTATTAAATAAAATGTTTTTTTTTTTTTCAAATTAGTACATATTGAAAATTCGTATTTGCTTTCTTTTTTTAAAAATGACAAACAAAAGTACTTTTTGTTAAAGTACCATATTTAAAAACTGATATTTTCCAAATAACGTACCATTAAAAAAAAACATTTTATGGTACTAAAAACCGCACTTTAATTTTTACTGTTTTAAAAAAGCCTGTTATTGAATAAGACATTTTTTTAAAGCAGTAGTTAAAAAAAATTTTACAAAGGTACTTTTTTACGCACTTTTTAAAGTTATTTTTTAAAAAAGGTTCTGTTTTTGAAGCTTCTTTTTTTAAAGGTACTTTTTTAAATTGGTACTTTTTTAAAATGGTACTTTTTTAAGTTACTTTTTTAGAAAGTACTTTTTTAAAAAAGGTGCATTCGTTAAAGTGGTTTAAGGTGGTTTAAAAAAATCTACAAAGGTACTTTTTTTAAAAATGTACTTTTTTGAAGTTCTTTTCTAAAAAAGGGTCTGTTTTTAAAGGCTCTTTTTTAAATGTACTTTAAATAGTTACTTTTTTTAAAAATGTACTTTTTTAAAATGGTACTTTTTTCGAAAGGTGTTTTTTTAAAGGTACTTTTTTTAAAAAGGTACTTTTTTTAAAAAGGTACTTTCTTTAAAAAGTGCTTTTTTAAAAAAGGTGCATCGTTAGTTTTTTTATGTTAAAAAGGTATTTTTTTGAAAAGGTACTTTTAAAAGTACATTCTTTAAAAAGGTTCTTTTTTGAAATGTATTTTATTTAAAAGATACGTTTTTTATTCAAAAAAGAACTGTTTATTCAAAAAAAGTACTTATTTGAATAAGGTAGTAAAAAAAATGTACAAAGGCACTTTCTTTAAAAATGTACTTTCTTTAGAAAAGTACTTTTAAAGTTCTTTTTTAAAAAAGGTTCTGTATTTAAAGTTTCTTTTTTAAATGTACTTTAACTAGTTACTTTTTTAAAAATGTACTTTTTTAAAATGGTACTTTTTTTCAAAAGGTGTTTTTTTAAAAATGTACTTTTTTTAAAAAGGTACATTCGTTAAAGTTTTTTATGTTAAAAAGCTAATTTTTTTAAAAGGTACTTTCTTAAAGGTACATTCTTTAAAAAGGCATCTTTTTAAAAAATTTTATTTTTTTAATTTATTTTATTTAAAAAGATGCGTTTTTTTAAAAGGTCCTTTTTTAAAAATAGGTAAAAGGGTATTTTTTGTTAAATTTACTTATTCTTAAAAAAGTTTTTTATTTTTAAAAATTACTTGTTATAAAAAGGTATTTTTTAAGAGATTCTTTTTTAAAAAGGTACTGTTTTTAAAAAGGTATTTCTTATTTTAAAGATAATTTTTTATAAATGTACTTATTTTAGAAAGGAGGATTTTAAAAAAGAAACTATTTTTTTTAAGATTTTTATTACACGATTTAAAAAAGTTTTTTAAGTACTTTACTAAAAAATGTTTTTTTAAGTACTGTTTTTAAAAAGGTTCCTTTTTAAAAATGTAAATTTTTTAAAGATACTTTTTTTTTTAAATTTACTTTTTTAAATAAACTTTTTTTAAAAGAGTACTTTTTTAAAAAGTACTTTTTTTGAAAACCTACTTTTTTTAAAACTATATTTTTTAAAGTTTTTTTTATTTTAAAAGGTACTTTTTAACAAGGTATTTTCGTTAAAAAGGTAAATTTTTAAAAAGATTTGTTTTTAAAAGGCAACTTTTTTTTAAATGCTACTTTTATTTAGGAAGGTACTTTCTTTAAAAATGTACTTTTTTAAAGGTAATTTTTTAGAAGGTACTATTTTTAAAAGGTACTTTTTTAAAAAAATCTACTTTTTAAAAAGGGACGTATGTTAAAAAGGTACTTTTTTTAAATACTTTTTTTTGAAAAAGTAATTTTTTAATGATCTTTTTTAAAGATACATTCTTTAAAAAGGCACTTTTTTAAAAAGGTAATTTTTTAAAATTTATCTTATTTAAAAAGATACGTTTTTAAAAAAAGGTACGTTTTTAAAATTGTTATTTTAAAAGGTACTTTTTAAAAAAGGTAATTTTATTTAAAAAGGTATTTTTGCTTAAATTTACTATTTTAAAAAAGGTACTTATTTTTAAAAAGGTACTTGTTTTTAAAAAGGTACTTGTTTTAAAAAGGTATTTTTTAAGAGATTCTTTTTTAAAAGGGTACTGTTTTTAAAAAGTAATTATTTTAAAAAGGTACTTTTTTATAAATGTACTTTTTTAGAGAGATGAATTTTAAAAAATGAACTATTTATTTACCAGAATTTTATTACAAGATTGAAAAAAAAGTTTTTTAAGTACTTTTTTAAACAGGTACCTTTTTAAAAATGTACATTTTTTAAAGATACTTTTTTTAATTTACTTTTTTAAATATACTTTTTATTAAAGGATACTTTTTTAAAAAAGTACTTTCTTTGAGAAGGTACTTTTCTAAAAAAGATATTTTTTAAAAGTTGTTTTATTTTAAAAGGTACTTTTTAACAAGGTAAATTTTTAAAAAGATTTCTTTTTAAAAGCGTACTTTTTTAATTGCCACTTTTATTTAGGAAGCGACTTTTTTAAAAAAGTTTATAAAGGTCCTTTTTTAAAAATGTACTTTTCTTTAAAAATTTACTTTTTTAAAGGTAATTTTTTAGAAGTTATTTTTTAAAAGGTACTTTTTAAAAAAATTTACTTTTTAAAAGAGGTATGTTCGTTAAAATTTTTTTTAAATGGACTTATGTTAAAAAGGTACTTTTTTTTAAAAATACTTGTTTTTGAAAGAGTACTTTTTTAATGATCCTTTTTTAAAGGTACATTCTTTAAAAAGGCACTTTTTTAAAAAGGTTCCTTTTTTAAATTTATTTTCTTTAAAAAGATACGTTTTTTAAAAAGGTACTTTTGTCAAATTTTTATTTTAAAATGTACTTTAAAAAAAAGCCCTTTTATTGAAAAAGGTATTTTTTGTTAAATTAGTTTTTTTTTTAATGTACTTATTTTAAAAAGGTATTTTTTTAAGAGATTCTTTTTTAAAAAGGTATTGTTATAACTGTACTTTTTTTTTAGAAACGTGAATTTTAAAAAAGTAACTATTTTTTACAAGAATTTTATTAGATTTAAAAAAAGTTTTTGAAGTACTTTTTTAAAAAAAAGTTCTTCAAGGTTTTTTTAAAGTACTGTTTTTAAAAGGTACCTTTTTAAAAATGTAAATTTTTTAAAGATACTTTTTTAACTTTAATTTTTTAAATATGTGACCTTCGCCGAGAAAAGGGACCTAGTGTGTGAAAATTAAGTTTTGAGAAAAAAACGCATTTAAAGTTTCTACACCCTTTTAGGTACCAGAATCCACAGTTTTTGCCACATCCCGTCCCTTTTCTCGGAGAAGGTCACTATACGTTTTTTAAAGGGTACCTTTTTAAAAAGTACTTTCTTTCAAAAGCTGCTTTTTTAAAAAGGATATTTTTTTAAGTTATTTTAAAAGGTACTTTTTAACAAGGAATTTTCGTTAAAAACGTAAATTTTTAAAAAGATTTCTTTTAAAAGGGTACTTTTTTTAAATGATACTTTTATTTAGAAAGGTACTTTTTTAAAAGCTACTTTTATTTAGAGTGGTACTTTTTAAAAAAAGTACTTTGTTTTTTAAAAAAAATATCTTTTTTTTAAATGTACGTTTTTAAAAGGTAATTTTTTAAAAAGTATTTTTTAAAAAGTAATTTTTTTAAAAGGTACTTTTTTAAATGTACTTTTTGTAAAAGGTTCTTTTTTAAAATGTACTTTTTTTAAATAGATACTTCTTTAAAAGGTACTTCTTTAAATGTACTTTTTTTAAAGGTATTTTTTTAAAGGTACTTTTTTAAAAAGTACTTTTTGAAAAGGTATTTTGTAATGTACTTTTTTAATGGAACTCTTTTCTTAAAAGATATTTTTTAAAAGGTGCTTTTTTTAAAAAGGACTTCTTTTTAATGTACTTTTTTAAAAGTTATTTTTTTAAGGTACTTTTTGAAAAGGTATTTTTTAATGCACCTTTTGAAAGAACACTTTTTAAGAGGTTCTTCATTTAAAAAGGTACTTGTTTTAAAAAGATATTTTTTTAGAAAGGTTTTTTTTTTATTAATACGGTATTTTTATTTTAAAAATGTACTTCTTTTAAAAATGTACCTTTTTATAAAAGGTACTTTTTATAATATACTTCTTTTTATAAAAGGTACTTTTTATAAAAGGTACTTTTTGAAAAGGTATTTTTTAATGTATTTTTTTTTTTAAATCCTTTTTTAATGTCACCCCTGTTCTTGAAACCACTATCCAAAAAAAAACTCGTAAATGAAAAAATTCTTAAATCTACGAGTTTTTTGCTGTTCTCTAATTTGAATAAGAATATTTTTTCTCGTTTTAATTCACATAGAAAAGGCTTTGTGAAACCAAAACAAATGCCCTTCTTTTCTACTAAGCAGGTCTTAAGAGATAAAAAAAACTAATTGATATTTAAACTCTAACATGTTTTTTATTGAACCTTGTCATTATTTTAAAAAATTAGACATTAATTTTATGAAAAAAAAAACGATTTAAAAAAACGTCTACATTTTGCGCTGATTTAAAAAAAAAAACTCGTAATAAGTGGTCGATGTTAATAAAACACACTTTTTGCGATGATGCTGTTCTATAACTATAATAAAAACTTTTTATTTACACAATCTATTTTCCATTATAATTTTTTCAATTATAACATAGATTCTTTATGCACTAATTATTGCAAATAAAGGAATTAAAAAAAATTTTTTCATCAAATCACATATTTTTATTTTTTTGCATATGTTCGAAACAGTAGTGATGCCAGTCAAATCCAATTTATTTGAATATCGAAATTTTTTTTGGTGATGCCTAACTTTTTAAAAATAGAAGTCATTTTTAATTGAATGAAATTGAAGAATAAAAACAATTAAATGAACAAATAAGTTATTTTAAAAGAAAATATTTTTCTTTATACTTTTTCTATAAACTTAAACTTTTTTGTGAAACTGAATAAAGAACCATATGGCACCTCGGTTTCTAGATAACATATGTTCTTAACTCAAACATATGGTTCTTAACTCAAACATATGTTTCCATTAAATAAATAAAAAAAAAGTGGTTTCAAGAAACCCAAAATTTCAATTTCATGTGATTTTAAATTCACTCTTATTCAAATAACAACATTTCAAGAACAGAGCTGTGTATTTTTTTTTTTTAATATACTTCTATTCAAAAAACCGTACTTTTATAACAAGTAACTCTGAAAAGATATTTCTTTGAAAGTACTTTTTTAAAGAGGTACTTTTTTTAAATTGAATTTTTTAATCGTCCATTTTTAAAAAGTTTATTTTTAAAATACACTTAAAAAGGTTTTTTAAAAATGTACTATTTTTTAAGTTACTTTTTGACAAGGTATTTCTTTTAATGTACGCTTTTAAGAAGGTACTTTTTACCTTCTTTTAAAAGGTACTTTTTTGAAAAATTTTTTAAAGTACTTATTTAAAATCGTACTTGTTTTAAAAAGATACTTCTTTAAAAAGTTAGTTTGTTAAAAAGGTACTTTTTAATAATCTAATTTTTTTAAGAAAGTATTTTTAAAAATGTGCTTTTGTTTAAAAAGGTCCTTTTTATGAAAGGAAGGTACTTTTTTAAAAATGTTCCTTTTAAAAAAAGGTACTTTTTTATAAATTTTCTTTTTTTTTAAATATACTTTTTATATAAGTACTTTTAATTTAGAAATGTAAACTTGCTATAAAAAGAAGAAACATGTCTATTTCTTTTAGAAAATAGCAATTCGAAAATTTTTTAAATAAAGATACTTTTTTAAAGAAAATTTGAAATATTTTTAAGGGAATATATTTGTACACTGTAGAACACTGCTCTGTTTAGGGTCTTATAAACATGGAAAATAACTACTAAATCGGATGAAAATTGGATGAAAAAATAAAATATGTACAACATTCCGTTTATTTTTTTTTTTTTTTTTTAGAAATCAAAAAAGAAATTTTTATTATAATAAACAAAAAGAAAATATTATAACTTAAGTATCATAAGAAATTTGTCTAACAATTATATTACAGTAATATTAAAGATAAAACTCTTATAAGCATAGAGGACTTTGTGTTTTCTTTTATTTTTTTCATTTTGAAAGCAAGAAAAAAATGCTTCATTTTATTAACAATTATTTTCATTTTGTATTGAAAAATTTAAAAAAAAATTGAAAAATAAACACAAGGGAAGGAACAAGATTTTTTTTCGATAACAAAAACTGTAATATTTACTAATCATACGCAAAAATATATTTATTCTATAAATTGTTTGTCAGGAAACGAACTTGTGACTTAGTGTATTTTTTTTTTTTTTTTTTTTGAGGAAAATTTTAAAACAGATCAAAGATAATATTTGAGTACTTTCCGACTCAGGTTAAAATTCTCTAAGAATCCGGTATTTTATCTAGCTTATACACATTTTTCATGATTAATCTCAGTTCTTAGCCTTCTCCTGTGTGTCATAAATAAAATTGTAACTATATAGTAATTATGTTCAAGTAACTTTTTGTTTTTAATAAAATAATATAAGTTTAAATTAATAATGTACATTTCTTACAACTAAATAAATTTACATGTTTTTGTTGTTTTGTTTTATGTTTTCTCAATTTCTATCAATCTGTTATATTGAATAGTTTTGCAGTTGCATTAGTATTTCGACATACAACGTATTTCGTTTGAAAATTTTTTCTTCATTTTGAAAATAATTCTATACAATACATTTTTTATTTGTTATGTCTTTGAAATTAGTAAATTCTATAATGATAAATTTTAACAACTAATAGTAGTTTTTGCTTGTCTTAATTAATCAAGTTTTAAACTTAACAATTAAACTTAAAGAATTAAAAATTAAAATTAAACAAAATTGTTGTTAATTAAATGTATTTTTAAAGTAAATTTAAAACAATTCTTAAAGCGTCAACGACAAGTAGACTCTATGACTCGTAAGTTTTTTAATTTAATTTGAAAGAAAATATTATATTTATAAAAACAAAATGTTATCAAATAGGAACTTGTTTAAATTAAATTATTTAAAAAAACTAAGATCAGGAAATGCCGAAGTGCTCAAAAAAAATTATTTAAATATGAAACAACTATTTGAAAGTACCACTATTGGATTTGAAACTTTGTTTACAGGCACTTAGAGGTATTCATGCGTGCTGGAAATTATTTTTTGTTAAATAAGAAATGTTTTTGAAATAAAATGGGTGACTTTTCAATGGTTAGAAATATTTTTATGTCTGCACTGAATTTTATATTTTTACTAGAAGTAAAAACTTAAAATATGTTAATATTTTATCAAAAACAAGCTCATTTCATTAAAATTTAAGTTTCTAAATTCCGAACTTTTTAATTTTTACTCAAAATTGTCTCATTGAATATCAAAACTGTTTAATTTTTTTTTAATAATATTATTTCTATTAAACTTTGTTCAAATTTATTTCAAAACTTTTTAATTTTACTGCACGATTGTTAAATAATAAACTCAAAACTATGTAATTTTACTTAGACCACTAACTATTGCATATTTTTTTTCGAAAATCTTATTTTCATTATATTTTTTGTGTGTGTTCAAATACTCTAAATAAACTCTGTTCGAATTCATTTCCAAACTGTTTCATTTTACTGATCAATTGTCCTAATATAAATGAAAATGTGTAATTTTACTGCACAATATTTTTATTTTCCAAAATAATAATTATCACTTTAATTTTCAAATAACTTCGGTGATGATTTGTTGAAATTGTAATTCAAAGTTGTTATTGTATTTCAAAACTGTTTAATTTTACACCATTATTGGTGTAATGGTATTTTAAATAGTTAAAGAATTTAAATATTTTATATTTCCACTTCAAAGTTGTTCACTTCCTGAGCATTAAAGATTTACTGGCTCATTCTAAAAGCGAAACGTTTAAAAGTTTTATGTAAAACAGAAATCTTTGAAAAACTTTTTTTTAATTTTTAAACGTTTCGTTTCATAGAATAATTCCACTATTAAAAAAATCGTTGAAAACAAATCCATTTGCTAAACTGGAAAAACTGTATTCAAAACAAATTCGCTAAATTTAAAATTTTTTAAATGTTCACTTTAGAAATTGTTAAATAAAAAAATATATTTGAATCACTCGATTTTTTTCTAAATTTTTTGTTACTCAAAAATATTTTAAAAGAAATTTTTTTTGTTACACAAAATATTTTTTTCCATTTAAAAAAATAAATTTTTGAGTAAAAAAAATTATGTTACACAAATTATTTTGCCTTGAGGAAAAAAAATTTTGTTTTTTTTTTCAATTTTCTCAGAAATTTAAGTTTTGTAAAGATATTTAATTTTTATTTTTTATTTATTCATTCATTTCCGTAATATAATTTTAGTACTGACTTAAAATGGTGTGGGTAACTTTGAAACTACATTTAAAAATTATTTTTTTTAATTTCAAAGGAAATGGTGGAGAAAGTTTTGAAAATAAAAATTAAAATTATAATTTTATAATTAAAATTTATAATTAAAATTATAATTTAAATATTTTTATCACTCGATTTTTCAAATTTTTTTTACTCAAAAATTTTTTTACAAAAAAAAAAAAAATATTTTGATACACAAAAATTGTTTCCATTTAAGATATATTTTTGAGAAAAAAAAGAATTATTTTGTTGCACAAGAAAAGAAAATTTTTTTTGTTACACAAAATATTTTTTTCCTTTTTAAAAAATAAATTTTTGAGTAAAAAAATTATGTTACATAAATTATTTTACTTTTGAGGAAAAAAATTTTTGTTTTTTTCAATTTACTCAGAAATTTAAGTTTTGTAAAGATATTTAATTTTTATTTTTTATTTATTTATTCATTCATTTCCGTAATATAATTTTAGTACGGACTTATAAATGGTGTTTGTAACTTTGAAACTACATTTAAAAATTATTTTTTTTACTTTTAAAGGAAATGGTGGAGAAAATTTTGAAAATAAAAATTTAAATTATAATTTAAAATTATACTTAATATATTTTTATCACTCGATTTTTCAAATTTTTTTTTACTCAAAAATGTTTTTACAAAAAAAAAAAAAAATATTTTGTTACACAAAAATTGTTTCCATTTAAGATATATTTTTGAGAAAAAAAAAGAATTATTTTGCTGCACAAGAAAAGAAAATTTTTTTTGTTACACAAAATATTTTTTTCCTTTTTAAAAAATAAGTTTTTGAGTAAAAAAAATTATGTTACACAAATTATTTTGCTTTTGAGGAAAAAAAATTTTGTTTTTTTCAATTTTCTCAGTGTGGGTAACTTTGAAACTACATTAAAAAATTATTTTTTTACTTTTAAAGGAAATGGTGGAGAAAATTTTGAAAATACAAATTAAAATTTATAATTAAAATTATAATTTAAACATTTTTATCACTCGATTTTTCAAATTTTTTTTACTCAAAAATGTTTTTACAAAAAAAAAAAATATTTTGTTACACAAAAATTGTTTCCATTTAAGATATATTTTTGAGAAAAAAAATAATTATTTCTGCACAAGTTTTTTCCTTTAAAAAAAAATTTACTTTTGAGAAAAAAATATTTGTTTTGCCATTTTTACATAAATTTAGGTTTTTTAAAATATTTAATTTTAGCACGAAAGCCAACGGACTTAAAACTGGCATGGACAACTTTGAAATTACATTAAAAAATTTACTTTTAAGAAAAAAAATATTTGTTTTGCAATTTTTTCATAAATTTAGGTTTTGTAAAATATTTAATTTTAGCACGAAAGCCAACGGACTTAAAACTGGCATGGACAACTTTGGAATTATATTTAAAATTTTTATTTTTTGAGAAAAAAAAAATTATTTTGTTACACAAATTTTTTCCTTAAAAAAATTTAATTTTGAGAAAAAAAAAATATTTGTTTTTGCAATTTTTTCATAAATTTGAGTTGTGTAAAATATTTAATTTTAGCACGAAAGCCAACAAACTTAAAAATGGCATGGACAACTTTGAAATTACATTTAAAAATTAAATTTTTTTTTTACTTTTAAAAGAAATGGTGCAGAAAATTTTGAAATTATAATTTAAAAAAAAAATCATTTTCACTGACTTTTAAAAGGTAACCGACCGTTGTAAAGATTTAAATTAGACAGCCATGTATTTACTACTCAAGTAGCGAGTGTTTAGAAATCTTCGTGTGATTAAAAGAATTTATGAAAAAGAATATTAATTTTTTATAATTTTATTTTTTTCTTGTACGAAAATCTAAATGAAGTAATCTTTAATTTAAAATATAAAGTCTACTTGTAATTGTTTTGATATTTTAATCAGTTTTCGGTTTTTCTTATTTATTTTTTTTGTTTTTTGTAAAATAAAATACAAATTTTATAAATTTGTTTAACAAATATTATTTTTTTTTATCAATTATTTTTAAAATAATAATAGTTTTTTTTTGTTTAAATAAATTGACTAAAACAAGTAAATAAACTAAAGAATAGATTAAACAACTTTATTACCTAAAGAAAAAAAATATTTTCAAAATGTTTGTAGTTGATAGTTGTAGCACTAGTCACTAATCACTAGTAGCAGTAGTTATACTAGTAGTAAGTTTTGTTTTTTTTTTTTTTTTTGAATAGGATTCATATGTTGTTGTATGTATTTATTATATTTTACTGAGTTTATGTTTTGTTTTTTATTGGTTAATTTTAAATTATTAGAGGAGATGGTTGGTTGCTGGGATCCGGTTATAACAGTAGCAATTTTTGTATTTTTTTATAATCTGCACAGAAGTAACAAATCCACATTGTTTTAAACAAATCCACATTCGGTTAAACAATGTAATGAGTAGTTTTTGCTTCTTCTATTGCTTATTTTTGTAACAACAAACATCAAGTAACTGTTTTGTTTTTTTTTTTTTTGTTTAAAAATTATTGATGATCATATAACAACAACTGGCGATTAATTTTTGTGACAACAATATTTAAACAATAATAATAATAGTTGTTTCTTGGTAGAAATGTATACATTAATAAATAGTTTTTTGTTTAATTCTGTTGTAAGAGGAGCCACGAAATAATTAGGTCCTTTTTTCAGAATTTATACTTCTGAATTTAAGTTTGAAGAATGAATGTAAAAATTTTGTAAAAAATTTTATCGATTTTATTTTGATTTGGAATAAAAAAACGGAATTCGTTTAACTATTATTTGAAGGGAATTAAATTTTTGTAAATAAAAAATAATTAAATCAGTCAGTCGAAAAAAAATTTAATAAATTCACTCTTCAAAGCCCTGTGTAGTTTTGTGTGAAAAATGTTTTCGTTGATGAGTCCTCGCTGATAGCACTGTCTAAATAAAGTCATCGTAACATTTTCTACCCACACTTTTTTTTTTATTTTCATATCATCAATCAAACATTGAGCACATATTCCAATAGTGTCTCATAGTCGGGGACTCATCCTTCATTAGGATTGTTTGAGTGCGTCGTTGAATTGTTGTTGTTGTTGTTATTACTATTTCCATTATTGTTATTATTATTATTGTTGCTGTTGTTGTATTCATTAGCATTGGGCGATGGCTCCATTTTAATAACACCCAAATGAGGAGTTTGTATTCGTAATTGATGCTGCAAGAAATGTGTATTACCCATAGCACCGGGTGCTGGATGTAAACGTCCGACGACAACACCACCCATGGTTACAAAATTACCGTCGGCCGTCAAATGACCACCCACCAATTGGGCTGCATTTAACGAACTTAATTCGAGAGTTTGAGCTGCAGTTGCTATATTGGAAAAAGCTTCAAGGTTGGACGGTGTTGTTGCTGATGTGGCATGGACTATGGCTGCTGAGCCGCCGCCAACGCCGGCATTTCCATTGGCATTTGCGGCTTGTGTTGTTGCAATTATTGTGGTATTGTTATTCTGTAGTTGCTGCTGATGTTGTGCTAGTGTAGAGGTAATAATTTGACGATGTTGTAGTTGTGGTTGGTGTTGTTGTTGTTGTTGTTGCTGCTGCTGCTGTTGTTGTTGATGCTGTTGCTGCTGCTGCTGTTGATGTTGAGCGAGTAGTTGTTGTTGTTGTTGTTGCTGCTGCTGTTGTTCTATATGTTGCTGATGATGTTGTTGTTGAAGTCCATTAGTAGGGGCTCCCGTTGCAACCACCATCATGTCCTCTAGTCATCCCTCTTCCTCCTCAGTTTTAATCTTTACGGGTACGTAAACTTTGTCCATAACATGGATCTTTATGTGATTATTTAGAGTACTAGATTGACGGAATTGTTTTTTACAAACGGCACATTCAAACGGCTTCTCACCTAAAATAAAAAGATAATTGGAACAATAAATATTGGGAAAAACAACTAAAATGTTAGGTGTAGGACAATTTTCAGTAAGGTTGGCGTAGTAGTATCTATTAAATGTACTTAGAAAGCGGGTCTAGGACAAGTAGTTACAAAGAGCAGCAACAATACCTTTAACATAATAGTCAGTCCAGCGTTAGTCTTCTCTAATCAACCCTGAGCGATTTTATTCGTTTCACTCGAGAACAAATTTTCATAATTTTTTTTATTTTTTATTTTTTTTTTTTTTTTGTTTTAAATACCGAAACTTAAATGAATTTAATAATTTTAATTATTTATTTATTTTTTTATTCTTACATTTTATAACGAAACTTAAGGTTTTATAGTTAATTTCAACATAAGATGAAGGGGCCCTCAACAAAATGTCTGATTACGCAAGTCGATCATAGGGCACTGTTACATGTTCAATATATATTGCGATATTTGGATTGTGATCCATATCGAATGGCAGAATTGCATCATATAGCGAAATCCATTAAAATGGATCGTGATACATATATGGATCGTGATACATCAATACTGCATGTTACACGTTCAATAATATTGAATCGCGGTCAATAATATTGAAGACTGAAATAGAAATTTTGCGGAAAAAAACATCAGCATTTGTTAAATGTATTGTTTGAACAACAAAAACAATTTCATTTTCCACAATTATTATCTAGCAGATTGGAATGGGCACATATCAGTATAAAAAGTTATAACTTTTCAATTACTAAATATTTTTTTATTATAGATTAATTTTTTTTTTTTTTTTTTGTTAAAAATTAAAATTTTATTTCCTTTTTATTCAACTTGTTTGATTTTGTTTTTAAATATTAATTTTTCAGTAACTGCGTTGTAATTTTCTACTACAATATTAAAAAAAACACAGTAAGTAGTATTATTTAGTAGTGCCCAAGTTTGACAAGATTTTGTGAGATTTTGCACAAATCTAGTAACGAGCTAGATTTTTTGTTTTGCATGGGAAATCTAGTAAAAATGAGCTAGATTTCGCTCGAAATCTCGTATATTCTAGATTTTGCTTAGATGTAAACGCACTATAAGCAAAATCTGGTATATACGAGATTTGAAGCACAATCTAGATCATTTTTACTAGATTTCCTACAGAAAACAAAATCTAGCTCGTTACTATATTTTAGCAAAATCAAACCAAATCATG
Source organism: Cordilura impudica (assembly GCA_963682025.1). Taxonomy (NCBI): domain Eukaryota; kingdom Metazoa; phylum Arthropoda; class Insecta; order Diptera; family Scathophagidae; genus Cordilura; species Cordilura impudica. The sequence continues at coordinate 14,140,986 of OY821519.1, forward strand.
TCAAACTTGGGCACTACCAAATGATACTACTGCGTTTTTTTAATATTGTAGTAGAAAATTACAACGCAGTGACTGAAAAATTGACATTTAAAAACAAGTAAGAAAATTATAGTCGGTCTAGACCGACTATACGATACCCTATACCATGCGTTTAGAAACCGAATCTCCTAGGCCCAACTAACTGGACATAGAAAATAAGCAAAAACCAAATTTGAGTGGGATTTTTATTAATTTTTTTGGCTGCAGATATGAAAAAGTTCATATCGGATGATATATCTATATGGGGACTAGGTCCAAAAATGGACCGATCCTGACCATGGTTGGTAAAGTCTCTTGTATTTTGCGAAAATATATGCAAACAAAATTTGAGAAGAATCAGAGCAATATTTTTATTTTTTAATAGATTTAAGTGAAGATCGGGAAGCAGCTCTATATGGGGCCTAAGGGATCATTTTTGGACTACTCATTAATGGATGTAATGAACGTATACAAACCCAATTTGAGTAAGATCTATATGACAATTTGGATCTTATGGCAGTTTATGTCGATTTCACAGGGGTAATTTGTATGGGGGCTAGGTCTGAACATGGACCGATTCTCACCGATTTCAATAGCGTTCATCGCATGGCCGATAAAAGCTTATATACCAAATTTCATCAAAATATATTCATATTTGCGACCTGCAGTTTGATTACAAGCTTTACATGGACACACAGACGGACGGACGGACGGACGGACGGACGGACATTGTTAAATCAACTCAGAAAGTGATTCTGATTCGATCGGTATAATTAAAGATGTGTCTAGGTCATATATTTTTGGTTGTTACAAACAGCAGCACAAAGTCATTATACCCAAACCACATAGTGGTATAGGGTATAAAAAACAAAAGCAAACAAGTTGAATAAAAAGGAAATAAAATATTAATTATTAATACAAATGACGAATCTATAACAAAAAAAAAAAATCATGTGAGTCCGATCGCAGGGGAGATGTGTAAACATCTAGTAATTAAAGATTTTTTTATGGCACTTTCTTAAAATCAAACAAAAAGCGTATCACTTATAGCAATAAACTGCAGGAGCTCTGTTAATATAAAAATATTTATTATTTTAACCGGTTAATTTTTAATTTTTCGTTTTTTATTTTTTATTTTTAATTTTTCGTTTTTAATTTTTTTTTTAATTTTTCATTTTTTAATTTTAATTTTTCATTTTTTATTTTTCATTTTTCATTTTTTAATTTTCATTTTTAATTTTTTCTTCATTTTTCATTTACCAATTTTTATTTTTCATTTTTATATTTCCTTTTTTAATTTTAAATTTTCATTTTTATTTTTCATTTTTTATATTTCATTTTTTATTTTTCATTTTTCATTTTTAATTTTTTATATTTCATTATTCATTTTTAATTTTAGTTTTTCATTTTTCATTTCTTATTTTTCATGTTTCATTTTTTATTTTTCATTTTTTATTTTTCATTTTTTAGTTTTCATTTTTTATTATTCATTTTTTATTTTTTATTTTTCATTTTTTTCTTTTTATTTTTTTTTTAATTTTTTATTTTTAATTTTTCATTTTTTATTTTTATTCTTAATTTTTTATTTTTAATTTTTATTCTTAATTTTTTATTTTTACTTTTTTTTTCATTTTTCATTTTTCGTTTTTCATTTTTTATTTTTCATTTTTCGTTTTTCATTTTTAATTTTTACATTTTTATTTTTTTATTTTTCATTTTTCATTTTTAATTTTTCATTTTTTTTTTCATTTTTCATTTTTAATTTTTCATTTTTAATTTTTCATTTTTAATTTTTCATTTTTTATTTTTCATTTTTAATTTTTACATTTTTATTTTTTTATTTTTCATTTTTCATTTTTTATTTTTCATTTTTTAATTTTTAATTTTTTATTTTTCATTTTTATTCTTAATTTTTATTTTTCATTTTTAATTTTTTTTTATTTTTCGTTTTTCATTTTTCATTTTTTATTTTTCATTTTTCGTTTTTCATTTTTCAATTTTAATTTTTCATTTTTACATTTTTATTTTTTTATTTTTCATTTTTAATTTTTTATTTTTCATTTTTCATTTTTTATTTTTAATTTTTCATTTTTTAATTTTTAATTTTTTATTTTTCATTATTCAATTTTAATTTTTCGTTTTTCATTTTTCATTTATTATTTTTAATTTTTTATTTTTCATTTTTTATTTTTCATTATTCAATTTTCACTTTTAATTTTTCATTTTTAATTTTTTATTTTTCATTTTTCATTTTTAATTTTTTATTTTTCATTTTTAATTTTTCGTTTTTCATATTTTTCTTTTCATTTTTCATCTTTCATTTCTGATTTTTAATTTTTTTCATTTTTTATTTTTCATTTTTCATTTTCAAACAGGTTATTATAATAGATCATAATTTTTTCACCAATACAATCACATTTTGTCCTACGCTCACTTGTTACGCTTACATGTTACGCTGTTTTTGAAATTTACCCCCTGCGCGTATAGATGTTTACACATCAAAAATATTGATTGAAAAGTTATAATTTTCTATATTTATATGTGCCCATTAAATCTGCTTTTTAATAATTGTGGAAAATGCGTTTTTTTTTTTGTTCAAACAATACATTTAACAATTCCTAATGTTTTTTTTCGGAAAATTTCTATATTAATAACAAATCCTGTTCCTTTTTGAATTTTCCATATTTCCATTTTCATACTGTTTTGTTTATTTTTGGTATTTCTAGTTTTATGTTTTATTTTAATCAGCTGTTTATTGTTGTGGAAACAAAATCTCACAAAATGTCAAAATGATGTAAACGGTATAGATTTTGAAATAGATTTTAACTAAAATCTACTAGATTTTCCTTAGTCCCGGTTTACACATGAAATTTTTCTTGCTAAAAGTCTTGACCTTATAGGTGAGATGGGAGAGAAGAATGGCAGGGGGGGGGTACATACTTTCATGTACTCTGAAATTCTCTTTTGTTTCTTGCTTCGCAATTGTCAAAGTGAAGTTATTTTGCGTTTACTTTAATTTTTATGTTTTGTTTGTGTTAAGAATGATAATAAATTGAAATAAAGTTAATTTTAATCAAATAAAATGAAAAAATAAATATAGATAAAATGATAAAGTAAACATGAACAAATCTTGAATTTCAATACAAAAAGATGTAAAAACACTATTATACGAGATACATTTTGAAATGTTTATTTTTACAGAGTTGTATTTAGATTACAACTTTGTTAGAAAATTAAGACCCAAAAATACAACTCTGAACACATTTGAATTTGGAGAAAACTTTATGCCGTTTTCTTTTCTGACAAAAATGTCGCATTTTATTTGCACGTTTATCGATGAGTATATTTTTTATATAATCTGAATAAAAACCAACCTTATCTAATACATCAATCGAAAGGTCTCAAAGTCAAGCCCTTGTAAATCACAAAAAAATGCAGCTATTGACTTCTTTCAGGTCTTAGTGTAAGAATTTTTCCTTATTGTTTCCCTTTTTTGAATATTTTACCCCTATGACTTCAAAGAGGATCTATAATATTAATAGGCTAGGTGATTTCTTGTGACTGATGTTTTGTTCTACCGTTTTATCCCGATTTTGACCAAACGTATATTATTTGAAAGGTATTTCTTTTTAGCCGATTTGCAGATTTACAGATTTTTAAATTTTTTCCTTTATTTTGAGAAAATTGCATTTAAAGTTGCTACTAACACATACATAAAACTATACAATGCTAATGCGTTGTTTGTTAATGCGTTTGTAATAAAAATGTGTTTGTTTTTTGTATTGATTTGTGAATTGATTATAATTGATTAGCATACTTTAAGGGTCTTTATTTAATGAAAAAAAAAAAATTCCTAGGATTTGCGGTCGAATTTCGAGGGCTGGAATCTGCTAGTAATAATAAATATTTTTTGCATTTTATGAACACAGCATTTTGAGACCTTTCGATTGATATATAAGCTAAGTTTATTCTAAATTCAGAATTATATAAAAAAATACACTTTCCGAAAAAAGTGCAAATAAAATGCGACATTCTTTGTCAGAATATATAAAAGAATACACTTTCCGAAAAAAATGCAAATAAAATGCGACATTCTTTGTCAGAAAAGAAACGGCTTTCGTTTTTTTTTTTTTGCTCACAACTTTTTGAATATGAAATCACTCATTGTAAGACTTAAATGGGAAACAGTGTATTTGAATGCAAAATAAAGCGTTTTTCTTACCTGTATGAATTTTTAAATGATTTGTTAACGTACTCAATTGACGAAAATGTTTCGGACAATAGGTACAATTGAATGGCTTCTCACCAGTGTGTATTTTCAAGTGATTAGTCAAAGTGGACGATTGACGAAAGGTTTTATCACAAACATTACATTTGTACGGTTTTTCTCCGGTATGGATTTTCACATGATTCGTTAGTGTACTTAATTGGCGGAATCGTCGTTCACAGACATTACATTGAAATGGTTTTTCGGGGGCAGTTCCTCCAGACGCTGACGATGAATTGCCATTATGGCCATTAGTCAAGACGGTAGCATCACGGGCTATGAAATGTTGTTCTGATAAAGCGGGACTATGGGCAGCGGTGGCTACTAAATGAGCCAACGGATGTTGTTGTAATATGGCATGATGATGGGCCAGAGCACTGCCCGGTGGTGGTTGATTGCCACCACCATGTTCGGCTGCAGCTGCTTGGGCGGCAGCAACCTGGGCTGCGGCCATAGCGGCTGCTTGAGCAGCAGCATGAGCCTCAGCTGTTACGCCTGCCAAATGCATAAATGGTATTGGAATCTCAGTTGGTGTAGGAGCTGAGGAACCTTGTTGATGTTGCTGCTGTTGTTGTTGTTGTTGTTGTTGGTGATGACCACCACTACCATTACTAGATCCCCCATTTGTACTTTCATTGTTGTTATTATTATTGTTGTTGTTATTAATGTTGTTATTGTTATTATTATTATGATTAGGCGAAGATGATACGATTACAATTTCACAGTTAGGCATGGCTGCTGCTGCAGCAGCATGAGCATGTTGCAGACTTTTTATATGCATTCTAGGAATGCTAACGTTGCGTTATAGGAAAATTTAAATTTTTTAAAATTCCAACTATAAACAATTATATTTTACAATGTAAAAAAACTTGACCATATACTCTAGAAGTAAAGGTTTCGCTCGTTAAAGTTGGTTTATTTCAACTATTTCAAGAAATTCTATTTTTGTACCACGTATTTAGGATATTTTTGCCATTTAGTAAAGTGCTGGTCAACGTCTACAACTGTAAGTAAAAATAAAAAATTTTTTTAAGATTTCAGAAATGAGTAAAACTTGCCATAAATTTGGCGCCATAATTTATTTATATTTATTATTATTATAAACAGATTTTTTGATGAAGAATATTCAAAATTATTTGGTGCTTTTATCCTTGAAGTCATGAACTAAGATCTGCACTCCATGTTTCAAAATAATGTGCTTTTAAAGTTAAATTGTTCTAATTGTAAGTCGGCAAAGAAAAATAAAGTATTATAAAAAAAAACTACTACCACTAAACTACAACAATGTGAGAAAAAAAAAAATAAAAACACGTTTTTGTTGTTGCTCTCGCTAATAATAAAAGAAGCATACAAAACTTTTGACAGTTAACAATTTTACTAATAACGCTCTTGCTCTCTCTCATCTAAACTTTTCTTATTGGAATTTATGCAAAACTTAAAATTTAAAAGAAAACAAATTCATAAATTTGAAACATAAATAAGAAATACGTGATGATCTATCTGTCTTACGTTTATTTCATTAGAGGTTAGAGTTTTCTTTTTATAACATTTTCAAGGCAATCTTATTTAAAAATCAGCTGGCGCGACCATGTGTCTGGTAGACAGCGATAGAGTTAAAAAAAAAAACCAAAAAAGTGATAACCAATTTTAAGATATGTTGATTATTTTTTATTAATAAATTATATTTCACGGTATTTTAATTAAAGATAATATAAACTTTACCCAACTGTTGTAAATAATGCCAACGTGTTTATTTTTTTTTTATTTTCTTTTCTTATTACAAACACCAGTTGTTGTGTGTAGAATATGAAAAAAAAACTTTCACCTTCCTCCCTCTTTCGACCCCTCTATGAACGACATTAACCAATTGACAAGTATTTTTGAGTTAAACACGAGCTGATCGAGATGTATTTTTCTGGTATTTTATTTTCATACCACTCTATTTCTTCTTACGTACGTTACATGTGTTCGTCGTTTACAGTGTTGTCAGATATGGAGTTTGTTCGGAAATAAAGGATTTTAATTGTTTTCAAATAAAATAGTTTTAAGACTTTTTTATATTAAAACCTGTGGGATGTTAATTTTCATCTTTAGAGAAATTATCAAGTATGTCTAATGGCTTTAAAACCGAAGTATGAAATAAAACATATATGTGGAATAAAACGAAAATGTTTGATAACCTAGGAATCTCATTTCATTGGTCAAAAGATGTTTAACACATAAAAGTTACAGAAATATATCCTAAATATAGGATTTAATAAATTCTCTTTTAGAATTAGTAATACTTAATCCCTTGTTATAATGATTGATAGTAAAAAATTAGATTACCTAAAGTAATTTAGTTTTGGACAGAAACATTCAAGAAATTTTGGTTATTTTTATTGTTAAAATGGTCTACAATTGTCTGGCAACACTAATAAATTATAAAACTTTTTTCCACATTATGTGGAGACAAACTTGTCAATATTACTACTACCGAAAAACCAAGTGGTTGGTTGACTCTCTCTATGAATAATTTAAAAGAAGAGTTTGATTTCCACATTGTACGTCTTTACCATGTTTTGAGTTGTTACTGCAAAACGGCGAAAGTTTTTATTTTTGGGTGGAAAAATATAAAACAGGGTTAAAACCTTTTATTTTTTAATCTGTTGATTTTCTTAATATTTTAAGATTCTTATACAAGAAAAGATTTTTCACTTTTTTCAATAAATTAACTTTTATTTAACACACCATTATAACCAATCCAACAACACCGCAATGATTGTTTTAGTTAAATTCTTCTGTGTTATTATTTTCTAGTGAGCCAGTAATCAGTTGAAAACTAAAATCACTTGAATATTTCCATAACATAGAAAACACACACATTATATTTTGAGGTTAGCTTTGCATATTTTTCTTATTTTTTTATTTTTGTTCAACACTTTGCTATAACCATATTTAGGTTTTTATATATATATTTTTTTTAAATCATATAAATTCCTTTATTTGTTTTTTGGAATTTAACTATTCTTATTTTTTTTTATAACGATTACGAAAAATAAAATGTCACGTCACACCCGTTGCAAGTATTTTCACTTTTTTCAATGCTTCCCCACAATCAAACACATTTTTTTTTTCATTCATATGCACGTTTCAACTTTGACCTACCTTACACCACCTTTGTATGTTGCGATGCCGTTCCACTGGTTTCCCTGATTTTCATCAATTAGAAAAAAACACTCGTTTTAATCAAAAATTAGAAATAATTCTTTGAATTTCCGTACATTTTTTATGTTTAAATTCGTTTTTTCTATTTTACAAATGATTACACATTCCTTTGACAATAGTCTCTTTTCCTAGCGCTTATCCTTTAGCGCCTTGTTTCGTTTAATTTTCCATTTAGTCGGCTTAACAATTTGTGTTTTATATTTTATAAAAATATATATAAAAAATTAGTATTTTTGAATTGTTGAGGTCGGTTAAGAAAAAGTGTATTTGCTTTTTTGGTTGTAGCAAAAAAAATAAGAAGAAAATTTACAAAAAAAAATACTTTTTTTTGTCGTATTCCTCTCTCGCGGACAATTATTTTTTGACAGTTGCTTGTCGTATGCTTTGCAATGACAACACGGTTGTTAAAATAGCATTATCTCCAAAAGCAAAAAGAGTTACCAAGTCTTTGAAAAAATCTTCATTTACAATGGCTTGAAGTATTTCATAGGTTACATAAGTCCAAGTTTACACATGAAATTTTTCTTTCTGAAATTGTTTGAAATTCTCTTTTAAACTTTCACACTGAAATTTTTGTATTGAAATTCAATATTTGTTCATGTTTACTTTATCACTTTATCTATTTATTTTATAATTTTATTCCATTAAAATTAACTTTATTTCAAATTATTGTCTTTCTTAACACAAACGAGCGTAAAAATGAAAGAAAACGTAAAATAACTTCACTTTGAAAATTTCGAAGCAAAAAACAAAAGAGAATTTCAGAGTACATGAAAGTATGTACCCCCTGCCATTCTTCTCTCCCGTCTCACCAATAAACTCAAGACTTTCAGCAAGAAAACTTTCACACACTTGCATAAGTTATCACTGCATGGGCAAAGTTTTTGAGATTCCCAACATTGTACTTCAATAATTACTTTTTGAAAATGTAAAATAACAAACAATAAGATTTCGCAATTTTTATTTTGAATAAGAATTAAAAAGAAATATATTTTATTTAATGTAAAAACATTTGATCTTGAGCCTGATTAATATCTAACTCAATCGTTAAAGTGATAAAGATCGAAAATAATATTATATATTTTTATTTATAGAAAATTATAAATATATAATTGTGTATTCCATATAATGTGAAATTACAATAAACTTAATAATTTTACACTATAGTGAATACAGAAACAACGGAAAATATTATCTATTAGGTTTAAAATAATAGTTTATGAGTGTGAATATGTGGATTTTTGAAATATAACAGAAAAAGTACTACTACGCCAAAACATATATGTACATGTTCGGAATATAATTTTGTTATATTAAAAATTTGTTATACACACAAAAAAAAATGCTTGTCAATCGCTTGACATTAAGCATCATGTACGTGTGCTTGACGTTAGCCTATACATTTGCTGTACGACCTGTACAGCATTCATTTTTCATTTTACTTTGAAGTGTCAAAGCGGGAGAAACAAAATAGAAAACAATAAAAAGTGTTGATTTTAATGTGATTTCAAACTTATTTGCTTTTTAATAAATAAAATTTATTATATAGGCCAAGTTTCCTAAAGTTTTTTCAGAAAAGAATTAATTTAAAAATACCTTTTTTCATCCGACATTTTTAGCGTCTGTTCCGTTTGAAATATCGTTTAAAGCGTGTACGTGCTTGATGAGAAAATACAATACATTCATCAAAATCTCTCAACCAGCATGCCAAAAATCTAAAATTTTTGATATTTCATCCAGCATCGTCGGTGTCACACATACTAACAATTTTCACTAAAGGTGTTATTACATGATGTGTTTTTTACATATGTACTGTCAAATTTTCCCACAACAAAAGTTGTACACATCGTGTGATACATATGAAACATTGTTTATGTACAATACATGAGGAAAGTCACATGGACATTTTTCAATTAGAACAGGTTCTATTTTTGCATGACAAACAAATGAAAATACAACACTGCTTGTGGCGAAAGAAAAACAGAGTAAATTTTAAAGATTAATATTGAAAGAAAAATAAATTGTTTATTATTAATTAACAATTAAAAAATACATAACCTTTTTTTAACAACAAATTTTTGTAAATTCACAAATTAAATCAGCTGTTGTTTACATTTAGAGGTTATGTCATACGGAAATACATACGAAGAATTTCATATGGATAAAAAAAAGTGACAGTACATATGTAAGAAACACTTCGTGTAATAGCACCTTAATACCACCATAATGCTGGATGGGAATTTGATAAGTGTATAGTGCGCTTAATATATTAATATTATATATTGAATAATTAATTTATGTCAGACACACAAATAATCCATTGAAAATTTTTTTAACATTAGTTCCAAATTAAGGTAACACTACAACAATCTGAAAATTTTTCAGGCAGAAATTAATATTTTCTTTAAAAAAAGAACAACATTGTTTTTATAAAAACACAATAAATAAGAAATAATAAAAAAAATACTGGTCAAAAAAGAAAAGCAATTAACTTTAAATTTGAATGGTATTACAATTTTAATTTTAATTGCACTGTGAAACAACCCGAAAACTGTTGTACTTGTACAATAAAATTTAGCTCTTTTTCTGGGTGGTCAGATTGCACGTGAAAAATTTAGTTACCAAAAATAAATCAATTTCGATGTATACATATTTTATATTATAATTTAATTTGTTTTAATAAATAGATCTTTTTATAATTTTTTTCAGACGATTGTTTATTACATATCACCCTTTATATATATTCCACATTTCATTATTAAAATTAAAAACATGTTTTAGATTATTTGGATTTTTTTCAGATAGAGAAAACTTAAAAAAAAATAGTTTTTACTCTTTAATTGAAAATACTTTCGTTAGACTAATATGTTTGGATATAATTCAATTTTTTTTTTTTTTTCAATTATATATTCTTCCTTCATTTACATATTTTAACAAATTTGATATTTACATATGAGATCTTATCTTTACATAGATATTTCAACAAATAATATATAGGATCTAAAGACATTAAATAGTTTTTATTTTATTTTTAATGATTTTTAAAGGAAAATGGGAGGGAAAAAACCTTTATATGATTTAATAAATTCAAATACTATCTGAAAATATTTATATGCTTATAGAAGGTTTATTAGAAATAATAGACCTCTATAAGCATATAGTTTTCAATTTGGTGATTTCTTTTTAATTTTACGTTACTTCTCTACATTCTCTTATCAGTGGGTAAGAGGAATTTTCAATTTTGGCAAAATAATTGTTGTTAATCCTTGTTATGAAATCGATAATTTTTTCATAACCTGTTTCTTCATGAAGAAGATTTGTAGGATACCTCCAGGGCTTTTTATTTATCATTTTAATACATTTGTTTTGTATAATTTGTAAGTGTTTTAGGTGGCAGTTGGCAGCGTCACTCCAAATAGGACACGCGTATGTTAATATTGGCCTTATAACACTTTTGAATAGGAGATTTTTGTTTTTGGGGTTTAGAAATGACCTTCTATTTAGAAGTGGCCATAATGCTTTAAATGATTTTATAGCTTTTTGGCACGTAGCCATAATATGTTGTTTAAAAGTAAGCTTTTTGTCCAAGACAACTCCGAGATATTTGACATGATTAACTACATTTATGGTATTATTTCCAATATGAAGATGACGTCTTGGCAATCTTTTGGGAGATTTGTTGAACGGAAAAATAATTGCTTGGGTCTTGTTTGGATTAATTTTGATTTTCCATTTGTGAAAATATTTACTGCAATTTACAAGTCCCTTTTCCATTTTCTTCAGGAGTGCACTTGTAAGTTTGTTTGAAGAAATTAACGCAGTATCATCTGCGTAGTAAGCAATTTTCATATATTTCGGGACTTTGAAATCGGATGTATATATCGAGTAAAGCAATGGCGACAAGACTGATCCTTGAGGTAACCCTGTGGTAATGGTTTTTGGAGATGATGTTTCATTATTAATCGCAACTTTAAAGCTTCTGCCGTGAATGAAATCTGAAATAAGTTTGCATAAATATTTTGGTACATTTGCATCAAGAAGTTTAAATACTAGGCCATTATGCCAAACGGTGTCAAACGCTTTTTCGATATCCAACAATATTAGACCCGTTGAACGTTTATTGTTTTTATTGCTGATTATTTGATTTTTAATTCTGTTTATTTGGTGAGTGGTGCTATGCCCTTTTTTAAATCCAAATTGTTCTTTAGCAACAATAGAATTGGTCGTAACAAATTCACTAAGACGAGAATGTAGAATTTTTTCAAATATTTTACCAAAGTTACTTAATAGACTAATAGGTCTATAGCTATTTGGGTTATTTTTGGGCTTGCTAGGTTTGTTGACAGCTATAACCTTAGCATTTTTGAAATGGTTTGGGAAATAGTTGAGTTTGATGCAGCTGTTAAATATTATAACCAGTAATTTTAGAGCTTTGAGTGGTAGTTTCTTTAAGAGCAGGTTGGGAACATTGTCAAAACCAGGAGATTTTGAGGGTTTTATTAATGAGACAATATTCATTACTTCTTCTAGAGATGTATAAATTGCTGACTCAGAAGTGGGATTTTCCTTCTTAAAATTATTTACTGTTGAATTTATTACTATATCCGCTGAGTGGTTGTAATTCGAAGTGAGGTTATTTGCTTTGACAAATGTATTTGCCAGGACTTCAGCCTTGTCCTTATCAGATGTTATCCTTGTATTTCCAACCTCAAGGTGAGAGATTTGATTTTTTCCTTTTCCTCGCAAGTTCCTGCTTATTCTCCAAAATGATTTATCACCTGGTTTTAAATTGGATAATAATTGACACCATTTGTTATTGCGTTCCGAATTAATTCTTTTATCAATCATGTTACTTAGAAACTTAGTACATTGATTATAAAAAGTTTGCTCGGCTATATTTGAAGATCGTTGGCTTTTTCTTTTAAAGCTTCTTCTTAGTTTAATATATTTCACAGTACTTTCTGGTAATGTGTAATTATTTTGTTGGGTTATTTTAGGTGTAGACGCATCCCTTGCTTCGAAGACTACATTTATAAATTTTAGTATTTCCTGATCAATTACTACCTTGGTATTGTATATATCCGAATTTAACGTGATTTTATTTTCTAAAAAATTCATATAAATGTTCCAGTTGTTTGCACTATAATCATAATAGTTGAGGTCAACCTGCGAGGCCACTGATCTTTTAAGTGTACACATAATGGGGCGATGGTCTGATGGTATTTCGTAATCCATTGTCTTTACGTCTATATTTAAAGCAGTATTGCTTAAAATAATATCGACTGTGGATGCTTCGCGATTGTGTTGATGGGGGAATAGGGTTGGACTATTAGGATAGTGTATAAAAAAATTGCTTGATTGCTGTAGATTGTTGAGTGCTATTCCTGCAGTATTATTTGAACGGCAATTCCAAGAGCAATGTTTGGCATTTAGGTCACCAAAAACTATGTATTCTTTGGTGGAAGGTGTTAGGTTCAAGATATCAGCACAGAAGTTATGGGTATATCTTGGTGAATATAACGAAGATACAACAATAGGTCTATTATTTATAATAACTTCAATTGATATATTTTCGATTGATGAAGTGTTTGATATAAAGAGGTTTTTATGAGCGACAGATTTATGAATTAACAGAGCTACTCCTCCTCCTCTAGCATCTGTTCTGTCACTTCTATATAAATAATAATTTTTAAAAAAGGGTCTATGATTTTCTGAAAAAAATGTTTCATTCAAAGACGCTATTTTAATATTTTCTCTTTCAATTAGTATTTCAAATTGTTTGAATTTAGAAAAGTTTGAAATGCCATTAGCATTCAAGTGAATCATTTTGAATTCGTTTAAATTATTAGTATAATCCATGGGCGTATTTTACCATTGACATTACAACTTTGATTTGTTGTACTTTTGAAGTGCACCTATGCAAATCATCCATAGCTGTAGTGAAAATATCAAAAAGCTCATCAATGCTAAATAAATCGTTGTTTGTTTTCAGCTGGTTAGCATATGTAGCTTTGCTGTTATTATTGATGTTATTGTTAAAATTTGTGTTGTTGTTTCTTAAATTAGGGAAATCTCCCACATTAAATTGAAATGAGTTATTTTGTTGTTGTCTGCTTTTATTCGGACTTTTAGAAGTAACTCTTGTTCTAGTTTCCAAATAGAGAGAACGTAACGGACAGTTGATATCGTTTGCAGAGTGATCAGTTCTCTCTTTTCCTTGTTTTTTGCAATTAAAGCAAGTAAAAACAGCTGGCCTTTTTTCATTTGTGTTAAACGGACACACACTTGTATGATGTTGTTCTGCACATATCATACATGCAGCACTTCGATGGCAATGTTCACCGCCATGGCCATACATCAAGCAGTTCCAGCATTGAGTTGGTCTGTTCTTGGATTTCGTTTTGTATTTTTTCCAAGAAATTATAATGTTAGAAATTGTTCGTACATTTTTTAAAGCAGTTGGATTAAAATTTTTACGAACAAATTGAACTTTATAAACTGCATTATTGTTTGAACTGAATTTGGTGACTATTTCAGTTACGGAAGAGGGGGATAGGTTGTAGTTTTTTAGCTCCTTGGAGATTTCCTCAGAGCTTATGCGGGGTAAACCGTGTAAAAAGGTGGTGTATAACCTATTTTCTTTGGAGCCATAAGAGTGAAACTCCATCTTATTCTCTTTAAGTATTTGTTTGTAGCATTCGTACATTTTATTACTAGGAGCAAAAATTTTGGTACCAATTGAAGTACGTTTGAAAATGCAATCCTTACCAAGCAGCTTTTGTATATCTGTAAATGAAGCATTAGCTTCTACAACAATCGGTGGAGGTTTGTGTTCCTTAACATCGTTAATATTTGATACGGGAGTTACGTCCATATCATTGAGGCCAGCAAGCAGGCTAAATCTGTTGCTTGAAGTTGACACCATGTTCGGGTTAACAAAACCCGGAGGAAGTTTTGTCATCTTCTTATTCACAAGCTTTCTTTTTGATGAAGACTTGGCCCCTCGGGCCATCGCAAAATTTATATTCCTGTTTTAAGCTGGATTGTCTACCACGTGAGTTCAAATGAGATCAAGAATAGGCAATTGCAAAAACAAAAATATACACTTGTTTTTAATTTTAAATAGTTGTACTCTAAGCGCTTTGATTTTCGTAAAGAGAGTTAGATTCGAACTGATGTTTGGATATATAAAGAAATATTTTCTTGAATAAAGTTGTCCGTTTCTGACACAACTTGTTATGAACTTAAATTTTCATTCCATATTACAAATATTCTTTTAACTAGAATATTAGAAGTAAACTTTCTTGTTTAATTATTTTGTTGCGTGTAAATATTAAAAAAAAAGACGTTACATTACACCTTTACCTTTTTAACCAACTGTTATTAAACAGCTGTTGAACTTTTGTGCCACCTACAGCCAACTTCAGTTTATTATTTACCTCCAAAAACAGCTGCTGCTAAAAATTTGTTTAGTTATTTTCTGTGAAGTGTAATTTTATAAAATTTAGTGAGAAAGTGAATATGTTAAATAAATAAACCGTTATAAATTATACGCGGAAATATTAAACAATATTAACTAAAGGTAATTTTATTTAAAATTTCTATCAAAACTTGAAACCACATGAACTTTCGTTGTAAAATCGCCATATTGTTTTATTTCTTTTTATTATAAATAAACAAATGCAATATAGTTTGGTATATATTTTTTTGTGAAAAATTCTAATAAGATTATTAAAATATAAAGAATTTATAAAATTGTGCATACTTTAGATCCATTTGCCTGACTGTTTATAGGTTGCAAAGCTAATTCATCTTCTACACTATAACGGGGTGGCTGATCTAAAAAGGAAAAAAAGATTAATCAAAATTTATTTTGTCGCCAACAAGGTAATATTTAGACTATTTCGACATTTTCTAACGTACTTATCACTTACCGTCAACAATTTTAACAGATTTCTCATTACGACAAGACATACTCTTGGACTTTTCCCTCATATCATCTAAAAATCTGGAAAATTTACTTTTCTCTTCCATGACATCTTCACCTCTTCGTCCGGTTCGAGTTTCGGCAGCTACACTGGCAGCCTGTAATTCATCTCTTAAAGCTTGTTTACCTCTTTGCACCATTTCATCTAATTCGGGATCAAATGGGTTGGTACTTTCGAAAGGGTTACCGGCCGAAGTATGATTGGAATTCACTGAAGCCGTAGTGCGTTCATCATCTTCTTGTATATCGGTGGCAGTGTTTGTTGAATGTGTTGTATGAGATCTACCACCACCACTTTGTTTTGAGGTGGCTTCATGCTGAAGTTCATTTTCAATGTCCGGCGCGTCGATAGATTTTTCTACATCTACTTTGTTTTTCTTGCCCTGTAGTATAGAACTAAGACTAGTTTTAGCATCTTGCATTTCTGTCGAAATTTTTGCCCCTACAGCACCCACTGCATGACGAGTATCTCCGGCCATTTTTCGTAATGATTTGCCCATGGCATCTTTGGCATCACCAGTGGCCTTAGCAGCACTATTACCCATTTGGCCAATAGTTTGGAGTGCATCATCGGTGGCATGAGCAACTGAATTACCCATATTCTCCATATTTTGACGCGCTCCTTTTGCGGCTTTCTTTGCATTTTCATTGACAGCTTCCACCGCTCCCCGGGCTCCAGTTGCTGCTCTCATAGCAGCTGATTCCAGAGACTCTTTGGCGTCGTTTAATTTAGCATCCATGCTATTTCCAGCTTCTTTAGCAGCAGTTTCAATTGATTCTTTAGTTTCGGTTAGTTTGGCTTCGACTTTATCACTAAAACTTTGGGATTTTTCTATAACAGAATTTTCGAATTCTTTTTTACTGGTCTTAGCATTTTCAACATTTAAATCAATTTCATCCTCCAACTCTTCTACGAAGACTTCGGCTTGTCTTTTGATTTGGGATATATTTCTTTTTTGATGTTCCCCTTCCTCATTCTCCTCCTCCGTGCCTGAATCTTCTTGAGAATCTTCTGAGCCATCTGATTTCAACTTTTTTACATTGGCCGTAACATCAATACCATTGTTAATGAAACGAATTCCATTTACAGTGACGGTATGATTCAAAGGATCTGTCGTTTCACTTATTTCAACAGTTAATTCTTCGTCGTCTTCGGTGGGAGGAGTAGGCATCGAAACGGTTAAATCAGGCACAGCAGCTGTTAATTAAAAAAAATTATTTTAAATAAAAAAAAAACAACAAAAATTATAGTCGGTCTAGCCCGACTATACGATGGTTTAGAGACCCTATCTCTTCGCTTCAACTAATTGGATATAGAAAATAAGCATAAACCAAATTTGAGTGGCATTGTTATTAATTTTTTTGGCTGCAGATATGAAAAAGTTCATATCGTATGCTATATTTATATGGGGACTAGGTCGAAAAATGGACCGGGGACCTAGTCCCCATATAAATATTTGGTAAAGTCACATATATTTTGAAAAAATATATACAAACCAAATTTGAGAAAAATCTGTGCAATATTTTTGCTTTTTGATAGATTTAAGTGAAGATCGGGAAGCAGCTCTATATGGGGCCTATGACTAAGAATTTTCCTATAGTGATTATTTTTGAACTGCTGATTAATGAATATAATAAACACATACAAACCCAATTTGACTGAGATCTGTATGATAATTTGGATCTTATGACAATTTATTTCGATTTCATAGGGGTCATTTGTATGGGGACTAGGTCTGAACTTGGACCGAATTTTACTGGTCCTGCCGGTAAAAGCGTATATACCAATTTATTTCGATTTCATAGGGGTCATTTGTATGGGGACTAGGTCTGAACATGGACCGAATTTTACTGGTCCTGACGGTAAAAGCTTATATACCAAATTTCATCAAAATATATTCATATTTGCGACATGTAGTTTGATTACAAGGTTTACATGAACACTTAGACGGACAGACGGACGGACGGACATCGCTAAATCGACTCAGAAAGTGATTCTGAGTCAATCGGTATAATAAAAGATGGGTCTAGGTCAAATATTTTTGGTAGTTACAAACAGCAGCACCCAAACCACATAGTGGTATAGGGTATAAAGAGCGAAACTAAATTTTAAAAAGTTCGCTGGCATAAATCCGTATTAACTTACCGTTATCTTGTGACACACCTTCTTGTATATTTTCCAAACTTTCTACCAAAGCCGGTGATGTATGTTCTATAAAATCTTCATGCATGGCAGCTTCATAAGAAAAATTCCTTAAAGGAGTCTTTTTAGCCACCATTTGTGGAGAGATATTAGCACTGTTATCGGGATATGGAGTCCTGGGTCGAAGGGTTTTAATACTTGTTTCCATTTTCTTAAATGAAGCTATGCTACCGTTACGTGAATCCACCGATTCGGTAGGAGATTTGCTGGCTGCCAATACATCGTCAGTTTCATTAAAAGTCGTGTGATTATTTTCTAAGACCGTAATTACAGAGGCTTGTGATTCAACAGAATATTTTAAATTCTCCTGCATTGACGTTACGGAAATGGTATCTTCCTTGTCTTGACTTTGTTTAGTCGGACTATTGTTTAAATTTACATCACAATTGTGGCCTTGTTGCACTTTTTCCTTTAAAATTGGACTTTCATTTACGGGAGTATTTGTTTTTGGCCTTTCTCTAAAGGTTTCTTCTATATAGCCATTTACTGGATCGGTTTTCGTATCATCCAATTCATTGTGTTCTTTTGGTTTCATTCCATTTTTAATTCTACCCATTATACCTCCAGTGGTATTTGCCATTATAAAACTTTGAGTCATAAGGCGATGATCACCGCCTGGTCCCATGGTAGCTGCCAGTGTAGATGATCTTGGTATACCATGGGCCAAGATATGTTGATCTCCCAAGGCCATATCAAGTAAACGCAGATTTTTAAATTTTGATATTTCTCTAAATGTTTTCAAGTGATGACCACTCTCCGAAAATGTTGTATAAAATTTATTTGCCTTAGTGAGTACAGCAAAAAATGAGGGTCCCTTGAGCAATTTCCATATGGGACCATTTTCCTCACTATCATAATCATAGAATCTTTGAAAGATTAAATTTTTATTACGCACTGACTCATAACTTCGATAAATGCTGCCAGTATTTGTAACTATAAATATTTCACTAGTCTTTGATATGTGCATGAACATAATTCGTTCGTTTGACGAAAGATTCTTTTGTAGCTCTGTAAAGTTTGGAAACACAAATTCATTTAAACGTCCAGTCAAATAAAGATTACCGTTTTCGGTTAAAACTAGAGTTGACTCTGGACCACAGGCAAATTGTTGTATGGCCGAGTCTAATACAATTTCATGAGGTTTTAATATCGGCTCTTCATTGGAGCTGCCCAATTGGTTGGATTCATTTGAACCCCAGCCAATAAGGCGACCAAAAGCTAAAATTTTATAAAGTTTATTTTTAATTATTGATGTCATATATTTTCCTTTTTCTTTAGGTAAAACTTAAATTTAATTAATTTTTGCACTCAATAATCATGAAAACTACATAATTTATTAATTGTTTTTGCAATTTTAAGCCGCTACTTATGAAAATATTTTATATACAATTTTTGTTAAAAAAAGAAAAATAATTTCAATTTAAATTTTAGAAAATTCCAGAAATTTCTAGGCATAAGTTTTTAGTTGTATAAAAACCCTTTGTATGGCAATTTATATTTAAAAATCTTATTCATTCATATATTAATATAAACATATTTATTTTTTGTACACGCGATATTCACATAAAAGTTAACAAGGGTTTCCAAACTCTTCATATTTTGATTCAACTTTCCTTAGAATTGAATGTAATTGAGAATATTTAATACAAGATTGAAATATCTCCCATTAAAAAAAAAATAGAAGTCATGTCTGCATTTTTTTTAACGGTGAATAAAAATAAACAAATCATAGCAAGCGCTCTTAAAAATGTTATGGCATCTAACCTTTTTTTATGCCCTCCACACCTCAGTGGCAGAGGGTATATATACGTTTGTCATTCCGTTTGTAACGCATCGAAATAAATTCCTCAGACCCCCCAAAAATATATATTTTCTTGATCCTTATAACAAGGCAAGTTGATTTACCGATGACCGTCTGTCCGTCTGTCTGTGGAAATCACGATCACGCCGTCAATATCTAAGCTAGACCGCTCGTTTTTGTATAAAATCGTTTATTAACATCCCAAAAGAGTTGCTATTTAAAATCGTCAAAATCGGTCAAAGGGTTCACGAGCTATGAATGAAACTTTGAAAAAACTCTTGAAAAAATAAAATTTTTCAGTGTGTTTGTTGTTTTTCTTAAGATATGTTGTATATGTTGTAATTCTTCGTATTGTTGAAGTCATTACAGTTGTGTGTATATTAATACTGCACGTGTCACATTGGCCTAAGCAAGTTTTACCACATATTTTTTTATCATTAAAATTAAATATTAAAGATTAATAAAAATAAAAAGTGGAAAATGAAAAATGGAAAATGGGAAATGAAAAATGATAATTGAAAATTTAAAAATGAAAATTGAAAATTGAAAAATGGAAAATGAAAAATGAAAAGTGAAAAATGGAAAATGAAAAATCGAAAATGGAAAATGAGAAATGGAAAATGAAGAATGAAAATGAAAAATGGAAAATGAAAAGTGGAAAATGGAACATGAAAAATGAAAAATTAAAATTGAAAAATGGAAAATGGAAAATGGAAAACGGAAAACGGAAAATTAAAAATGGAAAATGAAAAATTTAAAATTAAAAATGGCAAATGGAAAATTAAAAATTAATAATGAAATATGAAAAATGGAAAGTGGAATAAGGAAAATGAAAAATTAAAAATTAAAATACAAAAATGAAAAATGGAAAATGAAAAACGGAAAACGGAAAATGAAAAATTAAAAATGGAAAATGGAAAATGAAAAATGAAAAATGAAAAATGAAAATTGAAAAATGAAAAATTAAAAATTGAAAATGAAAAATCGAAAATGGAAAATGGAAATAAATGAAAAACGAAAGATGAAAATTGAAAAGTGAAAAATGGAAAATGATAAAAATAAATGAAAATTGGGAATTACAAAAGGTGGAAAATTAAAAATGAAAAATGAAAATTGGAAAATGGAAAATGGAAAATGAAAAATGAAAAATGGAAATTGATAAATGGAAAATGGAAAATGAAAAATAAAAATGGAAAGTGAAAAATGAAAAATGAAAAATGGAAAATGAAAAATTTAAAATTAAAAATGGCAAATGGAAAATTAAAAATTAAAAATGAAATATGAAAAATGGAAAGTGGAATAAGAAAAATGAAAAATGAAAATACAAAAATGAAAAATGGAAAATGAAAAACGGAAAACGGAAAATGAAAAATTAAAAATGGAAAATGGAAAATGAAAAATGAAAAATGAAAAATGAAAATTGAAAAATGAAAAATTAAAAATTGAAAATGAAAAATCGAAAATGGAAAATGGAAATAAATGAAAAACGAAAGATGAAAATTGAAAAGTGAAAAATGGAAAATGATAAAAATAAATGAAAATTGGGAATTACAAAAGGTGGAAAATTAAAAATGAAAAATGAAAAATGAAAATTGGAAAATGGAAAATGGAAAATGAAAAATGAAAAATGGAAATTGATAAATGGAAAATGGAAAATGAAAAATAAAAATGGAAAGTGAAAAATGAAAAATGAAAAATGGAAAATGAAAAATTTAAAATTAAAAATGGCAAATGGAAAATTAAAAATTAAAAATGAAATATGAAAAATGGAAAGTGGAATAAGAAAAATGAAAAATGAAAATACAAAAATGAAAAATGGAAAATGAAAAACGGAAAATGAAAAATGGAAAATGGAAAATGAAAAATGAAAAATGAAAATTGAAAAATGAAAAATTAAAAATGGAAAATGAAGAATCGAAAATGGAAAATGGAAATAAAAAATGAAAAGTGGAAAGTGGAAAATGAAAAATGAGAAATTGAAAATCAAAAACTAAAAATGAAAAACGAAAGATGAAAATCGAAAAGTGAAAAATGGAAAATGATAAAAAAAAATGAAAAAGGTAGAGGGTATCAAAGATTCGGCCCAGCCGATTGTAACACTCTTACTTGTTTAATATAATAAAAATTAAATTTTAAATGAAACTTACGTTTGCGGCAATAACCTCTAAATTTATACTCCGACTAGGTCCATATTCTTTTATAAGGATATATAATATATTTAGTTTATTTCAATGAGTTACAAACTGAATGATAAATTGGTATGTTGGCAAAATGGTGAGCAGAGTATAACATATTTTTTGTAGTCAATAATTTTCATAAAGCATTCCTCTTTAGAATATTTAAATATTCCTAGGACATACTTTGTCATATTAAAATACTCTTTCCTAACGACTCCATCGAATTTCAAACATTCCCTGATAAATATCCATTAATTACAAAATTGTTTTTCTTTTCAAATTTTCTTGCCAACCTTTTATCAACCTTTATCAACCCTAACTATAATAAATTGATGTTAATATTCTGTTTATCTTTGTTTTTCCAAATTTCAAACAATTCAACATCAGGCTTTAATTTTGCATGTCATAAAATAATCAATAACTTTAAAACCTGTTGTTGATTTTATGCAATTTTCATGTTTATATTTCTAACAAAACAAAAAAAAAAGAGAAGAAAAAACATTGAAAAACAACAATGCACACACTTACATGTCAACAAAACGAAATGTTCATTTCCAGCCAAAACATTTATAAAGTTCTCGGCTTCCTCGTTGTTGGACAAACAGTCATCGAACTCTTCAAGTCTAAATGGTTTACGTATAATTTGACATAATTCCCCATTGACTGTTGCTTCTGTAAAATTCGTTGCTATCGTACTCTCAGTGGCAAATACATTACGACCCGTAAAGAATATTTCATTGGAAACTAAATCGAATAATTTATATCGATTTTCATTTTATTATTTTTATATTATTTTTACAAATAAATTAGTAACAACTTACAGGTTAATATTACCGACCAATCATTGCCATATGCTACGTCGGCTATTTTCAAACCCAACGATTTTAAAGATTTAACGCATGTGGGTTTTGTAATTATGTCTCCATTAGTGTAGTTGTTATTGTTGCTGCTGTTTGATGAATGACCTCCTATACCAAGTTGGCCATAGTAATTTTCACCCCATACAAACAATCGTCCTGATTCTAATAAATACAAAAAAAAAAATTAAATAAATGAAAAAAATAAACACATACATTCGTACATATAAGAATAAGTTAACTATTTTTATTGTATTGGTTTTATACAGTTCTTGAAAAGTATGTATACATTATTTAGATTTTTGGTTTTAAATTTAATCTTAATGAGATATTAACTTTTGATGTGTAAACATCTATACGCGCAGGGGGTAAAATTCTATTTCACAATACAATCACAAAATCAGCGTAAGATGTAAGACGTAAGACTATATCGGTGTGACTTAAGATTGTATTGGTGAAAATGTTATGACATGTAATAACTTTTTGTCTCTGTTTTCTGCAGTATATTTCTTCACTTTATATAAACATTTATAATTAATTTCCTCAATCATTTAGAAGTATTCTTAACGTTTTAATTTATTCCATATAAATAACACAATTATCACTGCACTTAATATTAATGCTAATCAAACATAAATAAAAAATAAATAAAAATAAAAAATAAACGAATTACAGTAAAAAGGAAGTGTTTGGATATAAAATGGAGGGACAATTCATTGGAAAGTGTTTGGAGCAAAAATGAAGGCACGATTTCATTAGGAAGTGTTTGGAGATAAAATGAGGGAGAGAATAGCGTTATAAAAACGTTTTGAAATATGAAAAATTAAAAATGAAAAATAAAAAACGAAAAATGAGAAATGAAAAATAAAAAATCAAAAATCAAAAATCAAAAAAGCAAAATGGAAAATGAAAATGAAAATGAGAAATGAAAATTGAAAAATAAAAAATGAAAAATAGAAAATGAAAAATAAAAAATGAAAAATTACAAATGAAAAATTTTAAATGAAAAACAAAAAATAAAAAATGGAAAATGAAAAATAAAAAATGAAAAATCAAAAAAGAAAAATGGAAAATGAAAAATAAAAAATGAAAATGAAAATGAGAAATGAAAATTGAAAAAGAAAAAATGAAAAATAGAAAATGAAAAATAAAAAATTTAAAATGAAAAACAAAAAATGAAAAATAAAAAATGGAAAATGAAAATTAAAAAATAAAAAATGGAAAATAAAAAATGAAAATTAAAAATATAAAATGAAAAATAAAAAATGGAAAATAAAAAATGAAAAACGAAAAATAAAAAATTAAAAATTAACCAGTTGAAATAATAACAAATATTTTTATATTAGCAGAGCCCCTGCAGCTGATACATAAATGACGCTATCTGTTTGATTTTAAAAAAGTGCCACAAAAGCATCTTTAATTACTAGGTGTTTACACATCTACCCTGTGATCGGACTCACATGATTTTATTTATATCTATAATATTAGCTAGGCGATTTCTTGTGACTGATGTTTTGTTCTACCGTTTTATCCCGATTTTGACCAAAGCCGATTTGCAGATTTACAGATTTTTAAATTTTTTCCTTTATTTTGAGTAAATTGCATTTAAAGTTGCTACTAACCCATACATAAAATTATACAATGCTATGTGTGTGTTTATTAAATTTGTTAATGTGTTTTTAATAGAAATGAGTTTGTTTTTTGTGTTGATTTGTGAATTTTCTATAATTGATTAGCATACTTTTAGGGTCTTTATTTAATGAAAAAATAATGGAATCTGCTAGTTTCATTAAATTTATTCCCGAAAAATTTTCTACTCATTTAATAAAGCTAGTAGAAGCTACAAATATCCATTAAAAACTTCATAACGTTCCGTTAATTGGAAAAAATTAACTGCTATAAAAATTATGGGACTTTTGAAGTTTGAGAAAAAAGAGAAACGGATTCCAAAGAGTTTCTTTTTTTTAATAAAACATTGCTGTTTGATGCGAATTTTCAATGTTAGAAAGTGGTATTCTGAACAAGAACTGAAGGGAACTTAAAAAATCTAACCCATAAAAACAAAGTTTTTATTAAAACTCTTTCTTTCCTTATGCATATGAGTTTTTAATCTCTCCGTGCCTGTGCGTGACGTTGCGTGATTATTTAAAATAATCTTTGGCCACATGAAGTCTATTTACCAAGTTTCAGATTGATTGGATGAGGGGAAATGGGGTTTAAATCACCCCGTGACTGTGCGCGACTATACGTGACTGTGTGTGACTGTCTTATAATTAATCTTTGACCACAACAAGTCTGTGGACAAAATTTCAGATCGATCGGATAAAAGGAAGTGAGGTTTTCATCTCTCCGTGACTGTGCGTGACTACGCGTGGCTGTGAGTGACTACCCCAAAATTAATCATAGTCACAGCAACACTATGGGCCAAGTTTCAGATCAATTGGATATGGGGGAATGCGGTTGCCTCATGGCAGACAGACAGGCAGACAGACAGAGAGTATGAGTTAAAAGAAAGAGTTTAAAAAGTGAAACGAAATGGATGATCGAAAAATTTTAGTGAGTGAGTTTGCTGGCCTCTTAAGCTATGTCCTACCTTTCCCACAAAAATAACGTTTTTTAAAAGTGCCGTAGCTCAGTCGTTTTCCAATTTATCAACTTTGTTTTTTTTCGTAAAAGTATACGTAATTTTCTAACTTTTTACGTACTTGTTTATGTTTCTATTTTTTTGTCCTCCCCTCCCAGAGCGATGAAAAGGGGTACGTAAAAATGAGAAGGCAAACGGGGTGTCGTTTTTCTTGAGAACCAGATGTCGTATCGAAATTCGGCGGACGGCATTTTGTTGGTATTCACATCCGGCAGGTCCTAAACTATGATCTTTCCAAAATATCAAAAATTGAAAAATGGCGCGATTTAAAAAAAAAAAATTCAAAAATTAGCCGGTAGTAAAGTTAGCCCAATTATCCTAGTTCAGGACCTGCCTGACGTGATGACCTACAAAACGACGCCCGCCAAATTTCGATACGACTTCTGGTACTCAAGAAAAAAAGACACTCCAGTTTGAAAAAAGGGATTTCGAGAAAAACGCATTTAAAGTTTTATTACAAGAATTTTCTATATTGTCTGTAACTCCAAAAATAATTCGAATTTTAAAAAATCCCTTTAGGGCTTTATTTTTGAAGGATTTTAGAAGCCATTTATGAAAAAAAATTCTAAAAAAATTTTTTTAAAGGAGAGGTTATACCGCGATTTCGATTTTAAGTAATCTGTTAGGTTTTAGAGATCTCTCCGAGAGAAAGGTAATAGTAGTTAATGGGCGATTCCGTACTCGCGGGTGCAAAATTTAGACTCACTCAAGGATTCTTACTAAGAAAGTAAAAACTCTTTTTAAAGAAATGACTGGTCGCTGGATTACATTGTAATCTGATTTACAAAAATTTATATAAAAAACAATTCGTCGCGGCCGCAACGAAATCGGCCACCACTAAAGGTCATGCTAGAATTAAAAAGTCTGTTAATTATGGAATATTTATTAAATTATTTTTATATTCTTTAAAAGAATACAAAACAAACTAATTATTAACTTTAATAAAATTATTAAAAGAACTAAATATAAATTATTCACTTTTTATCCAGTTGCGTGTGCAACGTAAAATTATCGCGGGTGCAACACGTCTCACTGTAGTGAATATAAACATTTCCTTGTAACTTTAAATGAAAGATATGAGATCATAGATGCTGTATCACTAATAAGCACTTTCCTATGTAACTTAAATAAATTATTTGTTTGGAATAGTCCGCGATTTATCAACCTTAAAGTTCATCTTCAGAATCGCTGTAAACATCAGAAACGCGTAACTTTTTTTGTAACCTTTCTACGATTTTTTTTTACTAGCAGTTGTCAAAACTAATTTGCTTTTCTAATTAGACTTCGACGTTCGTGCAACACAAATGCTCTTACCCTCCTCAAATTGAAAAAATGTTTTGATTGAATGGCTGATATATTTTTTAGTCCTTTCCACCTATCATATAACATGGTTTTTCTTTCTTTAATTTGTTTTTGTGATACAAATATAAAATAAATTTTTGAAGAAACGCGACAAGCCAGATTATAAAATTCTTCAGACCATACTGATCTTTTCACACTTGCTCCGAGTCCATCGACGGCACCTTTGCCATGTGAAGCTGCAAAAAAATTCCATTCAAGGTGAGTAAATCCGTGTTCTGCTTTAAGAGTATTCATACTCTCAAATACATATCGGTTCTTGAACTGAGCGGCACAATTGTCGCTGAAGATACGTATAGATTTTATATAATTTATTGACTGAATGTACTGAAAAATTTTCTGCAGGAATACATGAACTGTTTATTTACTGTGGCTTAGTTCATCGCTTATTATGACCACTGATTGAAGTTTGTATTTCGTCTTGATTAACTAATCCATAGTTTTCAGCAAAGTCAATTTGTACAAAAGCTTCCTCGTTGGCCAAGTTTTCTTTTGTACTTTGAAAGTATTTGGGCTGGACATTTTTAACTAAAAAATGCATCTTAAATTTCGTAGTGTTCTCACGTAGTTCATGTTACGCTTACCTAAACGGTTTGTTCACTACGATCTGTTTTGGTCTCTGATTATCCAAAATCCAGGTCTTCCATTCAATATTTGGATTAGAATCTAGGGTAGTATTCCAAATATTGGATTTTTTGCATACATCACAATCATTGGACATACAATTTTCATTACCGATATTACATGATACCTGATTTAGTAGCTCTCGGTGTGTTTTGGGAAAATCTGTCACATGTTTTGAAATAGCAGTAAGAAGATTAATATAATTTGAGTGCATTGTACATACACAAACATTATGAGGAGTTTCGTTGACTGGCAAAACGTAAGCAGGTCTTTCATTATAAAAAAAAAATCTTGCCAATTGATATTTCGGGGAAATTTATTTTCAATAGCTCGAGAGCTTCACGGACGCTCATAATCATCGTTCTCTTCTGGATTTTTAATTTTTTCCCCGTTCTTGATTGATTTAGCATCTTTTAATCCAGGCATTTGTCTGCTAATACCATCCCTTTCATATAAGTTACGAATTTTTTCTTTGACTTCATCTATCGATTTAGAAAGCATCGTTTTAGGAGGATCGATGACAGCAACATGAAATTCCGCAGCAATTTTTTTGACAACTTCAACTGCTTTCGTAGGGCTAGCGGGTAAATTACGCTTCACTTTTGCTACTGCTTTTCCAAACGCACGAATTCTTATATGAATTACTTGTTCTTCCAATTTTTGCTTCTTTACGCGTTCTCTTGTCGCCCGCATTCTTTCTTTTGAACGCATTCTAGCCAGCATTTTAACTCTTCATTTTCTTCCATATTTTTTTTCATAACTTCTCTACATTTAAAATCACGAGTCCTTTCTCGATGGAGATGGTTTGTAAGAAGTTTAGGATTTTCCTTTAGTTTTCGCCTATATTTTTGAGAAGCAGTCTCCTTTTGCTGTTGTTCTGCCATTTCATTTGATCTATTTCCACAAAAAAAAGTAAAAAATTAACAATAAACTCCTATTAAATAGGAATCATATAAATAAGATATGAAGTTATCAAAAACTTGATAAATGAAAAATATATGACAAATAACAATGTAATCGTAAGAGTCATAACTGTTGCACCCGTGATTTTAATATTTTGATCGCTGGTGCAACTCATTTTAGTCAACCTTAATTTAAATTAACATGACAACATACCACCTATTGCGACTGAATCAAGTTTCCCTTTTATATGTTCTTACTTCTACAAAGTTTCAAAAAGTTACCAATTTATTTCTTCAAGAAACCAAACTTTAATTTCTTTTATATCAATATTCATCAGTGAAATATAACCTCGAACCACCGGTAATAGCAATTTCGTGGAAAATTATCAAGTGTCGATGAATGGTTTGCATCAAGTCTTCAGGCGCCATCATTTCTGAGCGCGCCAAAAAATTCAAGTAATAACTTAAGTTCTTAAAAGTTTTTTTTATTATTAAATTTATATCTTTCTCTTTGTATTGGTATAAAAAAAAGTAACAAATACTGTGATTTAAAAATTTATGTCAAAAATCGTCTCTTGCGGAATCGCCCTAATGGGATCATAAACGCAATCGTGGGATAACTTCAGAAGTGTGTTTCTATAGCTAAGAATTTAAGCAATAAAAAATCAATAGCAACTGGTACAGTAGAGGAAACCAATACCGGATGGTGCCCTCGAAAAACATCACATCGAACAGGTAGGATAATTGTCCAATTAATTAATGAAAAATCCTTTTTTCTTTGAAAAATGTTGTCAATGAGCTTACTCTCAATATTAGTTCGAGCACTGTGAGAAATAATTTGAGAAGCTTCTTCATGCAATGTAAGAAACCCATACTGACAAAGAAACCATTAAAAAAAGAGGTTTCCCTAAATAGTTTTACAACGTATTCGTAAATTTTCATTAGTTTTATGAAATTGTACGTTGCATTTTTTTTTTAAATTTAGCCAAATTGGACATAGCACATGGAAAACAGTTTTTATTCAGTGAAGAGTTTCAATTTAAACTTTTAAAGTCAGATTGAGTATGCCACGTTCGAAGACAGAAGCGATAATGATTACATCGATATTGCAAAGGAACAATAAAACATGGGGGCAGAAATGTAATCGTTTGGCCTTGCTTTTCGGCGATTGCAGTTGGCTCTTTTGTTGAAATACAAATAAAAATGCATCGTTTTGTTTATAGGGACATTTTAGCCAACCATATGTTTCAATATGTCGAATGGGAAAGGCCACTTCGATAGGTGTTTCAGCATGATAATGACCCCAAACACTCGACAAATTTTGTCAAAGATTGGTGGTCTCCTAATGGGATTCAAGTCGTGAATTGGCCAGCTTAATCTCCAGACATGAATCTCCAAGACTTGAATCCTACTGATAACCTATTCGGCATTTTAAAGCGCAGAAGCCGATGGCTGGCTTAAAATCAGAGTGGGAATCAAAACCAACCATCATTCTATCAAATCCTATAGAATCTATGCCAAAACGATGTGCGGAGGTCGTAAGGAACTGAGAGTTGCTTAAGTTTCGAATAATAATATGGAGTAAATTTGGTTTTTATTTGTTTTTACTTGCAAGGAAATGTAATTTTTCTTGTTATTATTAGAATGTAGGCACATAATCCATATATATATATAAAAATCAAACACTGTGTGTTAGTCTCACTAAAACTCGAGAACCACTCAGCCAATTTACAAACCAATGTATGCGTTGGAAAGGTTTTTCACTGATGGTTTAAAAGGAAAGAGCATCAAAAAATATTAACGCATATGCGTTTTACGTTCACTTTTGTGATGGTGTGTTTTTCCCATATGAAATATGTGAAATCATAATGGAATTTATTTTTATTTCTTTTACTGGCAGGTGCGGTAACTGATAATAAGGTTAGCGCTATGAATTATTACGCGTATCGATTAATGGTACATATCGATATTGATTGAGGATATGTGTTCAGGATTGCCAAGTGAAGCTTTGGCTCAGTTGGGTTCACCATCACCAAATCGTTCAAGAAATAATATTTTTAATCAAAATTATCTTCGAGTATAGAATTACTATCAAAATGTATTGACAAATTTTGTTCGTGAAAATATTCCGCTCGACACAATTATCAACCCAAATGAAGCAGTCAACTATCCCCAGAATTCTTGAATTTATTGGAATTGCCTGGATTACCACCTCACAATATGCAACTGAAAGTCGGCTCTGTCATCATCATGTTGCGTAACATCAACCAACCTCGACTTTGTAATGGAACGCGACTGGCTGTGAGCAATCTCATGAACAACGTCATCGAGGCGACGATTATCAAGAGAAAGTACGCAATTCCCCGTACGTCTGGCCCCTTCGCGATGACCATTAACAAATCACAAGGCCAGTCCCTAGAAGTTTGCGGTATTAACTTAGAGTTTCCGTGTTTCTCGCACGGACAACTATATGTTGCGTGTTCGCGTGTCGGCAAGCCGTTATCTTTATTTGTTTACGCGCCACAAAACAAAACAAAAAACATGGTTTACCAAAAAGCTCTGAATTAAATAATTATTTCATTTTTATTTACATATCTTCTAGATCATTTATATATACTAGCAAATTCCAGCCCTCGAAATTCGAGTGCAAATTCTAGGAAATTTTATTTTTTCATTAATTATAGCCAATTCACAAATCAACACAATAAACAAACTCATTTTTATCACAAACACATTAACAAATTTAATAAACACACAGGAAATAATTTAAAAATTTGTAAATCTGCAAAACAGCTAAAAAGAAATACCTTTCAAATAATATACGTTTGGTCAAAATCGGGATAAAACGGTAAAACAAAACATCGGTCACAAGAAATCACCTTGCCTACTAATATTATAGATATAGATAAATAGATAAGTTCGTATAAATAAATTCATTTAGTTAAATTAAATTAGAAATGACTTTCATTTATTTACCAAACAAAACTCCAACTGTAGGCAATATTGCCAATTTCAATGAATTGGAGATTTAATGATGATTGGCATTCATAACAGAAGAGTTATAATAAAATCAATATTAAGTGGAATGAAGTTCACCGGGTACTGCTAGTATAATTAAAATTAAAATTTTTGTTTTTTATAAACCAATTTAAAAAGAATATGTTTCGAACAATACTGTACATATTTGAGTATAAAATTTAGAAAATAAAAGTCATGTCATAAATTCGGAAAAAGGTTAAAACATTAATTTTTATTGGCGAAGGAAGATGTTATACCAGCCAAAATGAGTGGTCCGGTATATTCAATTGAAAGCTAATGACAACTCATTTAAATCAAGAAAGTTTTCCAAAATGTTTAAAAACTAATTTCGCCATTTTCAAACTAAAATACTTCTTTATAATGAACTCCTGAAATTTGATTATGTTCAGTAATAGACATATTAAACGGATTCGTGTTTTTTTCATATCGTCCCAATCTTAAGCTAAACATATATATTGAAAAATATAAAAGGATCTATAAATTAATAAGTAGTACCCCAAAAATAGCTTAAATAATTGAGTCAAACTGAGCCGACATTCTTTTGTCAGCCGACATGCCACTTTTTCCCCTTGCAAAATGCGTGAAATGTCGTTGAAAAATTGCTTCGGTAAAATACTTTATTTTATTCTGAAATCTAAATAGCAGAAGTGCGTAATCAACAAGTAAGAAAATTATAGTCGGTCTAGACCGACCATACGATACCCTATACCATGCGTTTAGAGACCCTATCTCTCAGGCCCAACTAACTGGATATAGAAAATAAGCATAAACCA
Source organism: Cordilura impudica (assembly GCA_963682025.1). NCBI lineage: Eukaryota > Metazoa > Arthropoda > Insecta > Diptera > Scathophagidae > Cordilura > Cordilura impudica. The sequence continues at coordinate 14,172,844 of OY821519.1, forward strand.
AATTTGAGTGGGATTTTTATTAATTTTTTTGGCTGCAGATATGAAAAAGTTCATATCGGATGCTATATCTATATGGGGACTAGGCCCAAAAATGGACCGATCCTGACCATGTTTGGTAAAGTCTCTTGTATTTTGCGAAAATATATACAAACAAAATTTGAGAAGAATCGGTGCAATATGTTTGTTTTTTGATAGATTAAGTGAAGATCGGGAAGCAGCTCTATATGGGGCCTATGACTAAGAGTTGTCTCATAGGGATAATTTTTGGACTACTCATTAATGGATGTAATAAACGCATACAAACCCAATTTGAGTAGGATCTATATGACAATTTGGATTTTATGGCAATTTATGTCGATTTCATAGGGGTCATTTGTATGGGGGCTAGGTCTGAACATGGACCGATTTCAATAGCGTTCATCCTATGGTCGATAAAAGCTTATATACCAAATTTCATCAAAATATATTCTTATTTGCGACCTGCAGTTTGATTACAAGCTTTACGTGGACACACAGACGGACGGACCGACGGACGGACGGACGGACATCGTTAAATCCAATCAGTTAGTGATTTTTATTCGATCGGTATAATAAAAGATGGGTCTAGGTCAAATATTTTTGGTAGTTACAAACAGCAGCACAAAGTCATTATACCCAAACCACATAGTGGTATAGGGTATAAAAAGCCAGGGTATCCCACTTTCTTATAAATACAAGATAAAAAAAAAAAAAATGGCGACTAATGACGCCTGAAATTTGGCACATCATAACTGTACCTTTACAATGGAATGTTGTAGTCACCACAAGCACGCATGACCACAGCTAAACACGATTACTAAGTGTTGAGCTGGGTGTTGCTTAGCTAGTATGATGTACACTCGAAGAGCTCTTGATAGAAATTGTGTCGCTAAAATACAAACAAAATCAGCTGTTATTGACATACAGAGCCATAATTAAACAACCTTAATATAATTTATTCAAAAACGAAAGCATTCTTCGCAGATCTGGGTTTCGTTCTCTTACATACATATGGTATGTATACAAATTCGGAAAATTTAAATAAGGGGGATTATCAATGACTGTATAGTCGTTACTTTTTTATTGAGAATTTATTTATTAACCACATTAAATTCAAATTTTTTGGCAGATATTTCAGTTTAATGAAATCAATATTAATCTTATTCACTAAGTTTATGCACTAGAGTTTTGAATTTTCTTTTATATTTTAAATGTTATTCTTATAAATTCAATTTATTTTATAAAATTTTGCTTAAATTTTCCCTTCAAATGACGTTCGTTCGTCTTGCAGCCATTAGTTTTCTTGTAAAATTCCTTTTGACTAGAAAAGCAAAAACAATAATAATAATGTCAGCAACATGATTGGATTAATCAAAAGTGAAAGTACTTGCAATAATAGTACTCAAAAATAATTGCCGACAACATGCAACTTAACATTTGATTTGAACTCATTTGCCTTCTTGGCAAAGAAAATTCTAAAGGAATTCTTGTATTATTCTTTAGTTACAAAACCAAAAAAAAAAATTCCGTATTCGAAAGTGTTTACAAATTCAGGAGCAATACATTGAATGACGCTTACGTACACAGATGGAAGCCGCCATCTTTTTAATTTGTTTATTACACTTGTTCATATGTTTAGAAGTGGTCGAACATATTTAGTTGAGACTACAGTGGCGTTTTTAAGGGAAAGATTTTTTCTCTGGGGTATACAGAAGAATTTAATTTATGGGGGAAACGAATTTGTTTCCGATCGAAAAATAAGACACCAAAAATTTAATATTTAATAATAAAGTAAAATGTTAAGGTTTGTCAAATATTTTAATTACTCTGTCAGTTTATTTCAGTTTAAAATTTTTTTAAAACTTAACATAATTGATAATACAGTACTTTTCGCTTATAGTCAGGTCGATTATAATCCATTTAGCGATATAGTCCAAAATATATGTTTTACAGCCCTCTACAAGTCAAATTCATACAAAATATTAACGAGTCCATAATATCATCATAGTCCATTTGATTTTTTTTTTAACGATATTTAACCAATAGTGCTTTGAAAAACCTGTCAAACTAAAAAAAATAAATAAAACATAACAAAATGTAAACGAGTGAATTTATCTGTAAAACAAAAAAATTGTTTTTTAAGTGATTATAAACATAATTCTTTAACAAGAAAAGAATTTGGCTCCGAATACAAAATCGATGTGTCTACTGTTTCCAAAATTATAAAAAAAACGGGGAGAAGATTCGTGGGCTGGCAAATTCATCTAACTTAAAGTCAAAAAGACAATGAAAAGGCGATCATCCCAATATTGAAAGGACTTCTTACCATTTGGTTCAATGATATGCGAAGCAAAAAGGCTGTTGTAAGTAAAGTTTAATGCTTATGAACAAAGCTCAAGAATTTGCTGTTCAGTTGGATAAAGAATTTGAGCTAGATTCAGGTTGGTTGGAAAGATTCATGGAGAATCTAAGGACTACGACGAATCGGCGGCGGAAGATTTTAAGACTAGTTTTTTTACCCCATTTGCTCAAAGAATATTCTGCAGATTGTGTTTTTAATGCTGACGAAAGCGGTCTATTATACTACAAAGTATTAACCAATACAACTTTTTTCATTAAAGGAGATCAGCCCAAAGGGTATAAAACTCAAAAATCTCGACTTACACTCTTATTTATATGTTATTCAACTGGTTCATATAAACGAGTGTTTTATACTGGGAAACCAAAAAAACCGAGATGTTTGAAAAACAAAAACATACCAGTCGAATATTTTTCCAATAAAAACAGGTGGATGAAGAGTTTAATATAGAAGAAAGTTCTTTCTACAATAGACAATGGAATGGTTAAGGAGAACAAAAAACAATTTTTCTCATTGATAACGCCTCTTTGTCATAAGGTAACCCACTGTCAAATATAGAATTCAAATTTTTACCACCAAATACCGCTGCACTAATATAGCCGTTAGACCAGGGCATTATACATGCTTTTAAATATCAATATCGGCAGATTATAGTAAAAAATCAATTATGCGCTATAGAAAAGGGAAAGACTGTGCCAGATTATCTGAAATCGGTTACAATATTAGATGCATTAAATTTTGTAACGGGTGATTTTTTAAGAGCTTGATAACTTTTTTTAAAAAAAAAACGCATAAAATTTGCAAAATCTCATCGGTTCTTTATTTGAAACGTTAGATTGGTCCATGACATTTACTTTTTGAAGATAATTTCATTTAAATGTTGACCGCGGCTGCGTCTTAGGTGGTCCATTCGGAAAGTCCAATTTTGGGCAACTTTTTCGAGCATTTCGGCCGGAATAGCCCGAATTTCTTCGGAAATGTTGTCTTCCAAAGCTGGAATAGTTGCTGGCTTATTTCTGTAGACTTTAGACTTGACGTAGCCCCACAAAAAATAGTCTAAAGGCGTCAAATCGCATGATCTTGGTGGCCAACTTACCGGTCCATTTCTTGAGATGAATTGTTCTCCGAAGTTTTCCCTCAAAATGGCCATAGAATCGCGAGCTGTGTGGCATGTAGCGCCATCTTGTTGAAACCACATGTCAACCAAGTTCAGTTCTTCCATTTTTGGCAACAAAAAGTTTGTTAGCATCGAACGATAGCGATCGCCATTCACCGTAACGTTGCGTCCAACAGCATCTTTGAAAAAATACGGTCCAATGATTCCACCAGCGTACAAACCACACCAAACAGTGCATTTTTCGGGATGCATGGGCAGTTCTTGAACGGCTTCTGGTTGCTCTTCACTCCAAATACGGCAATTTTGCTTATTTACGAAGCCATTCAACCAGAAATGAGCCTCATCGCTGAACAAAATTTGTCGATAAAAAAGCGGATTTTCTGCCAACTTTTCTAGGGCCCATTCACTGAAAATTAGACGTTGTGGCAGATCGTTCGGCTTCAGTTCTTGCACGAGCTGTATTTTATACGGTTTTACACCAAGATCTTTGCGTAAAATCTTCCATGTGGTCGAATAACACAAACCCAATTGCTGCGAACGGCGACGAATCGACATTTCACGGTCTTCAGTAACACTCTCAGAAACAGACGCAATATTCTCTTCTGTACGCACTGTACGCATTCGTGTGGTTGGTTTAATGTCCAATAAAGTAAACTGAGTGCGAAACTTGGTCACAATCGCATTAATTGTTTGCTCACTTGGTCGATTATGTAGACCATAAATCGGACGTAAAGCGCGAAACACATTTCGAACCGAACACTGATTTTGGTAATAAAATTCAATGATTTGCAAGCGTTGCTCGTTAGTAAGTCTATTCATGATGAAATGTCAAAGCATACTGAGCATCTTTCTCTTTGACACCATGTCTGAAATCCCACGTGATCTGTCAAATACTAATGCATGAAAATCCTAACCTCAAAAAAATCACCCGTTAAAACGGCCATGGTGGTTGGTGAAACCTGAGACAATTGCAAACTATTTCAAAGAATTACTTATGTTAAATATGTATCAGTTAAAAGTTTCCATTTATTTTTCAATTTTTAATTTAATAATTTTAATTTAATAATCTCAATGAAAGTGATGAAGACGAATTATCTTGTTTGTTTTGGAAATTTGAGCAATGAAGAAATTTTACAGGCGGTTTATGAAGAAGACTACACAAGAAGATGATGATTATGAAAATGAAGACGAAATGTTTATTGTTGAAAAAGATCCATCCACATCAAACGATATTTTAAACTTCGCAGATGTATTGAGAACGTATTGTACGGAAAATGAATTGGAGTGCAATTTTTTGTTTGACTAAATTATTTCAATCAGAAAATATTTTGCTAAGTTTTGAAGGCAATCAATAATTTTTTTAAAGATTTTTTTATCAGAATATTTTGATTTCTTTTACTTTATTTTATTAAAGTTTTCATAATTTAACCTTTTAACGTACAAAGTATTTATGTGTTTGTTTATAACGTATACAATACGTATACATACTATGTATACATTAGACCTGTCCAAAAAACGTATGAGATTTTTCAAAACGATTTTTTTAACTTAGTTTATCCACTTTATATATCCTTGGGTCAAAACAATAAGAACTGCGTCAAAAAATATAAAAAAAGTTTTACCAAAACTCAGCGCAACGCGCCTGAAGTCAGGATTTGAGTGTTCCACGATATGACGAAAAGTACGGTTACAAAATTACAAAATATTTTTGAACGTTGGAATTTTTTTAAAGTTTAAAAGCAAATATCTTTTGTTTTAATTAGTTAATCTATTTGTGAAAAAAAGTGAGAAAAAATTAAGGATATTTTTTTACAGCATCCGAAACATGGAATTTCACAATTTTCATTATGAAGTTCAGTTTTTCTCGCCTCCTATTTTCGAAATGTTCCTCCATCGGGTATGTGCATTTTTTTTATATTTTTTTGTGGACTATTGGCTTTAAAAAAATTGGGCTTGAAAAATTTTTTTAAGTAATTCGGGTGGCGTTAAAAAAAATTCAAAAAACTCGATAAATGTATAAATTTTTTAATTGTTTATTAATGAAATATTTGTAACTTAACCTAGGAAGATTTGATTTTTAGAAATTTCATGCATATTCTTTCGGTGTTCGGCTACCACTTGTAGGAGATACTGCTTCTGCTCTTCGTTGCGCGTTGTTGATGAGTTGAATTCTGAAATCAGTGCAACACCTCGTTCTGCGATGTCGTTGACAATTTGCAAGTTCTTCACAATAGCCAGGCCATGCAAAAAGCCCTCATCTTGCATCCACTCAGCCACCTCTAAGTCCATAAATGACGTTGGTAATTGCAGCTTCTCAAAAAACGTTTTTGTATGCGTTGAAAATAAATCTGCCAGTTTTACTGTCGCTATGTTAATTGATGGTGATGCTCTCTTCTTCGAATTAAGTTTTCCAGCGCTATTTCTGAATGAAGCTACCATTTTATTTAAAGTTTCTGCACTCAAGCTTTTGTCATAAAATGATAGCCCCGCCAACTCCTCTCCAAGGTACCAAAGGTGATTGGTAAACTTCTTCAATGCTATTTTTCCAACATCACCATCAATTGTTTTATAACTGAAATAATAATAAAATATAGAATTAAAATTTGTTTCTTAATTTATAGTAGAGTACATACCTTTCAAGAACCTTGAGCAATAATAGGTCATTGTTTGGTGCTGATGATGGCAGAGGCGCTAAAAACCAGAATCTTGCATAAACGACAACAACGAACAGACAGATTTCACGAATTAATTTTTCTTCCTCCGTTGTTAACTGAAACTGCTTCCTGAAAATAATAATTTTTAAACTATAAATTGCCTTAGACATCCATCTGGCTCTATGCATGGCACCAGGACATTTAAAAGTAAATTCCCTACCCTCAGCACCGCCAAGGAAGATCACCACAAGTTCCAAAAACTCTTTATAGTCTTTTCTTGCGTGTGATTCCTGAAATGATAGAATGAAGATAGCAATTAGTAAGCAACATAATAGAAAATTAAAGATTTCAATTAACTAACCGCAAGTTGATTTTTGGTGAAAACAAGTGTTTCATGCATCGATCCCTGCACTTTATTCAAAATAAGCTCATCTGCTATTCCAGTTTCGAAGATGTTCGTGTCGATGGTTTTCCATTGTCGTTGAAATCGTTTGAATACAGGAATATCCGGACTGCTGGTTGAACCCTCGGAACGCGCAAATACAGCCGATAACATGATCTCAAATATATGATGCCTGCAAGGAAAATACAGCAGCTCTTGTCCAAGCTTCCTCTCAAGTAGAACGCATGTTCCATTGAATCTGCCTGAAAATAAAAAACAAATATTTATTTTCAAAATGAGATCCTTATATTTGTTTTAGTTTTTCTCACCTGTGTTTGAAGCAGTTGTGTCGAAGCACAATGCACCGATTTTAGATGACAAATTCCACTCGCAAATTAATTTATATATAGCTGAAGCCTGATTTTCCCCACTTCCCGAGCCTATGCAAGGAACTCCAAGCAGCTGAGATTTACCTCCCGCTGTGACTATTACTGGTAGCCTATCAACTCTTTCATGACCTGTAATATTTGGTAATAGCTTACCATCCCAATGAATTATGGCGGGAGAATTTAGACAAAATGTAGTTTTTAAGTTCTCGGCAGTCTCCATTCTGCACCGCATTCTAGTCCTTCTAATCGTTGACCGGCTCAGCACAACTTTACTTGCATTATATCCCATTTCCACGGCCATAGATCCCAGTATCAACGTTGCTTTAGTATCTGAAATATTTGCTCGATCCAAACCTGAAGCTATTGTAGGTGATACGATACTTTTCTTTTTCTGTGATTTTGTTTCATAGCACTTCCTTCCATTCGTTTTCCTTTTTGCCGGAATCTTCAGAAATTACCGAGCTTGCCGATGATGTACTTCCTGTTTCAATGTTGTCATGAGCAGTAAGTTTTAAATTATTATTTAACTCATCTCCCTTTATATTAAAAATATTATATTAAAAATATCCTCTTCTCCTTTTCAACTTGGCACACAGTTCTACGGCTTTTGCTCTTATTTAGACTACACCAAACTTTAACGATCCTGGCGAGTTTCATCTTGGAGTTAATTGTTTGTGTAACATTTATATGAAAGTTTTTAAAAACAACTTCACACGCTGAAACAGCTTCATTTAAACTCTGCTTTGCTAGCTTTTTCTTTTTTAAATGTAGGTATAAGTAGTACGATAAAACATTTCGCTTGGTTGGCAAGCAATTGCTCTCCAAACGAACTACCTCATCACCTACTAAATAAATTTTTCTTGCCGACGCACGTGTTTTGTTAATTTTTTTTTTAGTACTGCACACTTCAAACTTTGTAATTGTCACTTTAACACTTTGACGTTTCATACATCTGAAATATCGAATTCAACTGAAGTTTGACTTAAGAGTCTCAGTACTATTTAAACTTTTTTTTTTTTTACAAAATAGAGTTCAAGTAATAAAATGAACATTATAAATACTTTTTCATATAAGGGACTTCTTTCTGAAACATGGTTTCACAATTTTGATGGAAAACCCCTGATGTATGACTTCTTTGTGCAAGTTTCATTTTATCGAGTTTTTTGAATTTTTTTTTAACGCCACCCGAATTACTTAAAAAAATTTTTCAAGCCCAATTTTTAAAGCCAATAGTCCACAAAAAAATATAAAATAAAATGCACATACCCGATGGAGTAACATTTCGAAAATAGGAGGCGAGAAAAACTGAACTTCATAATGAAAATTGTGAAATTCCATGTTTCGGATGCTGTAAAAAAATATCCTTCTTAATTTTTTCTCACTTTTTTTCACAAATAGATTAACTAATTAAAACAAAAGATATTTGCTTTTAAACTTTAAAAAAATTCCAACGTTCAAAAATATTTTGTAATTTTGTAACCGTACTTTTCGTCATATCGTGGAACACTCAAGTCCTGACTTCAGGCGCGTTGTGCTGAGTTTTGGTAAAACTTTTTTTATATTTTTTGACGCAGTTCTTATTGTTTTGACCCAAGGATATATAAAGTGGATAAACTAAGTTAAAAAAATTGTGTTGAAAATTTTGGACAGGTCTAGTATACATATATAAATGAAATAAATCTGTTTTCTTTTTTATAATCACAAAAATTGTTTATATCCGATTTTATTTATATGCCATATTGTGGCATATAAAAAAAATTTGGCATATAATCACATTAGCGATATAGTCACAACATTGCGTGCAACTAAGGGATGTGACTATAAGCGAAAAGTACTGTATTCGTGTATAGTTTAAAAAACTAATACATATTCTTAATTTTATCAATTTCTTGGCAATTCGAATTCAATTTAGAAGGACTTTTAACAGGCTCTTAAACAGGGTTGTCAACTGCAGAATAGCAAAAAGCATCAAAACCTATCAAAAAACGCGTAATTTAAAAAAAGCACAAAATTTTCCTTTTTTGATTTTTGTATGTATACATTTTTTTATTAAAAATTATATAAAATATCCATAGTATTAATAGGCTAGGCGATTTCTTGTGATCCATGGTTTGTTCCACCGTTTTATCCCGATTTTTACCAAACGTATATTATTTGAAAGGTATTTCTTTTTAGCTGTTTTGCAGATTTACAGATTTACAGATTTTTAAATTTTTTCTTTTATTTTGAGTAAATTGCATTTAAAGTTGCTACTAACACATACATAAAATAAAATTATACATATGCTATGTGTGTGTTTATTAAATTTGTTAATGTGTTTTTTAATGAGTTTGTTATCTTCATTCACAATAATAATAAACCATAAAAGTGTGGGTTTGTAAATTGGCTAAGTTGAAAAATAAAGCTGTCTAGAAATTGCACTCGCATTTCGAGCGCTGGAATCTGCTAGTAAATATAAATATAAATATAAAATATAAAAACAAATAAAAAACCTATTATAGTTAAATATGCTTTGTATTTTATACAAACAAGAACTATTAATTTTTAAATTCTTTAAATAGTAAAAATCATCTCAGAGTATTTGAAACATATTTTTTTGTCAGTACATACGTATTCGTACAGCGGACATTTTCTTTTAAAAATCATTCTATGTTTACATCTGGCAATGATGTTAAGTTTTAAACATTACAACTTCTTTTTATATATATATTTATTCCTATTTATTCCTGAGAGGAACATAGGGCCACACAACTTCTTTTTAGCAAATGTTTAAAAATAATTTATTTCTTCGTGAAATTTATCTGTCAAAACAGAATTGTATTATAAAATTAAACTGGAAAATAGGACGAAAAGAGAAAGAAACCGATCCTGCAGTGGGGAAACATACGAGGGCGGTCCCAGAACAACCCGATCTGACGTACAGATGGCGGCAGTGGTGAAATGTGGCAACCATAAAAACATATGTTATAAGTATCAAGGTGGCACATTCTTTAGTATTTTATTTTTTTTTGGAGCCATCAAAAGTTAACGATCTCAGTGAATTTGCGAACATAGAAAATATTGTTCACCGCTATGTAATTCAATACTTTCATTTGAAAGGTCTCAGTCCAACCAATATTAAAGCCTAGCTATATTCTACTCTGGTCGAGTCTGCCCCTTAGTTTAAAACGTTGAATGCAGAGTTTAAACAAGACCGTACGAGCGTTCGAGTTAGCCGCTCCAGAAATGGCTAAGAAAATCCACAAAATGACATTGAATTAAGGTGCGTGAGCTAGCTGAAATGATAGGTATTTAAAAAAGTGCTATAAATCGCACATTGACCGAAAATTTGGTGATGAGAAAGCTATCTGCAAGATGGGTGCCACCTTTGCTCACAATAGAACAAAAACAGCGTCGTGAAGATGTTTCAATAGACTGTTTGGTGATGTTTCACTGCAATAAAGCCGGGTATTTTCGTCGATTCGTAACCATGGATGAGACATGGGCCCGTGAGTAAGGAATAGTCAAAACAGTGGGCTGGGAAGAATCGTGTCGAAAGAAGACAAATTTAGTTCCACATGCAGGCAAGGTTATGACGTCTGTTCTTTGATTATTTCAAAAAAGAAAAAAAAATCAACGACGAGAATTATTATTAGCTCCCTTGGATTAAGCGATATCACAGCTTAATTCGTGTGTACGGATTTACCGTTATTAGAATCAATTTTTCCAAGAAACCCAAATTTTCATAGAATGTAGGAAGAGAATTTTTAAATTCTATTTGAAGTTTCAAAGTGATAGATAAGTCAGTCAAGAATGTTTAAACTAAAGATTACGCCATGCGCATGTTTTCCCGTTATATGACGTAGTAGCGCTCTCGCAAGGGTTACCAAGTTGGTTTCATGTGTGAAAATTATAATTTCTTACGAAAAATGCATGTTTTATATGATAGTTAACAACCCAATAAAAAGTAAAAATGAAGTGTATAGTGGGCAAATGCAAGCAAATGCAAACAGTAAAAAACAAGTCTAGGATAACCACCTAAGTGAAGGTGGGCTAAGTAAGCCATCAAATTCATTAATGGAAATTCTGAAAGCGTGTGATGCAATATTTTTAAAATAAATGGCGAAAAACTATTGCTTACAAGCGGATATTTGCAAAAACATTTGTTAGAAGCAAAGGACATTGAAGCAATTGAAGAAGCGAAAAAATTTTTTTTTAATGTAGAATGTACTTTATAGTATAAGTTTACTAAATGCCGAAATTGCTCAAAATATCAATAGACGAAGGAGGAAATTTAATAAAATAATAATAACAACGTAGTACAAAAATATTTAGTAACCTTATTCTAAAGTACAGAACAATGACCTTTAAAAATTTGTTCAAATATTGTTATAAATAATAATAAATAATAAGCCTTGCTCTAAATTAATTTAGAGCTACCTCATTGTGGGCATAGGCTCTCAATAAGAAATCTCCATCTGGAGCGTCTATTTGCAATACTTCGTAATTCTAATAAGTTATTAATCTTTCTATCATTAAAATCAGGCAGACTATTAATCTCATTTAAAGTTGAGCGACGCCAAGAGTAGTTTGGCCTTCCTCGTCTTCTTGCGCCTTGGGGATTGTAAGTTAAAGCTCTTTGGCATATGTTCGCGTCTTCTCTTCTAAGGGTGTGCCCTATCCAGCCAAGTTTTCGTCTTCGGGTTTCGCAGTTTATATCACTCATATTTGCTGTAGCGAGTAGTTGATCATTAGCTATTGTATTGGGCCAAAATATTCTTAATATTATACGGAGACATCTGTTAGCAAACACTTGCATTTTCCGCTTAATTTCTTTAGTTACTAGCCATGTTTCGCTTCCATATAATAATACTGACAGTACACAGGCTGAAAATATGTTTAATTTTGTCTTTTTGCTGTATTCGTTCGACCTCCATGTTTTAGATAAAAGGGCAAAAGCACCTCTTGCTTTTCGTATTCTTGTCATGACATCAAGAAGTGCACCACCATTTGTATCAATCATACTGCCCAAGTATTGGAACTCGCTTACATTTTCTATAACGTGGTTGCCGATCGTTAGTGGTTGTGTTGCCTCTGTATTTATGCGTATTTCCTTTGTTTTGCTGATATTAATCTTCAAACCTACTTTCTCTGATTCTCTGGCAAGATCGTCAATTTTAGCTTGTATATCAACATATCTGTGAGAAAGCTCGTATTTGTCATCGGCATAGTCGAGTGATTCCAAACGGATCTGCGGATTTAGGGGGTCCCATACTATTCCTCTCGGCCTATTTGTAGTTGAGCGTTTAACTACCGCATCTAATACAATCAAAAATAGAAGAAGCGGCGATAATAAACAACCTTGTCTAACGCCAGACGTTGTTTTAAATGGTACCGATGATTTCGCCATCATGTAGCACGGAGCATTCAAATGTGTCGTAACTCTGACGCATCATGCGTGTTATTTTATCTGGCACTGCGAGGTTGGCCAGTTCTGCCCATATACAGTCTCTATTTATTGAGTCAAACGCCTTTTCATAATCAACAAACAACATATTAGGGGTGATTGCATTTCGAGAGATTGTTCTATAATTAATCGCAACGTATTTATTTGGTCTGTACAGGACATTGCAAGTCTAAAGCCGGCTTGCTCTGGTCTTAGCTTGTTGTTTATGTAGGTCATCATTCGCTCTAATATTATCTTCATTATTACTTTCATCACTGCTGGAGGAACCGTTATACCTCGCCAGTTGTCACATCTTGTTCTATTACCTTTCTTTGGTAATTTAATTATAATACCTTTCAACATTTCAATAGGGTATTGTTCTCTATGCCATATTTTATTAAAAAGTGGGTACAGCAGTTCACTGAACATATTGGGATCCGCTTTAAATATTTCTGCTGGGATATTGTCAGCACCTGCAGCTTTGTTTAGCTTCAGAGCTTTTATGGATTCGTAAATTTCCGATTTAGTAGGAGGATTTGTTCGTATGGGAAGTGTTTCATCGTTGTTTTCATGTGTTACTTCTATACCGGAGCGGTTAATATTTATTGTTTCCATAAAGTCAACATCAAATATTGTTATACCATTTTTATTTAGTGAATATAAAATAAACTAACAAATTTATAATAATAAAATTTTTGCTAACAAATAATTTGAGGCAAAAAATAATAAATTGTCCCACTGTTTCTTGCATAAACGTAACAGTTTGACAGCTGGAAATTATTAGCCAATAGGAACACAGTTTGCGTGACGTCATGGCGCCTACATGCGCAGAACATTTAGTTTTATCATTCTTGATAGTAAGTTGTATTTTTTATTATGGTTCGCCGAATATCAAGAGAAAACCGTGAAATTGCAATTAAGCAAGTTTTAAGATGAAAAAACTTAAAATTAAATTTCCGAATTCTTGAATTTTAGTTTAATATATTATACTACTATTTTTGTGAGATTAGAGGGGCTAATAAAATCCGGAAAGCGCTAAATAAAATTTTTTCAGAGGTAAACGAACGCTGAATATTACGAAAAATTAAACGGAATCCTACTTTAAGCGCACCAGCTCTAGCAAAAGAAACAGAAAAAATGCTTGAAAAGACATGCAATCCTGAACCTATAAGATTACTTCGTAGTGGTAGTTTCAATAGAAGAACAGCCAGCCCGGAACAAGCCGTTTATCAGTCCAACAATCTTAAGAGTAGTTAGCTAAAGATCATGATGACAAGGACCAAACCTTCTGGTACACCTTTATATTTGCTAATGAAAGAAAATTCAACATTTTGGGGGTCTGACGGTAAGTCACACGTTTGGCGAAAACCAAATACGGAACTGCAACTAAATATCTACGGGACAATGATCCCCAGCATAAGTCACAACTTGTATAAACATGGCTAGTTTGGATTTCCAAAAATTATTTATAATATTGTTCTGTGAAGAAATATTATAAAACATTAGATAAGTAATAAGCGGGACTTAAATGTGGCATTACAATTTGAACGGCAGAAGAAAACGACCGAATATACACAAGAAATTGTTAATTTTGTGCAATCTAAGAGGTGTTTTTTTTAGAGGATCACAACTTTGAGTTGGTAAAACACTGGTTTTTTTGACAACCTATTTAACAGTTGATAGTTGCTTTTCGTTTAGTTTGGTTTGCCATTTCATCACGGATAGACTTGCACTTGTTGGTTCTATTAGTCAAACTTATCGTGCACTTCGTCTATTTTATGGTAGTCATAATCGTCCATCAGAGCGACTAATTCGAATAACTATGGATCGTTTTCGCACCATGTGTACTCTTTATGATAATGTGCATCCCATAAGACGCCAAACAATACGCACCGAAACAGTTGTAGCCGCTGTAAACCAAAGCATTGAAGAAGACCCACATCGATCAATTCGACGCCGTTCCTTGCAAATGGGGCTGTGTCTATCTACTTTATGGAAGATTTTACGAAAGGATCTTGAGTTAAGAGCTTTTAACATTCAATTTAACGGCAATTTGGTCAATGGGCTGAAGCACAAATTGATATTGAATTTGATTTTCCATACAAAATTTTGTTCATTGTTGAAGTTCAGTTTTGGTTGAATGGGTGCGTAAATATGAAAAACTGTCACATTTGGAGAAAAGATAATCCACAAGCTTTTGTCTAAACACCATTACATCCACAGAAAATTACTTTTTGGTGCTCCTTATGAGCCTGCGGAGTCATTGGTCTATAACGATGATGGACACAATGTTACGGGATATGCGGTTCCAACAGGAAGGAGTCATATTCCACACAGCGCACGCTACAATTAATTTACTCAAATCAACTTTTGATGAACGAATAATTTCAAGTAACGGGCCTTGTTAATTGGACACCAAGATCTTGTGATTTAATCCCATTGGATTATTATACCGTATACCATTATGTGGTCAGTTTATAATGACTTTGTGCTGATGTTTGTAACTACCAAAAATATTTGACCTAGACCCCATCTATTATACCGATCGATTCAGAATCACTTTCTGAAACGATTTAGCGATATCCGTCCGTCCATCTGGGTATCTATGTAAACCTTGTATTTTAATGAAATTTTGCTCAAACCTCATACTTCATATCTGAGTCCTTACAAGTATAGAGATCAAAAAAAAATTATGGCTAATCAATTTCTCAAAATTGAAAACAATGCCATCAAATTTCATGACCTAGTTTTTTTTGGCACAAAAGTGGTCTGGGGCATTTGCTATTTCTTGGCGAGGTTTTATACGATTTGGAAGTTTAATAGCTTTTTGAAAGGATAATTTAATACTGATCACGAATTATATAACAACTTGTCGGAAAAATTAAACTATAGAACGAAATTTTTGCAAAATCTGAAAAAAGTCATATTTTCCCCATATAAACACACTTGAAATTTTCAATCGCGTTCAGGTACGACTAAATGTTTTTTGATTGGCCCAAGACTTTGTATTTCTCAGTTTTTTTGCTATTCCCATATTTCTAGCGGGTGAGACCGAGAGTTTGAACACTTGTTTTCCTCCATATGATGAAGGGCCACCCTAGTGTGCCGGCCGACCTCTTCTTCTACTGCCTTTTGGGTTCCATTCTATTGAGCTGAGGGTGACAACACCAGGTGGTCTACGTAAAGCGTGGCCAATCCAACGCCATTTCCTTTTCACTATTTCCGTTTGGATTCGGTTTTGATGGGTGCGTGCCCAGAGCTGTGTATTTGATATCCTGTTGGGCCAGAAAATTCTCCTTATTCTTCTTAGGCATTTGTTGATGAAGACGTCTAATGCGTTAATATCCTTAAATTTTCGACCTAGTCTTCATATAAATATAGCATACGATGTGAACTTTTTCATATTCGAAGTTAACAAAATTAATAACAATGCCACTCAAATTTGATTTATGCTTATTTTCTGTATCCAATTAGTTGCACCTAATACCCCTTCTATAAAATCAAAGTATAGTATATCGTATAGACGGTCCAGACTGACTTTAATTTTCTGACTTGAGTTCTTTGCTTTATTTTAATTTAAAGTTCTGTAACTCTAAAATAACACCCGTTGGACTTAAAGCAGTTTTAATATTAATTCTCATCAAATGTGAAAAAAATTATGTTAATTTATTTATTACTAGCAGAGCACAGCCCTCGAAATTCTAGTGCAAATTCAAAGAAATTTTATTTTTTGATTCAATTATAAATATTTGGGTTTGTTAAAACATAATTTTATAAGAGCCCAACAGTATGCTAATCAATTTTAGCCAATCAACAATTCAACACAAATTTTTTTCGAAGCTTAAATATGTGTTGTATGTATGTCAAGGTGCGCCTTATTTTTCAACTTGCGAAATTGTACCGTAACTCCCCCTGGAAATGTTCTCGTTAGTGAAAAAATACAGTGTGCAAAAAATAAGTTCGATCGGATATCGGGAAGGCGTGGCTCATCCGCCTTAAAGTTTTTAAAATCCAAAAAGTTCATATAAAATTTTCACAAATGTTAATTATGGGTAAGCCTATGCAACAAACTGAACTATTTTAAGGTGAAACTATTGTTCTGAATCCGAATATGTAAATTAAATTATCTTAACACATCAGCTTTTTTAATTATGCCATTTTTCATGCAAAAATGCATTTTTGATGATATTTAATAGAAATAAAATTACTTTTGAAAAAGTAACTACTCAAACCATTATTTTTATTAAAAACAACATGGAAAATAAATTGTCAATAAGTTAAAAAAAAGTGTATTAAAAACTAAAACGTTAACAATCAAAGTCTGGCAACTCTATTACGTGAACAAATTTTTCGAAAAAGTTACAACTAAAACCATTTTTTTTTTAAAGAACACAAACTCTTTACTACATAAAACGGGAAATCCCCAAATAAGAATGAAATCTTTTGGATTATATAACATTCATTGTTAGTTATTACACAGGTTAGTTATTACACTTGCGGATGTGTCTAGTCTAGTCAGTGAATATTAAAGTGAAAAATTGAAACAAATATCAGAATAAATTTAAAATTTGTAATAATATAGTGAATATAAAAAAGTTAAAAGAAAATATGAATACAAGAGGACAAGAAAAGTTATTTCTTCTTGATTATGATGTAAGCCAAATTATCGGTGCTAAATTACCATCCAATGCGCAAGTTTTGCGTGTATTATTTTACAATTTGCGCAAAGTAAAACTAGAACTGCGACCAAGTGCTTCCCTTGTCGTAAAAGAAATAGATGTGTTATGGAATAAAGCACGAATTCCAACTAGAGCTGTTGACAAATGCGTTTTAAAAGTTGAGAGTTTATACCTTGAATGGAAGAAGTTACAGAAAAATTGCAAGCGTCGAACATTATTGCAGGAAAAACGTCAGAGATTTCTCAGAAAAATTTGATGATTTGTTTGATATCGCTCATGCCGATGCCCTAGATATGATGAATATAGAAGAAGACATGTTATTTTTGATAAATCAAAGAAAAAAAGGAAGACCTGGTTCAGTGATAGGTAGTTACTGTTTCTCAGTAAAAATAGAAGAAAGAAGAGCCCTTCGACAAGAAAAAAAATCATGTGAGTCCGATCACAAGGGAGATGTGTAAACATATAATAATTAAAGAAAACATCAACATCATATTTTCCAGTGCATAAAAAATAAGTCGGTTATGCTGTTTTCTGAAATTCAATTGATGTTTTCTGAAATGCAATTGATGCTTTCTGAAATTCAATTGATGTTTTCTGAAATACAATTAATGTTCTCAGCAATTCAAATAATGCTTTTTGAAATTCAATTGACGTTTTCTGAAATTCTAATTATGTTTTCTGAAATTCAAATGATGTTTTCTTTTCCGATATACAATTGATGTTTTCTGAAATACAATTGATGTTTTCTGAAATTCTATTGATGTTTTCTGAAATTCAATTGATGTTTTCTGAAACTCGAATTGATGTTTTCTGAAATTATATTGATGTTTTCTGAAATTCTATTTATGTTTTCTGAAATTCAAATGATGTTTTCTGAAATTCGAATGATGTTTTCTGAAATTCTATTAATGTTTTCTGAAATACAATTGATGTTTTCTGAAATACAATTGATGTTTTCTGAAATTCTATTGATGTTTTCTGAAATTCTATTTATATTTTCTGAAACCCAAATGATGTTTTCTGAAATACAATTTATGTTTTCTGAAATACAATTTATGTTTTCTGAAATTCTATTGATGTTTTCTGAAACTCGAATTGATGTTTTCTGAAATTATATTGATGTTTTCTGAAATTCTATTTATGTTTTCTGAAATTCAAATGATGTTTTCTGAAACTCGAATGATGTTTTCTGAAATTCTATTTATGTTTTCTGAAATTCAATTAATGTTTTCTGAAATACAATTGATGTTTTCTGAAATACAATTGATGTTTTCTGAAATTCTATTGATGTTTTCTGAAATTCTATTTATATTTTCTGAAACCCAAATGATGTTTTCTGAAATACAATTTATGTTTTCTGAAATACAATTTATGTTTTCTGAAATTCTATTGATGTTTTCTGAAATTCAATTGATGTTTTCTGAAACTCGAATGATGTTTTCTGAAATTATATTGATGTTTTCTGAAATTCTATTTATGTTTTCTGAAATTCAAATGATGTTTTCTGAAATTATATTGATGGTTTCTGAAATACAATTGATGTTTTTTGAAAGACAATTGGAAAATGTTTAGAAAAGAACATATCATAATTTTTTCACCAATACAATCATAAGTCACACAGCATTATCTGCTTCAGCTCACACCGATATGAGTTACGCTGTTTTTGTGATTGTATTGTGAAATAGAAATTTACCCCCCAGCGCGTATAGATGTTTACACATCAAAAACAGCGTTTTCGTGAGAAATATGAAGCCGGTTTGAAAGGTATATAAAAGAATTATAATGGGTTATGAGTATCCCAGCATAACTTTGGCAAACAAGTCATAACTTATATCATTTCTAGTAATAATATACCATTACCAATAATCACGTTAAAGTAATTAGTTAAGTAAATATTTAGTTACAACTTTCCATTTCTATATCGTTACAAGATATTATAAAGTTTCGCTGGGATATTACAAAGATTTTAACAGATATTTTTCTTAAAATTTGATGTAAAATAATTTTCTAAAAAAAAATTTCAGAAGAGTTCGAAAATTTGAACTACGAATCAAGTGATGAGGAAGTCTTTGAACATCTTGATCTAGATAGAATTGAAAATTCCAAAGATGAACCAAGCAGTTTAACAAAAAAGCGAGGTCGTCATAATTTTATTACACCAAAACTTGTATCAGTATTAGATAAATGTAAAATAAGTGATCGCGACGCAGTCCGAATCCTTATAGCAACTGCTCAAGCTTTGAATCACGACGTAAGTGATTTTGTGATAAACGCAACTTCAATTCGCCGATGTCGTACACAATTTCGATATGAAACAGGTAAACAAATTCAAGAAGCATTTAAAAACACAGAAATTCCAGCAATAACTGTTCATTGGGATGGTAAAATTTTGCCATCGTTGATGGGTAAAGAACACGTTGATCGTCTGCCTGTCTTTTAATGGAACTGAGCAGTTACTTGGGATTCCAGCAATTAGTGCAGGCACGGGAGAGTAACAGGCCATTGCCGTCTGAAATTTACTGAAAGAATGGGATCTACAAGAAAAGGTAGAAGCTCTTTGTTGCGATACCACAGCATCCAACTTAGGACGAATAAAAGGCGCAGGTGTACTTTTAGAGCAAAGATTAGATAAAGATCTCATATATTTTCCGTGCCGTCATCACATATTCGAAATACTTTTACGAAGCGTTTTTGATGAAAAAATGCAAAAGTCTTCTGGCCCAAGTGTCACACTATTTCATAGATTTAGAAATGGCTGGATTAAATTAAATAAAAATAATTTTAAATCTGGAAGTGAAGATCAGCACTTAAAAAATATACTTGGCAATACAACAGAGCTAATTGAGTTTGCATTAAATAATCTAAAAGAAAAGCAACCACGAGATGATTACAAGGAACTTCTTCAATTGGCTATAGTTTTTCTTGGAGGGGTAGTTCCAAAGTTCACTTTTAAAATGCCAGGAGCCTTTCACCATGCCCGGTGGATGTCCAAGGCGGTGTATAGTTTAAAAATATTTTTATTTCGGGAAGAGTTTATTTTGACTGACTCTGAGTAAAAATATATTTAAAAGCTTGGATAAAAGCCCCAGTTGCTGCTGAAGCTCCTAATCAAGATTTGACTTTATTAAAAAACTTAAATGATTATAGTTTAATTGATGAAAATCTAAGTCGAGAATTACTGGGGAAATTCTGCAATCATTTATGGTATTTATCACCAGAATCTGCAGCGCTGGCTTTTTTCGATGATCAAATTTCTTATAAAAAAAAAAACTTATGGTAGCTGCTTTAAATCAACATAATGAAGGTGACAACAAAAAATTTACAATTCTTTCCTGTCACATAAAAAAATAAAAATATTGAAGTTTAAATTTTTTTAAAAGATTTTCTATTCCAACGGATTTTCTTAAGAAAGAACCAGAAGAATGGAAGAATGACACCTGTTACAATATTGGTTTGGGTATAGTAAGCAAACTGAAAGTTGTTAATGACGCTTCAGAATGGGCAGTCAAACTGATGGAAGACTTTAATCAAGTCTTGTCACGAGACGAAGAAGAGAAGCAACTAATAATGCAAATTGTTGCAGATTATAGAAAAAAATATCCTAATACAACCAAATCAACACTATTAAATTAATATATAAATCTTAAATAAAATAAAGTACAAAAGTGATTAATTATGAAAATTTTATTTAAATATGAGTTATATATTTAAAAATAAAAAATACATTTAAAAATTTCTGTGTTCAACATAATTAAAAAAGATAATAAATATAAGGTGATCTTAAAAAAATATATATATTTTATTTAAACTTTATTAGTTTTCTATAAAATTATAATGTCTGCATTGGGAGGTTGTACTGTAGTATAATTTTTATGTTGAATTACTAATTGTGAAAACATTGGATTATTTAAAATATTTTCCTAAAGCAGAATGGTTATAACTTTTTCAGATTTGCTTTCTTTTACCAGGTTTAAAAAACATACATATTTTCCAAGAAAAAAAAGAATAACTTAAAAAGTTGGTGTGTTATTTTTATTTTGCTGACAGATTCAGATTTATCACCAAATAGTACACTATGATCCACTTAAAAATATATTAGCTTGCTGCATAGACATAAAAAAATTAACATTTGTCTAAATTTTTTAGAAATTTTACGTATTTTACCAACTTTAGGGCGGATGAGCCACGCCTTCCCGTTATCCGATCGCACTAATTTTTCGCACACTAAATTTTTTCACTAAGGAGAACATTTCTAGGGGGAGTTACGATCCAAATGTCACAAAAAATTTTGGCCCATATAAGCAAGGCGCACCCTAATGTATGTGTTAGTAGCAGCTTTAAATGCATTTTACACCAAAAAAATGTTTCAGACAGTGCAAATTTGTAAATATGGTCGACAGCTAGAAAAAATATCTTTAAAATGGGCTATGTTTGGTAAAAATCGGTTGGTACTTAAAATTTTTACATCGGTCACAAGAAATCGCCTTTCCTATTAATATTATAGATTAAGCTGTGATATAGCTTTTCCTTGAATTTTGTTTTTGTGTTCAATATTTTTTTTTTTTTATTACAATAAAAAATAATTAATCTTCAAATATGTAAAAATATAAATAAATCTGTTCTCATAAGTTAAGCATACGAAATAAGCTGTCAGCCACTATAGGTCAAGAATAATTTATTGCTAAAAACGGTCCTACAGTTGGAACCATTGGACCATATCGGAAATTTTGTATATGCATTTCCGTAGAGAAAATCATATAGAATCCGAATCTCTGGGCAAATTTAAACTAATGAATATCAATCAGTGTCATTCGAAGTTTTGTCTTCTGAAAATGCCGAAAAATGGCACTTTTTATACTTTAAGGTAGAATTATCTTAAAATTCGAAAAGAATAAAGTCTTAAATTTTTAGGCCAGTGTAATGAAATTTTTCATTAAAAATGTGTTAAAGAAACATACGGCACTTGAACATAAATACATATTTATACCGACAGTAGCTGCTTAAAAAAGTCTTAAATTTTTAGGCCAGCGTAATGAAATTTTCATTAAAAATGTGCTAAAAAACCACTAGATAAATATTTAAGCAGCTGGTTCAACAATCTGTACGATTTTCAAATTTTAAATTTTGTGACCCCTTTATTGCAAATATATCTTAATGCACGCACGCCACTGTTTAAGTTTTTATATTTTCTTGTTGTTGTTGTTCCACTTAACAATTCACTTATTTCTCTAAAAGAAATACAGGTCAAACTCCACAAGGAATTATTCTCAATTTATAACAAAAACACTTGCACCAGAAATGTGGGTTAACAACTTCATACATACATTGTTTTTAATTTTTTTTTATTAAATACAAAATTAATTGATCATATTTATAATTAGAAAATTACCACAAATCACTGCACTTTGATGAGGACCAGCTATGAGCCTTTTTATAGGATCATTCTTTATATAAAAATAACTTTGAGCATTCTCAGCCAAATGAGATTTGCCCAACGTAAATATAGCTCCGGTATTTGGTATATCCATGTTGTTTGTGTGTGTGTGTGTTTAATTTCTTTAAATTCGTTTAACTGTCTTTTAGTTGTTGGGTGATTACGTATTTAACCTTTTGACATTTTAGGCAATGTTTAATTACTTTCGGAATTATTAAAGCTAAAACAAGCCGTACATATTGAAATATTATTTCAATTGAATATTTTTTTTTTTTATTTTTTCTTCTTTGTTTAAGTATTGATTTTTGGCGCAAAGTAAAACATTTAAAGATCCGTTTATTGTATTATCTTTACTTTAGTTTTTTTAAAATAAATTTTTTTACTTTTTCTTTCTTTTTTTCTTTGTATAATTTTCTTTTCATTTATCAATTTATTCTTTATTATGCGGCGTTTAACACGCGTCCTTCAGGTGCTGACCGCACAACGTTTATTCTCCAACTGGACACTCTCTAGTTTTCTTATATTCAGTTAATGTCCTGCTTGTTTGTGTTTTACTTATTCCATGTTTATGCCTTTAAGTACGAGTATGCTAAGTGCTAGTTAGTTAGTTAGTGTTTTCACTTGACCGTTATACACGATTTTGTACTAAAAATGCTTCTTTTTAACTCTCTTTGCGTGTACTAAATTTATTATTCAAATTGTTTCTATTGTATTTAAATTACACGAAACTTGATTTTGTTTTTAGTATCCTTTTAATATTTGTGTGTTTTTTATATTTCTTATACGAGTATTTGTTTTGTTTTGCTGAAATTGTGGAAATTAATAGCGGTATCATTTCGTAAAAAGAAATATTGCATTTTATCTGGACACTTTTCAAAACGGCAGATGGCATTAGGCATCCCTGAAAAGGACCTAAAACAGTAGCTTCGATATTTACAAACAATAACTTTTTGGGTAAGAATATATCGTAAAACCAAAAATATGGCTCTTATTTCTTTTTGCAGTAAAGAATGTAACATTTTTAGACAGTATTTAATATATTTATGCACTTCGCTAAAGCACTGGCTGACTCTGTAACGCTGTATGAATTATATTATAATAGATTTAATAAAAAAGTAAGTACATTTTCTCAATAAAAGTAGTTTTTCTAAAAAAAATACCTTTTCTGAAAAATGTACATTTTCCTAAAAAAAGGAAATTTTCTTCAAAAAATACATCTACATATATATAACAGTGAAAATTTGGGTTTGTGGGTTGAACATTAATAGGTGGTTAAACAATAGGACAGATCTTAAACCATAGGACCGATTCTTCACAGTGTGTAAGTTTGTATTTGTTAATATTTTAAGTGGGCTTGGCACCTCCCATATATAAAAAATTTTTAACATCATATATCTGGAGCAGTAAATTGGGCGGGATTAAACAAGTAGGCGTGTCACCTCCCATACATGGTAAATACTAATCATCATATATCTAGAGTACTTTGATGGCCAGAGCCTTGAAACTTTCTGCACGTCAATTGGTTGTTAACGTAAATAGTCGTACCAAAAATGGGCGGCATTGAGTTAGTGGGCATGGCACCTTCCATACAAAAAAACTACTTGAAACTAGGTGTGAGTTCACTAATGATGAGTGTGAGAAGTTATGCGAAAAATGAGCGGGATCAAACCAGTGGGCGTGGCACCTCCCATATATGGTAAATCATAATTATCAACAAAAATATTCACTAGAAATAAGTTATATGACAAAACAACGTTTGCTGGGTCAGCTGGTTTTCTTAAAAAATAATCTTTTCTAAAAAAAAATACCTGTTCTTTAAAAAGTAAATTTTCTTAAAAAAGTATATTTTCCTAAAAAAGTAGCCTTTCTTAAAAAAGTAGCATATCTTAAAAAAGACTTTTTTCAAAATTACCTTTTCGTAAAAAAACATTTTCTTAAAAAAATTAAATTTTCTTAAAAAAGTAACTCTTCTTAAAATAGTGCCTATTCTGAAAGTAGTACCTTTTCTGAAAATAATACCTTTTTGTTAAAAAAGTCGTTTCTGGAAAAAATATTTTTCTGTGCATAAAATAGTACCTTTTCCTAAAAAGAAGCTTTTCTTGAAAAACAATTTGTTTTTTTTTTTTTTTTTTAAATTTGATGTTCTTAAAAAAGTACCCTTTCTTAAAAAAGTAAATTTTCTTAAAAACTACTTTTTCTTAAAAAAAAAAAATACATTATATAAGTACCTTTTCTTAAAAAAGTAAATTTTCTTAAAAAAGTACATTTTTGCAAAAAAGTAAATTTTCTTAAAAAAGTAAATTTTTGCAAAAAAGTAAATTTTCTTAAAAAAGGACATTTTAGCAAAAAGGTAAATTTTAGCAAAAAAGTAAATTTTCTTAAAAAGTTAATTTTTTTCTTGAAATACCTCTTAAAAAACGCATTTTCTTCTTGAAAAAAACCGTCTTGAAAAAGTTTATTTTCTTAAAAAAATACATTTTCTTAAATTACATATTATAAAAAGTAAATTTTCTTAAAAATAGTAAATTTTCTTAAAAAAGTACATTATCTTAAAAAAGGTACCTTTTCTTAAAAAAGTACCTTTTTTTAGAAAAGTATATTTTCTTAAAAAAGTACCTTTCATGAAAAAAAGTAACTTTTGTTAAAAAACACCTTTTCTTAAAAAAAACATTTTATTAAAAAGTACCTTTTCTTAAAAAAGTAAATTTTCTTAAAAAATTTTTTTTTCTTAAATAAGTAAATTTAAGCAAAAAAGTACGTTTTCTGAATAGAGTAAATTTTCTTAAAAAAGTTCATTTTTCATTTTTAATTTTTCAATTTTAATTTTTCGTTTTTCATTTTTTATTTTTCATTTTTCATATTTCATTTTTATTTTTAATTTTTATACCCTATACCACTATGTGGTTTGGGTATAATGACTTTGTGCTGCTGTTTGTAACAACCAAAAATATTTGACCTAGACCCATCTTTAATTATACCGATCGAATCAGAATCACTTTCTGAGTTGATTTAACAATGTCCGTCCGTCCGTCCGTCCGTCCGTCCGTCCGTCTGTGTGTCCATGTAAAGCTTGTAATCAAACTGCAGGTCGCAAATATGAATATATTTTGATGAAATTTGGTATATAAGCTTTTATCGGCCATGGGATGAACGCTATTGAAATTGGTGAGAATCGGTCCATGTTCAGACCTAGCCCCCATACAAATTACCCATATGAAATCGACATAAATTGCCATAAGATCCAAATTGTCATATAGATCTTACTCAAATTGGGTTTGTATGCGTTCATTACATCCACTAATGAGTAGTCCAAAAATGATCCCTTTGACCCCATACAGAGCTGCTTCCCGATCTTCACTTAAATCTATTAAAAAACAAAAATATTGCACTGATTCTTCAAATTTTGTTTGTATATATTTTTGCAAAATACAAGAGACTTTACCAAACATGATCAGGATCGGTCCATTTTTGGACCTAGTCCCTATATAGATATAGCATCCGATATGAACTTTTTCATATCTGCAGCCAAAAAAATTAATAAAAATGCCACTCAAATTCGGTTTTTGCTTATTTTCTATGTCCAGTTAGTTGGGCCTATGAGATAGGGTTTCTAAACGCATGGTATAGGGTATCGTATAGTCGGTCTAGACCGACTATAATTTTCTTACTTGTTTATTTTTAATTTTTTATTTTTCATATATCATTTTTTTATTTTTCGGTTTTTGTTTTTTATTTTAAATTTTTCATTTTTCGGTTTTCGTTTTTTATTTTTTATTTTTCATGTTTCATTTTTTATTTTTCATTTTTAATTTTTTATTTTTTGTTTTTCGTTTTTTATTTTTAATTTTTTATTTTTAATTTTTTATTTTTTGTTTATTATTTTTAATTTTTTATTTTTTATTTTTCATTTTTAGTTTTAATTTTTTATTTTAATTTTTCATTTTTTATTTTTAATTTTTCGTTTTTAATTTTTGATTTTTTATTTTTCATATATCATTTTTTACTTTTCATTTTTTATTTTTAATTTTTTATTATTCATATTTCATTTTTTATTTTTCGTTTTTCGGTTTTTGTTTTTCATTTTTCGTTCTTTATTTTTTATTTTTAATTTTATATTTTTCATTGTTTATTTTTCATTTTTCAATTTTCATTTTTTATTTAAAATTTTTATGTTTTGTTTTTATTTTTCATTTTTTTTTATTTTTCATTTTTTTTTTTATTTTTAATATTTTAGTTGTTATTTTTTATTTTTCATTATTATTTTTTTTATTTTTCATTTTTCAGTTTTTGTTTTTCATTTTTTGTTTTTTATTTAAAATTTTTCATTTTCCGGTTTTCATTTTTTATTTTTCTTTTAAATTTTTAATTTTTCATTCTTTTTTTTAATTTTACAATTTTCATTTTTTATTTTTCGTTTTTTGTTATTTATTTTTCATCTTTTATTTTTTATTTTTTTTTATTTTTTTATTTTTTATTTTTAATTTTTCATTTATAATTTTTCGTTTTTCATTTTTAATTTTTTATTTTTAATTTTTTATTTATCATATTTCATTTTTAATTTTTTTATTTTTAATTTTTCGGTTTTTGTTTTTTATACCCTATACCACTATGTGGTTTGGGTATAATGACTTTGTGCTGCTGTTTGTAACAACCAAAAATATTTGACCTAGACCCATCTTTAATTATACCGATCGAATCAGAACCACTTGCTGAGTTGATTTAACAATGTCCGTCCGTCCGTCCGTCCGTCTGTGTGTCCATGTAAAGCTTGTAATCAAACTGCAGGTCGCAAATATGAATATATTTTGACGAAATTTGGTATATAAGCTTTTATCGGCCATGGGATGAACGCTATTGAAATTGGTGAGAATCGGTCCATGTTCAGACCTAGCCCCCATACAAATTACCCATATGAAATCGACATAAATTGCCATAAGATCCAAATTGTCATATAGATCTTACTCAAATTGGGTTTGTATGCATTCATTATATCCACTAATGAGTAGTCCAAAAATTATCCCTTTGACCCCATATAGAGCTGCTTCCCGATCTTCACTTAAATCTATTAAAAAACAAAAATATTGCACTGATTCTTCTCAAATTTTGTTTGTACATATTTTTGCAAAATACAAGAGACTTTACCAAACATGATCAGGATCGGTCCATTTTTGGACTTAGTCCCTTTATAGATATAGCATCCGATATGAACTTTTTCATATCTGCAGCCAAAAAAATTAATAAAAATCCCACTCAAATTTGGTTTTTGCTTATTTTCAATGTCCAGTTAGTTGGGCCTAAGAGATAGGGTTTCTAAACGCATGGTATAGGGTATCGTATAGTCGGTCTAGACCGACTATAATTTTCTTACTTGTTATTTTTAATCTCATTTCATTTCATAAATTCATTTAACATTATCTCAGTTTTCGTTTTTATTTTTCATGTTTCATTTTTTATTATTATTTTTTGTTTTTCGTTTTTTATTTTTCATTTTTTATTTTTCATTTTTATTTTCCATTTTTTATTATTTATTTTTTATTGTTAATTTTTTAGTTTTCTTTTTTTATTTTTCATTTTTTATTTTTAATTTTTAATTTTTAATTTTTAATTTATAATTTATAATTTTTAATTTTTAATTTTTAATTTTTAATTTTTAAATTTTAATTTTTAATTTTTAATTTTTAATTTTTAATTTTTAATTTTTAATTTTTAATTTTTAATTTTTAATTTTTAATTTTTAATTTTTAATTTTTAATTTTTAATTTTTAATTTTTAATTTTTAATTTTTAATTTTTAATTTTTAATTTTTAATTTTTAATTTTTAATTTTTCATTTTTAATTTTTAATTTTTAATTTTTAATTTTTAATTTTTAATTTTTAATTTTTAATTTTTAATTTTTAATTTTAATTTTTAATTTTTAATTTTTAATTTTTAATTTTTAATTTTTAATTTTTAATTTTTAATTTTTAATTTTTAATTTTTAATTTTTAATTTTTAATTTTTAATTTTTAATTTTTAATTTTTAATTTTTAATTTTTAATTTTTAATTTTTAATTTTTAATTTTTAATTTTTAATTTTTAATTTTTAATTTTTAATTTTTAATTTTTAATTTTGAATTTTTAATTTTTAATTTTTAATTTTTAATTTTTAATTTTTAATTTTTAATTTTTAATTTTTAATTTTTAATTTTTAATTTTTAATTTTTAATTTTTAATTTTTAATTTTTAATTTTTAATTTTTCATTTTTTATTTTTTATTTTTCATTTTGAAATTTTCATTTTTTATTTTTAATTTTTTTTGTTTTATTTTTATTTTTAATTTTTCGTTTTTCGTTTTTTATTTTTCATTTTTTATTTTTAATATTTCATTTTTCGGGTTTCGTTTTTTATATTTCATGTTTCATTTTTTATTTTTCATTTTTCATTTTTAATTTTTAATTTTTCGTTTTTTATTTTTAATTTTTTATTTTTAATTTTTTTTTTATATTTAATTTTTATTTTCCATTTTTTATTTTTTATTTTTTGTTTTTAATTTTTTATTTTTCATTTTTCATTTTTAATTTTTAATTTTTAATTTTTTATTTTTAATTTTTAATTTTTCATTCTTTTTTTTTTATTTTTTATTTTTAATTCTAAATTTTGAATTTTAAATTTAAAATTTTAAATTTTAAATTTTTAATTTTGAATTTTAAATTTTTAATTTTTAGTTTTTCATTTTTAATTTTTTATTTCTTATTTTTCATTTTTTATTGTAATTTTTAATTTTTCATTTTTTATTTTTGATTTTTCAATTTGTTTTATTTTTAATTTTTGATGTTTTATTTTTCATTTTTATTTTTATTTCGTTTTTCATTTTTATTTTTTTATTTTTAATTTTTAATTTTTTATTTTTTATTTCTTATTTTTAATTTTTCAGTTGTATTTTTCATTTGTTATTTTTCATTTTCAAACAGGTTATATTACATATCATAATATTTTCACCAATACAATCACAAGTCACACCGATTTTGTCTTACGCGTTACATATGTATTCTTTGACAGTAAAAGTGACAATGCCAACAAAATAGTAGACAGAAGTGGTGACTTGGAGACACTTGAACCCAGGCTTCCTGCAGGGATGTTACGCTGTTTTTGTGATTGTATTGTGGAATAGAAATTTACCCCCTTGCGCGTATAGATGTTTATACATCAAAAAGTACGTTTTCTTAAAAAGTACCATTCCTTAACAAAGTATTTTTTCATAAAAAATTAAATTTTTTTAAAAAAGAAAAAAAATTTTTTTTAAAGTACCCTTTCTTAAAGAAGTACCTTTTCACCTTACCACCTAACTAGTAAATAAATAACAGATTCTGTAATATTTATGACATTTTTATACAATCAACAATATAGCTGGTTGTGTCAAAAGACTTTTTTCTTAAAATTTTTCTTTAATAATTAATAGCAAGAAATTTAGTTTTATTTCATACCTGCGACTCCGATAAGAGACGTACATATGTAAATTCTTGAAAACACGTTATTATACCTCAAAGTAATAATCACTTTAATTAACTTCTTTATTTTATAATTCAAAATAGTTATTTGACAAAATCTTAACAACAATAATATAACAAAAATACAAATAAAAAAACACCAACGCACAATATACACTTGGCACGATTTCCTTTGATATTTGCATAATATATTCAGCTAACTAAAATATTCCTTTTAATTTGGCCTAATACGCATTTCTCAGAAAGAAACTAACAAACAAATTAATGTGGAAAATAAAAAAAAAACAAATAAATCAAAAAATATTCTGCAACAAAGTGGTGGGTGTTTTGATTCTGATGAAAGTACAAGCAAATAAAATATAAAAGGTTAGAAAAATAATTCAAGTTGTCAAATATTGTGTAGATTATGTCACCAGAAATATGTACATATAAGTATGTAAAGCAAACCTGAATATAAACTGAAAAATTTGAAATTTTTATGATTATGATTTAATGGTTGATGCTCCATCAAGCCTTAGGAATGGCTTGACACAAAATTGATGATATCAGGGAAAGATATGGCACATATGCATGTTTTTTTAAGTTTATTTAATTTCTAATTCGAAATTGCTTCATTTTTTCAATTCTGCAGCACCACATTTTATATTAATTTTTTTTTTATATCAAAAAATATTCATTTGTCTTTTGTATGCACCCCTTTAATAATTTCCATATACGAGTAGATAGAAATTCTATTCAGGTTTATATGTAGGTATTCAAAGTTGTTTTAATTATATTTACAGGCCAATGTCCTACATGTTTCAATTGTTGTTTTGTGTTGTTGTTTCTACTACAATTTCTCATTGTTTTGGCTTTTGTGTGTGTTTACATATATCCGATGCAGCCTACTTTTCATAGTTGACCACTAAAGCAAACATTGTATACCCATACCCACCGCTATATAACTTTAAAGGTTATAGGGTTGTATTTCCTTATGTTATAGTACGCATTGTGGATTCAATACTCCATACAGGATTTATATTTTGGATAATAGACATTGACCACGATGATTGAAGCAAAATGTCAAAGCAAGGCATAATTTCATCAGTTTCATCACGATTATTGGGAGCCTGAATTGATTTTTGTAGATAAAGTTTTTTAATTTTCTTATCTACGGCAGTATTTGTTATTGAAAGGCCGCTTACCACATCATTATCATTAAACCAATCAAATAAGTCTTCTACAACTAAGGAGGCCAGTAGATAATCAGGCAAACTGATGAAATTATGCCTTGCTTTAACATTTTGCTTCAATCATCATGGTCAATTTCTATTATCCAAATATAAATCCTTTATGGGCCCTTGTACATCTAATTATTGTTAATACAAGTTGTTGTTAAGTGACAATTTCTTCCCAAGTTGCACCATTAATTTCAAATATTATTAATCCTAATAAAAACTATCAGAGCCCAGCCCTCAAAATTCGAGTGCAAATTCTAGGAAATTTTATATTTTCATTCATAAATAATTTTATATAAAGGTATGCTAATCAATTTTAGCCAATTCATAATTCAACACAAATTTAATAAACACACACACAGCATTGTATTCATATTGTATGTGTTATTAGCAACTTTAAATGAACTTCTCTAAAAAAAAAAAAAAAAAAAAAAAAAAAAAAATGTACCATATGGTTCACATCTGTAAATATGATGAACATCTGCAAAGAAATACCTTTCAAATGGTATATTTTTTTTTGTCAAAAGCGGTTGGTAATTGAAGTTGTAGAATATGTCACAAGAAATCGCGTTGCCTATTAATATTATAGATAAAATTTATTTAAGAAAGTAAAAAAAAATATGCATAATTTCCTTCAATATTTCTCTATTATGCGCTAAAATTGCTGTTATTTATAATTTAACTCAAAGAAATGATTTTTTTTATAACGGGTGATTTTTTAAGAGCTTGATAACTTTTTTTTAAAAAAAAATGCATAAAATTTGCAAAATCTCATCGGTTCTTTATTTGAAACGTTAGATTGGTCCATGACATTTACTTTTTGAAGATAATTTCATTTAAATGTTGACCGCGGCTGCGTCTTACGTGGTCCATTCGGAAAGTCCAATTTTGGGCAACTTTTTCGAGCATTTCGGCCGGAATAGCCCGAATTTCTTCGGAAATGTTGTCTTCCAAAGCTGGAATAGTTGCTGGCTTATTTCTGTAGACTTTAGACTTGACGTAGCCCCACAAAAAATAGTCTAAAGGCGTCAAATCGCATGATCTTGGTGGCCAACTTACCGGTCCATTTCTTGAGATGAATTGTTCTCCGAAGTTTTCCCTCAAAATGGCCATAGAATCGCGAGCAGTGTGGCATGTAGCGCCATCTTGTTGAAACCACATGTCAACCAAGTTCAGTTCTTCCATTTTTGGCAACAAAAAGTTTGTTAGCATCGAACGATAGCGATCGCCATTCACCGTAACGTTGCGTCCAACAGCATCTTTGAAAAAATACGGTCCAATGATTCCACCAGCGTACAAACCACACCAAACAGTGCATTTTTCGGGATGCATGGGCAGTTCTTGAACGGCTTCTGGTTGCTCTTCACTCCAAATACGGCAATTTTGCTTATTTACGAAGCCATTCAACCAGAAATGAGCCTCATCGCTGAACAAAATTTGTCGATAAAAAAGCGGATTTTCTGCCAACTTTTCTAGGGCCCATTCACTGAAAATTAGACGTTGTGGCAGATCGTTCGGCTTCAGTTCTTGCACGAGCTGTATTTTATACGGTTTTACACCAAGATATTTGCGTAAAATCTTCCATGTGGTCGAATAACACAAACCCAATTGCTGCGAACGGCGACGAATCGACATTTCACGGTCTTCAGTAACACTCTCAGAAACAGACGCAATATTCTCTTCTGTACGCACTGTACGCATTCGTGTGGTTGGTTTAATGTCCAATAAAGTAAACTGAGTGCGAAACTTGGTCACAATCGCATTAATTGTTTGCTCACTTGGTCGATTATGTAGACCATAAATCGGACGTAAAGCGCGAAACACATTTCGAACCGAACACTGATTTTGGTAATAAAATTCAATGATTTGCAAGCGTTGCTCGTTAGTAAGTCTATTCATGATGAAATGTCAAAGCATACTGAGCATCTTTCTCTTTGACACCATGTCTGAAATCCCACGTGATCTGTCAAATACTAATGCATGAAAATCCTAACCTCAAAAAAATCACCCGTTATTAAAAACCATATACATATGTATATATTTAAGGATTCGCTATTGCCGACACTAAAATTCTTTCTTTTATTTTGTAAATTAATTTTTGTGGTTTTTACATTCAGTTTTTTTTTTCAACCATAAAATGCAACATCGTGAATAACAACAAAAATATGTTATACTAATTTTTAAAACAAAGTTACTTTCATAAACATTTACTCTCGCAATTTAACACCCTTTTCCGAAAACAAAAAAAAAAAAAAAAAAACAAATTCCTTTAGTTTAAATTTGAACATATAAAAAAAAATATATCGTCGTTCGTAAATTATTGTGTTCTAAATGTGTTTTTTTGTTAATCCCTGTTAAAGTTTAGTTCCTAATTGCACAAAACTGAACCAAAAAAAGTGATTTTTTCTATAAAAAAAAAAACAATTTTATCTTTCAAAACGCTTCTCAGAGTAAGAAGTCTTAGAACTTTAACAGGGATTTAAAAAAAAAAAAAAAAAACGTATAGAAAACAATAATTTACGAACGACGATATCTTTCCTTAGTTTTGTTACAAAAATATGTGTCCATAATTATGAAAGTGGTCTAAGTCAAAATTTAAAAAATATTAACATCAAAATATTATAAACTAAATTAATTCAATCTTGTTTAATTTTTTTTTTAAAATAATTTTTAAATGTAATTTAATTATTCCATTAAAATTCTCATTCAGTTAATATCGAAATTGGTTTAAAGCAATCAATATGAACCTTTAAAATAACGTTTTCGTATAAGATTCACACGATATTTCACATTCGTAAAAATTATCTATAATATTAATAGGCTAGGCGATTTCTTGTGACTGGTGCTTTGTTCTACCGTTTTACCCCGATTTTGACGAAACGTATATTATTTGAAAGGTATTTCTTTTTAGCAGATTTGCAGATTTACAGATTTTTTAATTTTTCTTTATTTTGAATAAATTGCATATAAAGTTGCTACTAACACATATATAAAATTATACAATGCCATGTGTGTATTTATTAAATTTGTTAATGTGTTTGTAATAAAAATGAGTTTGTTTTTTTTTGTGTTGATTTGTGAATTGGCTATAATTGATTAGCATACTTTTAGGGTCTTTATTTAATGAAAAAATAAAATTTCCTAGAATTTGCGCTCGAATTTCGAGGGCTGGAATCTGCTAGTTATTATTAAATTTAAAAATTAAAATTAATTCAATGAGTAAGATCGAAAAAATTTTAATATTTTCTATAAAAAACCCATTATCGCTTTTATGCAAAAAAAAAAAAAACAAGTAAGAAAATTATAGTCGGTCTAGATCATGGTTTAAAGACCCTATCTCTTCGGTCCAACTAATTGGATATAGAAAATAAGCATGAACCAAATTTGAGTGCCATTGTTATTCATTTTTTTGGCTGCAGATATGAAAAAGTTCACATCGGATGGTATATTTATAACGGGACTAGATCGTAAAATGGACCGATCCTGAGCATATTTGGTAAAGTCACTTATATTTTGAAAAAATATATACAAACCAAATTTGAGAAAAGTCTGTGCAATATTTTTGTTTTTTGATAGATTTAAGTGAAAATCGGGAAACCGCTTTATATGGGGGCTATGACAATGAATTGCCATATGGGGTGCATTTTTGAACAACTGATAAATGGATGTTATAAACACACACAAACCCAATTTGACCGAGATCTATATGATAATTTGGATCTTAAGGCAATTTAAGTCGATTTCATAGGAGTCATTTGTATGGGGACTAAGTCTGACTATGGACCGAATTTCACCAATTTCAATCGCGTTCATCCTATGGCCGATAAAAGCTTATACCAAATTTCATAAAAATATATTTATATTTGCGACCTGTAGTTTGATTACAAGGTTTACATGGACACACAGACGGACGGACGGACATCACTAAATCGACTGAGAAAGTGATTCTGAGTCGATCGGCATAATAAAAGATTGGTCTAGGTCAAATATTTTTGGTAGTAACAAACAGTAGCACAAAGTCATTATACCCAAACCACATAGTGGTATTTCTATAATAATAATAGGCTATGCGATTTCTTGTGACCGATGTTTTCTTCTACGTTTTATCCCGATTGTGACCAAACGTATATTATTTGAAAGGTATTTCTTTTTAGCTGTTCACCAGATTTACAAATTTTGAAATTTTTTCCTTTATTTTGAGTAAATTGCTTTTAAAGTTGCTACTAACACATACATAAAATTTTACATATGCTGTGTGTGTTTTATTAAATTTGTTAATGAGTTTATGTTTATTCATAATACTAAACCATAAAAGTGTTGGCTTGTGAATTGGCTAAGTTAAAAAATAAAGCTAACTAGAATTTGCACTCGAATTTCGAGCGCTGGAATCTGCTAGTTATAATATTATTATAACATTATAAATTTGAATTTAAATTAAATTAGAATTTAAAGGATAACTGTCGACAACTGTATAAATGATAACTGTACCAAACAGGGGTTATGGATATAAGACACGGGGTAGGGTATCAAAGTTTCGGCGCAGCTAAATTAACACTCATGTTTTTATTAATTTTAAATTTTCATTTCCACTTCATATATTTTTAATTTACCAATATTCATTTCTATTAACTCAATATTCAGGCTAGCTTTTTTAATATCAATTATCCTTTAATCAATTTATTTTTTTTTATTTTTTTTTTATATATTTTTTATAATATTTTTTTTTATAATAATTTTTGATGCCTGATATCAGTTTTTTAATCCCAAAATTAATTTGGATGGTCTCAATTTTTATTTGAAATTTTGTTTTTTTCATAATAACTTTATACTAGCAGATTCCAGCCCTCGAAATTCGAATGCAAATTCTAGGAAATTTAATTTTTTCATTAAATAAATACCCTAAAAGTATACCAATCAATTATAGCCAATTCACAAATCAACACAAAAAGCAAACTCATTTTTATTACAAACACATCAACAAATTTAATAAACACACACATAGCATTGTATAATTTTATGTATGTGTTAGTAGCAACTTTATATGCAATTTACTCATAATAATGGGAAAAATTTAAAAATATGTAACTCTGCAAAACGGCTAAAAAGAAATACCTTTCAAGTAATATACGTTTGGTCAAAATCGTGATAAAACGGTAGAAGAAAACATCGGTCACAAGAAACAGCCTAGCCTATTAATATTATAGATGTATTGGCATCTATATAGAAGTTGTTTAAAATCACATCCAAAGAAGTTTTGCTAGTTATAATATTATTATAACATTATAAATTTGAATTTAAATTAAATTAGAATTTAAAGGATAACTGTCGACAACTGTATAAATGATAACTGTACCAAACAGGGGTTATGGATATAAGACACGGGGTAGGGTATCAAAGTTTCGGCGCAGCTAAATTAACACTCATGTTTTTATTAATTTTAAATTTTCATTTCCACTTCATATATTTTTAATTTACCAATATTCATTTCTATTAACTCAATATTCAGGCTAGCTTTTTTAATATCAATTATCCTTTAATCAATTTATTTTTTTTTATTTTTTTTTTATATATTTTTTATAATATTTTTTTTTATAATAATTTTTGATGCCTGATATCAGTTTTTTAATCCCAAAATTAATTTGGATGGTCTCAATTTTTATTTGAAATTTTGTTTTTTTCATAATAACTTTATACTAGCAGATTCCAGCCCTCGAAATTCGAATGCAAATTCTAGGAAATTTAATTTTTTCATTAAATAAATACCCTAAAAGTATACCAATCAATTATAGCCAATTCACAAATCAACACAAAAAGCAAACTCATTTTTATTACAAACACATCAACAAATTTAATAAACACACACATAGCATTGTATAATTTTATGTATGTGTTAGTAGCAACTTTATATGCAATTTACTCATAATAATGGGAAAAATTTAAAAATATGTAACTCTGCAAAACGGCTAAAAAGAAATACCTTTCAAGTAATATACGTTTGGTCAAAATCGTGATAAAACGGTAGAAGAAAACATCGGTCACAAGAAACAGCCTAGCCTATTAATATTATAGATGTATTGGCATCTATATAGAAGTTGTTTAAAATCACATCCAAAGAAGTTTTGAAGGGCTTTTTTGATACTTTGTTTGATAATTGTTTGCCAAAATATGGAATTTCGTTTAATTTTTCTCAGAATCGTACGTACTGTTTACGTGTTTATGGTGTATGATCAATTGTGTGAGTGACAGTATGATTGTTTGTGTACATTTAAAATTATGCATTTTTATTGTTGTTTTGTTTTACTACTAACCTAGAGTTATTCTTCTTCTGTGTTTGATTTTTTTTAAGTTGACATAATCTATTATTTTTTATGTTTGTATTTTTTTCCCCTTTTACGAGTATAGTGAATAAAATCTCTGATGTTTACTTATGTCACATACATACATATATACCTGGAATTTTTATACCCTATACCACTATGTGGTTTGGGTATAATGACTTTGTGCTGCTGTTTGTAACTACCACAAATATTTGACCTAGACCCATCTTTAATTATACCGATCGAATCAGAATCACTATCTGATTCGATTTAACGATGTCCGTCCGTCCGTCCGTCTGTGTGTCCATGTAAAGCTTGTAATCAAACTGCAGGTCGCAAATATGAATATATTTTGATGAAATTTGGTGTATAAGCTTTTATCGGCCATAGGATGAACGCTATTGAAATTGGTGAGAATCGGTCCATGTTCAGACCTAGCCCCCATACAAATGACCCCTATGAAATCGACTTAAATTGCCATAAGATCCAAATTATCATATAAATCTTAGTCAAATTGGGTGTGTATGTGTTTATTACATCCATTAATCAGTAGTCCAAAAATGATCCCTTTGGGACAACTCTTAGTCATAGGCCCCATATAGAGCTGCGTCCCGATCTTTACTTAAATCTATCAAAAAACAAAAATATTGCACTGATTCTTCTCAAATTCTGTT
Source organism: Cordilura impudica (assembly GCA_963682025.1). Lineage (NCBI taxonomy): Eukaryota > Metazoa > Arthropoda > Insecta > Diptera > Scathophagidae > Cordilura > Cordilura impudica. Next base: position 14,210,997 of record OY821519.1, read on the forward strand.
TGTATATATTTTTGCAAAATACAAGAGACCTTACCAAACATGGTCAGGATCGGTCCATTTTTGGGCCTAGTCCCCATATAGATATAGCATTCGATATGAACTTTTTCATATCTGCAGACAAAAAAATTTATAAAAATCCCACTCAAATTTGGTTTATGCTTATTTTCTATGTCCAGTTAGTTGGGCCTATGGGGTAGGGTCTCTAAACGCATGGTATAGGGTATAAGTTATTTAAGGTAAAAATAGATATTAAATTGTAATAAGTGGAAAAATTAAAAATCTTAGAAGTTACGAGGATTGATCAATAAGTCACAAAATGTTGAAAAACTTCAGAGAGTGAAAGAGAGCGAGGTTGTTGATGACATACATACATAGGTATGTTGTACGGCTCTGTGATTTCGACTTTAAGTGAGCTGTTAGGTTGACGAAAGCTGCCCGAGAAAAGGAAGGGGGTCTCGTTTGCTAACAATTGCAATTTAAAAAGAGTATTTGGTGTTCTCCAAGCGTAATACGGAGAGTTTTTGCGCCCTTTTCTAACGGTGCACAGTGGACCATTTTTCGAGAAGGCGGTCAAAAATCCATAACTTGTGATTGGATTGGAATTTTGATATGGTTTTTTTTTTTTTTTTGTTTGGTAGGTGGGACTTTAGCTTCTAATTTTTGCTATAAAACGTAAATATCGAGCGATAATAAAAAAAGTTTTAAAGGGTTTAAAATACATTTTCATTTTTAAGTTGAATTTTAAAAAGTTAAAAAAAGGGTTTTTTTTAAAATATAATGCCTTATTATTTCAGTTAAATTTACAACTAATACTTTTTAAAAATGTTGTCAGAAAAAATGCCAGACTTTGGTTCCCGTAATCTTTTTAGTCCTAATGTTCACAAGTTGTTTTTTTTTTTTTTTTTTTTGAAAGAGCTCGAGTTAAAATATAATTTATTAAGCAGCGAACGTAAAAGTTACCTGGTATTCGTTCAAGATAGAGAAGTTTCAATGAAAACGTCGTATGTTTTTACTTTAATTAAAATTTTTTTATATTGTCTTTTTAAACATTTCTATATCAATTTTTATTGTAAATTTATAAAATACATAAATTTGTAAATCAAGAAAAATTGTTAATTACATACATATATAAAAAAAGTATAAGTTATTGTTAGTGTACTAAAAAACTACTTTAAATCAAACAAATTTAGTAAATATCTATAATATTAATAGGCAAGTTGATTTCTTGCGACCGATGTAAGTTTTACCCCGATTTTGACAAAAAATTTATCATTTGAAAGGTATTTATTTTTAGCCGTTACCCAGATTTACAGATTTTCATCGTCTGCAATATTTTTTGGTGTTATGATCGTTTAAAGTTGGTACTAACACATACATAAAATTATACAATGCTATGTGTGTGTTTATGAAATTTTTTAATGTGTTTGTGTTATTGTGTTGAGTTTGTTTTCTTCAGTTAAAATTAGTTGATTTGTGATCTTTTCCAAATGAAAAAATAAAATTTCCTAGAATATGCAGTCGAATTTCGAGTCATGGAATCTGCTAGTTTCTTTTAAATAAATAGCCTTGATTTTCATCTTCTAAAAGTTGTTTAGCTTCTTCGTCTAATTCAATAGAGGTAGTTTTCTATTTTTGTCGAATGTTGGAGATATATGGATCTGAAGTGCACAACAAAATAGTTAATAGTTATAAGATCTTCAATACTGCAAGATCTGGATATTTTTCTTGTGTTGTGCACGGGAAAGAATCTATAGTCTTTTTTCCTTTTTTCTTGCGTTTCTTCAGATAGAATTCCTATTGGTAGCATATTGTTTTGGATTATTTGTTTCTCATGGTAAAAAATTTTATGAACTGTGTATGGCATATGCATATCTCCAAGATTATTTTTCGTTATAAAGTATTGCTGTTAAAAATTAAAAATTAAAAATTAAAAATTAGAAATTAAAAATTAAAAATTAAAAATTAAAAATTAAAAATTAAAAATTAAAAATTAAAAATTAAAAATTAAAAATTAAAAATTAAAAATTAAAAATTAAAAATTAAAAATTAAAAATTACAAATTACAAATTACAAATTAAAAATTAAAAATTAAAAATTAAAAATTAAAAATTAAAAATTAAAAATTAAAAATTAAAAATTAAAAATTAAAAATTAAAAATTAAAAATTAAAAATTAAAAATTAAAAATTAAAAATTAAAAATTAAAAATTAAAAATTAAAAATTAAAAATTAAAAATTAAAAATTAAAAATTAAAAATTAAAAATTAAAAATTAAAAATTAAAAATTAAAAATTAAAAATTAAAAATTAAAAATTAAAAATTAGAAATTAAAAATTTAAAATTAAAAATTAAAAATTAAAAATTAAAAATTAAAAATTAAAAATTAAAAATTAAAAATTAAAAATTACAAAATTACAAAATTACAAAATTACAAAATTACAAAATTACAAAATTACAAAATTACAAAATTACAAAATTACAAAATTACAAAATTACAAAATTACAAAATTACAAAATTACAAAATTACAAAATTACAAAATTACAAAATTACAAAATTACAAAATTACAAAATTACAAAATTACAAAATTACAAAATTACAAAATTACAAAATTACAAAATTACAAAATTACAAAATTAAAAATTAAAAATTAAAAATTAAAAATTAAGAATTAAATATCAAAAATTAAAAATTGAAACTTAAAAATTAAAAATTTAATATTTAAAACTAAAAATAAGAAATGAAAAATAATAAATAGAAAACAAAAATTGAAAAATGGAAAAATGAAAAAATTAAAAATAAAAAAAATTAAAAATGAAAAATAAAAAATGGAAAGTGAAATATAAAAAATTTAAAATGGAAAATAAAAATTGAAAAATAAAAAAAAATAGAAAACAAAAATTGAAAAATAAAAAATAACAAGTAAGAAAATTATTGTCGGTCTAGACCGACTATACGATACCCTATACCATGCGTTTAGAAACCCTATCTCTTAGGCCCAACTAACTGGACATTGAAAATAAGCAAAAACCAAATTTGAGTGGGATTTTTATTAATTTTTTTGGCTGCAGATATGAAAAAGTTCATATCGGATGCTATATCTATAAAGGGACTAGGTCCAAAAATGGACCGATCCTGATCATGTTTGGTAAAGTCTCTTGTATTTTGCAAAAAATGTACAAACAAAATTTGAGAAGAATCAGTGGAATATTTTTGTTTTTTAATAGATTTAATTGAGGATCGGGAAGCAGCTCTATATGGGGTTAAAGGGATAATTTTTGGGCTACTCATTAGTGGATGTAATGAACGCATACAAACCCAATTTGAGTAAGATCTATATGACAATTTGGATCTTATGGCAATTTATGTCGATTTCATATGGGTAATTTGTATGGGGGCTAGGTCTGAACATGGACCGATTCTCACCAATTTCAATAGCGTTCATCCCATGGCCGATAAAAGCTTATATACCAAATTTCATCAAAATATATTCATATTTGCGACCTGCAGTTTGATTACAAGCTTTACATGGACACACAGACGGACGGACGGACGGACGGACGGACGGACATTGTTAAATCAACTCAGAAAGTGATTCTGATTCGATCGGTATAATTAAAGATGGGTCTAGGTCAAATATTTTTGGTTGTTACCAACAGCAGCACAAAGTCATTATACCCAAACCACATAGTGGTATAGGGTATAAAAAATGAAAAATAAAAAATGAAAAATAGAAAACAAAAAATGAAAAATAAAAAATAAACAATGAAAATTAAAAAAATAAAAATAAACAATGAAAAATAAAAAATAAAAAATAAAAAATTAAAAATGAAAAGTGAAAAATAAAAAATGAATAATAAAAAATGAAAAATAAAAATTAAAAAAGGAAAAAAAAAAAATTAAAAATGAAAAACTAACCAGTTGAAAAAATAATAATAAATATTTTGATATTAGCAGAGCCCCTGCAGTTGTTGACACATAGATAACGCTCTCTGTTTGATTTGAAAAAAGTGTCATAAAAAAATCTTTAATTGCTAGATGTTTACACATCGCCCCTGTGTTCGGACTCACATGATTTTTTTTTTACAAATTAACAACAACATAAAAATCAAAATTAACCACTTTTTATATTATAAATTGTTGCACATCTTTTGAGCATCTTTTAAAAAAAGAATGAAAATCTATACAAATTAACGTTAAATACAATATAACAAAGAACAAAAATTTTTTTTTGCGGCGTTGCCTTTTTTTCACCGCAGCTGTATACCACCCACTGCCATGACTACGTACAAACGTATGAGTAATATGATTTTAAATTGCAGTGTCCATTACTGGCGTATCACTTTTTCATTTCAGTTTTCATTTCCTCATTTCTTTCTGAAAATTATTAAGAAGTAAACTATCATGTTATTTCTAGCATGTTGATTTGGAAATTCGGTTCGTTAAATATTTAACATAATATTCAACAAAATAGACGTCAGTCAATTCACTTAAATTTCATAATGATGGGTTATATGTTAAAAAGGTTATTGAACTAATACCAAAAAAAATTTTTTTTTTAAATAATCAATATATAAAAAATTCTATTACAACAAGTGCTTAATTCTTTGGCACATTCAGAACATTTTAAAGAACTCTTTAAGAATATTAAACAAGCCTAAAATAAATACAAATGGTATATAATGTTGGTAATACAACTAGCTAATAGCAACAACAAGTATAATTTGTATATGAAATATTTATTTGAGTTTATTGTTTTAGGGCCGTATGCAAAAAAATTAAAGTGTACTTCAAGTAGACTTTATCAGCAAACTTTTTATGAATAACATAGAATAAAGTCTACTTGAAGTACACTTTAATTTTTTTTGCATACGGACCTTAGCCTTTAATCCGCCAATTTATGGTTTTTATTTTATTGGAAACAAATTTCCGTATAACACTAATTTTGTTTGCTGTGATTATTTTTATTTACAAAATCTATTATCAAAGCCGCCCAATATTAGCAGAACAAAAATGGTTTCAACTATTTTACTCTGTGCAAATATTGTGCACAAAAACATAAAAACTAATTTTTGATTCTCTTAGCCAACCTGAAAGTAGTTTAACTTGTTACCAGCCATTAATTTCAAAAAAAATGTTCGTAGTATTTGGACTGTAATGACCTTCAAGTTTATATTTTTTTTTCTCTTCTTCACCATAATTGACTTTCATTTCCGTATCAAACCCAAAAATAACTATTACAATCGTTGTTCGTAATGTCGCACTATTTCATGGCATTCTTCTTACTTAATGCTGGTGCTGCAAAGTATTACATTTTTCTTGTTATTTTGTTCAGACCTTTACATTTATTTCCACAATTCTTTCTTGTCCCTTTAATTAAATAGAAGGAGTAGTGCTACTTTTTCGTATCGCGAAAAAAGCTGAAGAAAAAAAATTTAATTTCTTAAGTATAATGGAGAAAAATGTTTGATTTCCGTTTGGCAACACCGTGGGCAAGTGTCAAAACCATAAACTATTACACTCTTGAACATATAAATAACTTTGAATTTTTCTGTTAAGAAATTACAGTTAATTGTTAAGTAGTGGTAAGGTTTTCCTAAAGTCAGAAATACTCCGATTCCAAGGGGGTTTTCTATAGAAAGAAGTACTAAACGTCTCAGGCGTTTCTTAAATTAAGAAATATTCACATTCTGTGTAGGAATAGGAAAAGGTACTCAGAATCTCAGGGGTTTTCTAAAGGAAATAAGAACACTATGGAACAAAATGGGGGTTATGATCTTGGGCGTCGATGATTCCTAGATCAGAGGAATGTACTAGGTAAGTATAGTAAAACCCCCGAAGGGTTTAGGGCTGTGTGGATACAGTCAACTTTTAAAGTTTTCATTTTTTGGCCACCACTGTCCAAAATAAGACGCAAAAACCAGTATAAACGTTCCTCTGAGCTTAATTGTGAGTTCCGATGTCTTTAATGAAATTTCATGGGGATTTTTTTTGTAGAACATTTTAACCGTCTGTTGGCTCGTTTTATGGGTCATTTAAGACCTATTTTTGAATATATACTAAGAAAGTCTCCTAAGACTGGCGTTTAGAGGGTTAAAATGTTCGGCGAATATGTTCAGCTGAAAATTTCACTATGGGTTAGGTTAGGTTAGGTTGAAAAAGAGGAGCCATGTATACACATAGCTCATATCCGTTTTACCCGGATATACACTTAAGCCAGAAAGTCGGCTTGTTGTGCGCTCTACATCCTCGTACTCATCCGTTAATCTACTCCTTATTTAACTTAGGAGTTCGGTCTCGATAGCAAATCTCCTGAGTGCTTTCCAGCGTATCCCCCTAAGAGCCGCTAGGCCTGGTATGATGTTCTGACCCTTGTTGCGGCAAATGCAGGACAGTAACAAAGGTAGTGTTCGAGGGTCTCGTCATCCTCTCCACAAGCTCTGAATGTGGCCGATTCTGCCCGTCCTATACGGTATAGATGAGCCCTCAGTTCAGAGTGTCCAGTGAGGATGCCAATAATCCTACTCAGTTCCTTTCTATTTAGTTCGAAGTGTTTGGAGAGCCCCATGTATCTTCGTAGCTTTACCCACGTCAGTTTCCTCCCAAATTGAAGTATGTGAACTGGTTGCCCACTCCGATAGTTTCAATTTGAGAGCCTGGAAAGGTATTGGGTTTTCCAAATTGACACCCTCCAGGAAAGAACCCTTCCTGGCCAGTTCATCTGCAATCTCGTTTCCCATTATACCACTGTCCTGGGATCCAAATGATTTCAAGTTTACCTCTTGTAGTGAAGTTTGCAATTTCTTCCTTACATCTGAGAACAGTCCTTGATCTAGTTTTGTCCGAGGATATCGACCTGATAGCTGCTAGACTGTCCGAAAATATTTTCACGTCTCCGGGGCTTGGGATTGCCCGTACGTCAATAGATCTTATGCATTTCGTTATCACGACCACTTCGGCCTGAAAGATAGAGTTGTGGTCCGCAATGCGTAGGTATATGTCATTGGAACGGTCCTCATCATAGAAACCTATACCAGTCCTACCATGCAGACTAGATCCGTCTCTGTAGTAGTGTGACCCTGGAAGGTTTCGTAGAAAATTTTCGTTCAACCAGCTTTCCCTGTCAGGTATCCTTATACTGCAGGGTATGTTTGTCGACACCTCCGCGATTCTATCACAGCTAAAATCCACTGTGTTGAATTCCGGTATCTGGTCCAATATTGTTTGGTGTCTGGTCATATGGTCGGTGATGTATTCCCCAATTACTCTTAGTCGTAACATGGCCAGAGCAGCCTCATATTTAATTCTAATCTCGATCGGGTGTATAGATAGAATCGTCTCTAAAGCCCTCGTAGATGTAGTCCGTATTGCGCCGCTGATTCCTATGCAGCAGAGGCGTTGTATCTTTTGGAATGGTTTAATGTAGCATTTCATGTTCATTGATGTCCATGTGACTACGGATGCGTAAGTTAGAATTGGTCTAACGACGCTTGTATAAAGCCAATGAGTCATCCTCGGGTTTAAACCTCATTTTGAACTTATAGCTCTTCTGCAAATGTCCCATATCCGGTGAGCCTTCGCGACTTTGCTCTCAATATGGTCCTTCCAAGTGAGCTTTTTGTCGAGAATCACCCCAAGGTATTTCACCGTTTGTGTGATTCTAATCGTTTTGCTCTGGAAGCGGGGTTCATCGAATTCGACTATTCTCGTCTTCCTAGTAAAGAGGCATATTTCAGTCTTTTCCGGGTTCACATTTAATCCCCTTGGTTGTGCCCAATCGTATGCTATTTCGAGTGCATCCGATGCCCTCCTACATAAATTTCTAGGATCTTTCCCCCTTAACAGTATCGCTACATCGGCTGCGTAGCAGACAGGTTGGAAACCCTTATTGGTTAGAATCCTTAGAAGACTGTTTATAGTGGTCACCCAGAGAAGGGGTGACCACCTTGAGGTGTCCCACAGCAAACCTTGTCTCTTATTTTAATGCCACCAACCTCGCAACTTATCCATCTATTCCCTAGCATGTGACTGATCCAGGCTTTGATATCCCGGTCGATGTCGAATCGTTCCAGGGAGTGGAGTAGCGTATTTGTTGATACATTGTTAAAAGCTCCTTCTATATCAATGAATATGGCTAGAGTCAAGATTTTTAGATCAAAAGATCTTTCGATGTGGTGAACTACTTCATGAAGCGCAGTTTCTACTGAGCATCCCTTTAAATAAGCGTGTTGTTTGAACTTCAACAGCTCATTTGGGATTTGAGATTTAACCATGTTATCGAATATTCGCTCCATGGTTTTCAGTAGGAAGGAAGTAAGACTTATCGGTCGATAGGCCTTTGGGTTCGCGTAGCTTTCCTTTCCCGGCTTTGGTATGAAGACCACTTTGGCCTCCTGCCATGCTCTGGGGGTGTACGCAAGTTTTAGGCCAGCAGAGAATATGCCAGCCAGACTACTGCCAATCAAGTCCCCGCTCTTTTGTAATAGAGCAGGAAAGATTTCATCTGGGCCTGCTGCCTTAAAGGGGGCAAAGCTTTGTATTGCCTTAATTACCATATTTTCGGTTATTCTATCATATCTTTCCTCTCGATATTGTTCCTCATTAGCCCTTCATATTGTTCCCTTCGGGTCCCGTCTGCTGTTCCACGTTGGTTCCAGTTTGTCGGGCCACATTGGTACCAATTTCAGGGTCCCTATTCGGCCCATATTCTTCGGTAAGAAAGTGTGTTTCCATCAATATTCTTAAGGACTGTTACATCGATTTCGCCCGAATCCCGTCCCTATCGACTAGAGTTTCAGGCTGCGAATGGGTTTTCGATAAGAATTTCTTGATTTTTGAGACGTCATTAACGCTATCAACCTGTTCACAGAAGTGTCTCCAGGAGTTGCGTTTGGCTATTCGAATCTTTTTGTTGTAATCCCTGAGCTGATCATGGTAGTCATCCAGTATATTGCGTGTTTTTTACGACGAGCCCTATTGAAATGTCTTCGGACGTCCTAAGGGTTACTGAAGACAATAAATTCATTCAACGCATAGTCACGCACAGTCACGGAGTGATTTAAAACCCATTTCCCCTTGTCCGATGGATCTGAAACTTGGTCGATAGACTTGGAGTGAAAAAAGATTAACTTTGGCATATTCAAAGATTAATTTTAAGAAAATCATGCAAAGTCACGCACACTCACGGAGAGATTCAAAACTCATATGCCTAAGGCAAGAAACAGTTTTAGTAAAAACTTTGTTTTTATGGGTTAGATTATTTTATAAAGAATTTAAATTTTCACGTTTATATATTTTTGTTTGTTTTTTTTTTAATGAAACTAATTAACCTTAGAAGATAAAAGTAGTCCCTTCATTTTTTATTACTGGTTTGCACATTCTAAGATTAATTTCTTATTCACTATTTGCAGATAGTGTTTATCACAATGAGTCAGATTTTGAAGGATGAAGCAATTACCGTTGAACGAACGGAAGTTATGAGCGACTCAAATATTGAAGAGGTTGTGAAAGCACATGAAATACTAGCATCAAGCAGTACCGATGGAGAAGGAAATCAAAATGAAAAACAAGAAAATCGCACAGAAAGAAATGATAAAAAATTAGAGAAAGTGCCCTTAGAAAATGAGGCCATAACAGAAATTGAAAACCTAGCTTTGCATGAACATAAAGTTACAGATTTCACCTCCACTCTGCAAGTGCTAAATGATGAAGATATTGCTTGTGGCGCTACAAAAGAAAGCGAAAACTCACCTCAGAAACCCTCCGCTACGCAAGCGAATATTGTTGATAGGCATGATAAAGAAGCGTGCTTTGCGGTGCCGGAAAGTCTTGAAAATAAAGACTCATCTGAATCCATTGTTGATGAGGATAACATAACATCCTCCTCAAAACCTTCCTCTAATTATGAAAATATTGAAAATGAAGATAAAGTTCAAGATATCACGTGTGCCATAACAAAAAATTCACCTGAATCCATTTTCAAAAAGGAGAACATAATTTTCTCTACAAAACCTTCTTCAAAGATTGAATATATTGAAAATGAAGATATAGTCAACGATATCTCTTGTGTCGCTACAAAACACTCATCGGAATCCAGTTTTAAGGAGGATACCATAATATTCTCTACAAAACCTTCTTCAAAGATTGAAAATGAAGATATAGTCAAAGATATCTCTTGTGTCGCTACAGAAGACTCATCGGAATCTATTATCGAGGAGGATAACATAACAACCTCCTCACAACCATCCTCAAATAATGAAAATATTGAGAATGAAGATAAAGTTGAAGATATTGCGTGTTTCGGTACAAAAGACTCATCTGAATCCAGTTTTAAGGAGGATAAAACAATATCCTCTACAAATTCTTCTTCAAATAATGAAAATATTGGGAATGAAGATAAAATTCAAGATATCCCGTGTGTCGCTACCAAAGATGCATCTGAATCCATTTCTAAGGAGGATAACACAATATCCGCTACAATACCTTCTTCAAATAATGAAAATATTGGGAATGAAGATAAAGTCAAAGATATAATTTGCGTGAATACTAAAGATTCAGCTGAATCTATAACCTCCTCACAACCTTCCTCAAATATTGAAAATATTGAGAATGAACATAAAGTTCAAGATATCCCTCCATTCGCTACAAAAGAAATCATAGACTCACCTCTGAAAACCTCCCCTAAACAAAAAATTATTGAAGAAAATCCTGATAAAGAAACTTTATTCGAAACCACAATCACGGAGGATGGAATAATAACTCCTTCAAAATGTTCCTCCAAAGTTGAAAATAAAGAAAACGAAGTCAAAGTGATAGATGCATCATCCCCACCAGCTAAAGACTCTTCAGAAACTAGGACATACCCTGAAAAATCGTCGTCCAAAGATGAATACGCTGATCATTTAACATACACTGAAGATGGCAGTGCCATCTATACAGATCCGCAAACAAATTATCAATACAAATGGTGTACGAAGGAAAATAATTGGATACCATGTGATGCTAACTCTTCCACAACAAATCCCTATGAAAATGAACACTACAAGTGGTGCAGGGAAACAGAAAAATGGATACCCAAAAATACTCAAGTTACCGAAACTGAATATTACAAATGGGATGCAGAGAAAAATGAATGGATAGCAAAAGTAAAAGATTGTTCCACGTCTGAAATAACTAATCCCGCGGAGGTTAAACATGAAATAGATAAAGAGGGGCATCGTACTTATACCGACAAAGATGGTACAGTATTTTTTTGGGATGTTGAGAAAAATGCCTGGTTTCCAAAAATCGATGATGATTTTATGGCACGCTATCAAATGAGTTATGGTTTTATTGATAATACAAGTGCAAGTCTAAGAGAAAAGGAGGAACTTGAGTTGAAAAATAAGCTACTCAAAGAACAGGAGTTAGAAAGACTGGTGGAAGAAGCTAAAGCTAATGATGAAGCTGCGATTGATAAAAAAGGGTTAAAACGTAAAGCTCAACAGGAACCATCAAGTAAGTAAATATTTTTATACAGAGCATCTTGATCGTAGTAATTTTCTTGTTTGAAAAGGAAACAAAATTCTTTAATAAAATATTTTTTAGACATTTTCTTTTCTAATAAAATTTTTGTTAATACAATTTTTGTTAATACAATCTTAAATGTACATTTCAATTTTATATTTAGAATGGTTTGATATTGATCCTGCTCAAAATACTAAAGTGTATGTTACAAATTTACCCTTAGACATAACATTGGATGAGTTTGCCGATGTTATGGGAAAATGTGGCATGATTATGCGTGATCCACAGACTCAAAAATACAAATTGAAATTATATACCGAAGCTGATGGTCAAGTAAAAGGTGATGGTTTATGTGATTATATTAAGGTAAGTCGGAATCATGCCATTTTTATTTAACTCTTTACTAGAACTTTTTTGTTTTTGTTTTTTGCACCCACATTTCATTACATTACATACAAAAATATAACTAAAACAAACAAAAAATTGAAATTACACTGAGCAACAAATTCAGGATTTTTTGTTTTTGGTGATCCCAGGGCATATTTAAACCCTTGAAATGCTCTTTTTAGTGGACTTTTTGGTATATTTTTAAGAGGGGGCTAAAATTACCCCTGGAGGTGTCAGATGAAGTATTAAAATCTTCTAGAAAATTTTTTTTCCCTAAATTATCACAAATATCAATATTATTTTTTAGAATTATTAAAATATTACAAACAAGTTTTACCGAAATCCTTCCACAAATATATATTATTTCGATATTTTGTTTAAAAAAAATGTAAAACTCCTTAAATTTGACCTTTGATCTTAAAGAGGGACGTTTATAGTGTTTCAATTTAACCTTAATTAACAAGATTGAGAACTTATATCAAATAGTATAATATTTTGACAAAAGATGTTTGAAATATGAAAACACCAAAAAGATGTAGCCTAAAAATTAAAAAAGTATAAAAAACATAAAATTTTTCTTCAAACCCGCTAAAATAAAAACGCTGCCCTCGCCAAATTAAGAATAGGATACCTACAATATTTGGCATTTTTAATCATATATATTTTGTTAATAAGACCTTAAAGTCTAATAGTTGATTTTGGAAAATTTCTTGAACAAAATTTTTAAAAAAGTAAAATTGGAGATTTTGAAATAGTGCTAAAAAATGCGTACCGTTTTGATATTAATTTAGAATGGCATAACAATAGACGAGATGTAAAATACTTTACATAAGATCATTTTGGGATCAAGAGAATGCAAAAATTTTATTGTTGTAAATTATTTCAATGTCTTTAAAAATGTGAGCTCGATTTTCTAAATCAAGTGGTCTGCGGCACATTTATTGCCTGGGAAACTTGATATAACTTGGCTGTTTTTCAACCGATAATAGATTTTGTTGTGTTACTAGAAAGATAATTTACTCTAGATTATTAATTAATTTAATTGAAACTCAATTATTAATATCAAAATTTTTGTGAAAAATTATTCGTTTTGATAATTTTTACATATAAATGCTTATTTGCGCACTAAAGTTTTGGATCCACTGTAACAATAATCCGACCCACACGTCTTGAAATTCCCAAAAAAAAAAAAAAAATGGCTGTCACCCTAATCTAAATATGTATCAGCAATGCATACACACACATTTTGGTTTGCTTTTTTTTTCTGTTTTGTTTTTGTATGAACGAATGGTTTATCGATAAGAGTAAGAGCTTAACAAGATAGTTGCACTCTTACTTATTAATATGGTTATTCTCTTACTCTCTTTAAACAAACAATAAAGGTTTTCACTCTTAGTAGTAAAGAGCCCTTGTAAATGTTGTAGATATAGTAAAAGTACTACTGTTTACAACACCACCACAACAAAATGTATGAAATTGAAATTTACTACGCTGTGTTTAAAGTAAAAGGGTAAAAGCTATAAAGCCCTGTTCTTGAAACATTGTTATTTGAATAAGAGTGAATTTAAAATAACATGAAATTCAAATTTTGGGTTTCTTGAAACCACTTTTTTATTTATTTAATGGAAACATATGTTTGAGTTAAGAACCATATGTTTGAGTTAAGAACATATGTTATCTAGAAACCGAGGTGCCATATGGTTCTTTATTCAGTTTCACAAAAAACTTTTAAGTATTTAGTGCATGTTTTTTCTTAAGTTTATAGAAAAAGTATAAAGAAAAATATTTTCTTTTAAAATAACAACTTATTTGTTCATTTAATTGTTTTTGTTCTTCAATTTCATTCAATTAAAAATGACTTTTCTATTTTTAAAAAGTAAGGCATCACCAAAAAAAATTTCGATATTCAAATAAATTGGATTTGACTGGCATCACTACTGTTTCGAACATATGCAAAAAAATAAAAATATGTGATTTGATGAAAAAATTTTTTTTAATTCCTTTATTTACAATAATTAGTGCATAAAGAATCTATGTTATAATTGAAAAAATTATAATGGAAAATAGATTATGTAAATAAAAAGTTTTTATTATAGTTATAGAACAGCATCATCGCAAAAAGTGTGTTTTATTAACATTGACCACTTATTACGAGTTTTTTTTTTTTAATCAGCGCAAAATGTAGACGTTTTTTAAAATCGTTTTTTTTTTTCATAAAATTAATGTCTAATTTTTTAAAATAATGACAAGGTTTAATAAAAAACATGTTAGAGTTTAAATATCAATTAGTTTTTTTTATCTCTTAAGGCCTGCTTAGTAGAAAAAAAGGGCATTTGTTTTGATTTCACAAAGCCTTTTCTATGTGAATAAAAACGAGAAAAAATATTCTTATTGAAATTAGAGAACAGCAAAAAAGAATTTTTTCATTTACGATTTTTTTTTGTGATAGTGGTTTCAAGAACAGGGGTGAAAGTCTTTATTTTTGATGACAGATTTACACCTGCCGCCCATTTTGTTTTGGGTATGACATATCAAGCTTTCAGAGTAACAGAATAACATTCGTCCATGTTTTTATAATTTTCCTTTACGATATGACTCCATTCTACAGGATTATTTAAGAGGGAGGGGAACCAAGACAATACTAATGGCTTAGGCTATCATGGCCATCTATTATTTTCTTATTGATTTCCTTATTGGCATGATACGAGTATGTTTATTTTTTGGCATTTCGGTTTCTTCTGAGTACAAAATTTCAATTTTCTTTAGAAAATTTTTTAAATAAAACTCATACATTTTTATTTATTTTTTTTTTTTTTGCTTTTATTTATTTTTTTTTATTTTTTTTATGTTACTTAATTATTGTACTTAAAATGTATATTTTTATTTTGACTATTTCGATATTATTTTTATTTTTGTTTTTAATAATATTTTAAGGTTAGTGTAGATTTTTCAATGTTGTTGTATATTTAAAAATTATTATTATTATTTTTTTGATATCTTGTAATATATATTAAAGTTTTATAGATAAAAAGACCAAAAAAAAAATTAAATTTTATAAAAATAATAACTTACATTTTGAGGTAATAAAAATTTAACTCACTTTCTTTTTATTTAATGTTTAAAGCTTACAATGAATGGTAACAGTAACTATTTTTTGTTTTTTTTTTTATACAAATGCTAAAAAAGACGAGAGAGACAATACAAAAAGAAGCGTAAAATGAAGAATTTTATGATTTAAACATAAAAAAGTATAAAATATTATTACAGAGTTAAGATTAGTTGTTGTAAACTATTTTCGTATAAAAAAAAAAAACAATTTGTGCAAATCTATTTAAATAGTTTTTATACTTATTTTATTTTATGTATGGCTACTTTAGAGTTTTTTTTATTTTGGAAAAGAAAAAACTCAAGTGTTTGTTACACTCAGCTCAGTTTTTCAGTGGTAGATGTGATTTGTATTTCATTTTTGTTTAATTTAATATTTGTCTTCAATTTAGTTTTGATGATTTAATTTAATAATCGGATCTTAATCACCATTAGTTCCAATTACCTAATGTCCTTTAAGATGCTAATTGGAACTTTATATGAGACTTTTATCAAAATGTGGATATTAAATTTAAACATTGCGAACAAAACATTCAGTAATCAGGCTAAGAATAAAAAAATTAAAATACTGAAGCTTTCTGATTATCAATTCTGATAATTTTCTCTTCATTTGTTGATGGTAAAATAAAGTGGTTCTTGTAGCTGCAAAAGAGAGAGAGAGCAAAAAGCTTTACCACATTTATGTGTAGAAGTAAAGTCTAAAAAAACTTTTAACTCTCACTCTCATTGAATGACAAATAACGGCATTTCGAAAAGAAAATATTTTTGTTTCATATTTTAAATTATTTAAATTTCGAGTTCTTCTAACAAAACTTTTAAGTTGACACTTTATCTGCAAAACCTCAAAATTTGCCAGCCACTGAAAACCAGAGCTTTTATATTAGTTTAAAGAAAAAAAAATAAAAATAAAATTGATACTGTGATTTACTTTAACATTTGGTTAATTAGGAAATTCCATATAAATATGTATGTATGTTTATTATTATTTTTGTTGTTTTTCAATTATAGTGCATATTTATTAAACTTGGTTTATGGTTAAAAACGATATGTTGGTTATATACAGCAGTAGAGGAGATGTATTCAAAAAGAAAAATCATATAAAACTTTTCCACGTTTTGGCATTTGTTTTTGATTGTTTTCTGTCTTCGATTAAGTGGGTAAATGTTTGTATAATTTTTAAAATTGTTTCATAATTTTTTGTCTTATCAAAATATTTAGTGCTAAAATGATTAATTTTTATTTCAAATGTTTTTTTTTTTTTTGTAATACTAGTGCATTTAAAATGTTCTTTAAAAATTTTAACAAAATTTTAACCATTGAGTATATTTTTTGTTTTCTTTTAAAAATTTTTTTTGCTTATTAAAAATTAAAAATAAAACTAAATAAATTTCTTTCTTAAAACTTGTTTAAAACTTCGCTTAATTATATTATTTATTAAGGGAGTAAAACAATTGTTGCTCTTTATATTGCTCCATTTTTTGACCGCTACTGCTTTGGTGTTTGTTGTTAGGCGAGTAGAGAGTGTGTTGTTAGCAAGACAGTTAGTTAAGCTTTTTAGAGCTTTATTCTGTTGTTTTTGTTTTTTAAGTTATTTTATGCTTGTTGTTCTTTTAGTTTTTGTTGTTCTTTTAATTTTTGTTGTTCTCTCAACATTTTTTGCCGTTTTCTTTCTTTACGTAGTTTAATGAATTCTGAGCGTAGTTCCGGCGATAGCGATTCCAATCTTTGTTTAACATTGGCTATAACATGTTCTTGATTTGTATCTTTTTGTGACTCCACAATACGTTTAGCTTGTTCCAATTTAGCTAAACGCTCTCGTTCTTCTTGTTCTTCAGCCCGTTTTCTTTCTTCTTGTTTAGCCCTGACTTCTTCTTCGGCTCGACGTCGTTCTTCTTCCTGTTGCAATTTGGCCTGGCGTTCGGCTTCTTCCAGCTCTTGTTTAATGTGAGCCTCTTCTTCTTCAATACGTCGTTTTTCTTCTTCCATGCGTGCTATTTCTTCTTCACGTTTACGTTGTATTTCAGCGCGTTTTCTTTGCTCTTCCCTTAATCTAGCCAATTCCTTTTCTTCAGCAATTCTTTCTTCCTCCAACCTCTTCAATCGGGCCCGTTCTTCTTCCTCATCTAATTGTTTCTTCAGTTCATATTGCCTTTGCTTTTCTTCTTCTTCTAATTTACGACGACTTTCCTCATCTTGCAAACGTTTGCGTTCTTGTTCTTCCGCCAATTGTCTGGCTCTTTCATCTTCAGCCTGTTTTAGACGTTCTTGATATTCTTTTCGCATTTTCTCTTCCAGGGCCTTGCGTTCCTCATGTTGTTTACGTTCTTCTTCTTCTTGTTTCTCACGTTCTTGCCTTTGAATCTCTTCATTTTTAGATCTTTCTTGTTCTTCTTGTTCTTTTAATGTTTTCAAATAAGCCTGCCTTCTCCTTTCTTCTTCTTGGTCCTCCAAATATTTCTTGTCCTCGGCATTTTGCTGTTTCCGTAAATTGTCAATTTCTTCTTGTTTGTTTTGTTGCTCCTGTTGTTGCCGATGTTGTTTTTCTCTTTGTTGTCTCTCAAGTTCTTGGTAATTTTCACTTTGATGCAAAGCCTCCAATTCTTTTAGTTTTTCGGCCCGTTTTCTTTGTTTTTCCTCTTTTGTTAGACGTCTTCGTTCTTTATCAAAACGTTGTTTTTTCAAACGTTCTTCTTTCTCACGTCTCATTCTTTCTTGTCTTTCTTTTTTGCGTTGTAAACGTCTCAATTCCTTCTCGCGTTGTCTCTGCAATTTTCGATCCAACATGGTGCGTCTATGTTTGTTTTGTTTACCTTGCAGATTATCGGGAGCGGGCGTTGCCGATTGTTGAGGCACCCTAATCTCATTGTCATTGTTATTATTGGCTGTCGCTATTTCAGCTGGGCTAATAGAATCGTGGAATCGTGGATCTTTCGTAGGATTGTAATGTTGTTGTATGTCGTTAGGATGTGTGCTCGGTTGTTGTGGCTCATAATTGGCATATGTTAGTTCGGGTAAACTTGCAGATGTTGGACGTGGCCGACGACGATTATTTTGACGGTTGCGTGGCCTTGTTGGTATTACCATAACTTCATTGCTACCGGCAGCCACAACACGTCGATTGTATCTGGAAAAGAAAATTTATTAATTATCAATGCAATCACTTGTTTTATGGACTTAGAAATAAAATCAATGAAGTAAAAGATCAAACTAACATCAAGGGATTAGTAGTAGAAGAAGCAGAATATTAAGAAGAAGAAGAAGAAGAAGAAGGGGAGTAATAATAAGAAAAAGAGTTAAACAACTGCAAAGGGATTTAATGTTAAGAAAGTGGGGAAATTTATTTTACCTAGAGAATGAGTAGCCTAAGGTAAAGAATGACATATAAATTGACGTTCTGCATATGAAAGAAATTAGGAAATTAGTTTAGACAAATTAGAGAATTTCACTTATGAGTTTTGAAGTAAGGAGAGAGTATTTTTTATATAAATATAAAGATGGTAAACATTTAAAGCAAACAGAGCTCTGAATGGAAGATTTAAAGTAACATAATTCGAGATGCATATGAAAGAAATTAAGAAATTAGTTTAGACAAATTAGAGAATTTCACTTATGAGTTTTGTAGTATTGAAATAAGGAGAGAGTATTTTTTTTATATAAATATAAAGATGGTAAACATTTAAAGCAAACAGAGCTCTGAATTGAAGATTTAAAGTAACATAATTCGAGATGCCAAAACTTGAAAAAATCAAAATTGTTATTGTAATGAGATATAAAGAGAGTGAATTGCTTGAGTCAAAGAGAAATAAAACACAATTAAAGAAAGATCAAAAAGTAAGAGAGAATTAATGAATTAAAGAGAAGTTCAAAAGTTGAAAACATGCAAAGAGATAATAATAATTTTGTTTTTATAAAATTTCGGAGTGTAAGAGAGAGTGAATAAATTATAGACATTAAATTTGTGTGTGTGAATTTTTGTGTTAAGTGCTTGAGTGCAAACAACTGTAAGAATTTTTTTTAAAAACAACTAACATTTCATTAAACATTAAACTAATAATTTTATTTCAAACATTAAACGCTTGCTTAATTTTTCATTTTGCTGCACGTTTTATTGTGTTTTGTTTTTGTTTTAGTTTTTTTTTTTTACTTTGTATTTTAACAAACAAATTTTAAACAAAATATACAATATTTAAGGTCGAATCTGTAGACTTGGCTTTAAAAATACTAGATGAATATGAATTGAGAGGCCATAAGATACGAGTACAACGGGCCAAATTTCAAATGAGAGGCGAATACAATCCTGCACTCAAACCCAAACGTAAAAAGAAGGACAAAGAGAAACTGGCTAAAATCAAAGAGAAGTAAGTTTTGATTCGTAATAAATAATTATAACAAACTAAATTATATTTATATAGACTTTTCGATTGGCGGCCGGAAAAAATGCGTGGTGAACGATCTAAAAATGAAAAGACGGTCATTATTAAAAATCTCTTCCATCCGGAATTATTCGAAAAGGAGGTGCAACTTATATTAGACTATCAAAATGATTTGAGAGAGGAATGTGGCAAATGTGGCACTGTGCGTAAAGTTGTGGTCTATGATGTGAGTATAAGGGAAAGTAGTTAACATGAGAGGAAGAGAACATACATTAATAGAGAATGAGAAATTCATAAAAAAAAAATAATACATTTAAGATAGGTTTCTCTGGTAAAATATCTATTTTGAGTTCAAGTTTCCTAAAATCTGTTTTAATTTTTAAGCGTCATTCAGAGGGTGTGGCCCAAATAAATATGTCTTCACCTGAAGAAGCTGATTTGGTTATACAAATGATGCATGGTCGATATTTTGGTAAACGTCAACTAACAGCTGAACATTGGGATGGTAAAACTAAATATAAGTAAGTTATTTGCTCTATTTCAGAAAGGGCCCAAGCAATTTATTGAATTTTTTTTTATTTTTTAACAGAGTCGAAGAAACTGAGGAAGATATAAAAAAACGTCTTAATAAATGGGATCAATATTTGGAAACAGAGGAAAATAAAAAAACTGATTTACCAAAGCCAGATCAAATCGGCGATAACAAAAACTTAGACTTACAAAAATCAGAGGAAGGCAGTGCGGAACATGATAACTCAGATTTACAAAATCTAGAGCAACGCAGTGAGGAAAATGAAAACTTAGATTTACAAAGAGACGAGCAGGACATTGAAAAAACTATAAAATTTTAAAATAAAGAGACTTCTCAATCTGCAGATTTACAATTATCGGAGAAAATAGTTTAATATAAGAACATGGACATAAAAATTTGGCAAACAAAAAAAAAAAAATAATAATATTTATGAGTTTTAAGGTATTAAAAGATTGTAATATTTAATTTAACATCAAATAAATAATTAACTGTTAAAAGTTTCTTATTTCACAAAAAGAAAAAGTTTTAAGTCTGGTGGTCACAAAATTCAAATTCTGTAAATTCACTCCAACTTGTTTTATAAACTGTGGCCATTGCATAAAATATTTATGGGTACATTTTATAAAATGAAACGTTACGAAATGAAAGGCTTGAAATTTGTTTGAAATAATTTTTTTTTTAGTTGTACTTACCTTCCTTTTTCTCTACGATCAATGACTTCCAAAAGCACCTCATTGGCCAATTGATGGGGATAAGTTGCATTCCAGCGATTGTAGACCTTATGGCGATTATTTTCACTAACCCTAGGCATTTTATGCTGACATATAAAACGATTTTTATCATCACAATTACGTGACGTCCATCTAAATAAAACAACAAATATTTTAATAAAAAAATTTAATTTAGTTGAAATTAAAAAACCTAATTTCATTTAAGATATAAAGAAATTTTTTCTTTTATAGAAAGTCAATTTTTTGTTAATGGATAAAAGCTAAAACAAAAAAATTTAATGACATTAATCTTCTGACTGCATTGCCAACCTTGAACGTTGGCAATTCGATTGATTACATTTGTTACTTTCATTCAACTTTTTTTTGTCTATTCCGTTTTTCCTTTCGTTAGCACGTTTCTCTAGTCGCAACTCAATTATATATTAGAAATCGTTCTTAAGATTTTTACCTGTATCTCAATTGGGGATCATAAACGGCACATTGATTAGCCATGTTCGTTTTGTTTCTAAAAGGAAAAGAAGGTTAAGAGTTAGATTATAAAAATGTGAAATAATAAAAAGCGTCTATTTTCCAGATTAAATTGTGTACATGATGTAATTAAATATAATAGCAACTAATAATAAAGTAAAAATAATAGTCGTATAATGACGGCTATATGAGATTCTTAAAAAACTCTTCAAATATCCCACTCTGAGAGATCTGAAGACTATTTCATATGAGAAAGGCATTTAAACAAAAAGATCGCGAGCTCACGAGGGTTTTTTGATAACTCAGTGTTAAATAAGTAACGTTCAGTCCAATTACGAATATTCTCAAGGAATTTCTTTCTCATGGAAAATACCTTTCTCGAGAAAAAATCCTCCAATTATAAATACCGCGTGAGCAAAAAAATTAATAAGTGCATCATCGAATTTCAAAGCCAGTTGTTTTGCTAATTGACAATTTTCTATTTTTTTGTGTTTGCAAATGCAAATAAATTTATTTTAAAGAAAAATTAAATAAAAAAAATAATAGCATAGCTATGTATGTTGTAGAATAACGACAACGAAATAGCCAAATGATTGCTAGAAGACAATTGCTGGCTGAATCTATGGAAACCGCAATCAATGCCTGAATTGGCTTTCATTAAAGTTTAAAAAAAGTAGAAGTTCGGCTTTATTTGTGGTCTTCGACTTACAAGAACCATAAAATATTTATTATTTTTATTAAAATTTTGTTTTATCAAAATACTACACTTACATTTTTAAAAACCAAATTCAAGTGCATTGAGAATAACAACTTTTTTCCCATCGAATTTTTTTCCGAAGGAATTTTTATTCATAATAGGAGGAAAGGGAGAAATGAGAAATTTCATGCGGTATTTTTGTTTAGAATTGGGCTGGCTATGTTATGGTGACATCATTTTCAACATAATTTCCCTCAATATCGATACATTTTTTCCAGTGATCTCCAAGCCACTCTATTCCACCCAAATAGTATGATTTTCAAAGATCTCAAAATGCGCATCTAAGGAGTGGATCTCACTCACAAAATAATAGAGTTTTGATTTTTTTTATTTAATTGAAAATGTATTAAAGCTTGAACTTTTTTTTTTTTTTTTTATATTAACCAACACTCAGGGCATGCCCCCTACAAATGCAGTGCATTGTGTTGATTTCAGAAAAATAGGTTATGGGAAGGAGGAAAGAGGGAGTAGTGTTTGTGGATATTAGACTTAAATTTTATTAGATTATAACTTTCAGGAAAGACCTCTGCGGGGAGTTTATTCCACATACGGCTAGTTCGACTGATAAACGAATTCTCTCTGTAATGCGTTGTGCGGTCAACTGGACAATAGACTACAAACGGATGTGATCTACTAGAGAAGGGGGTAGAGCGAACCGAAACTCGGGCCTTTGGAATAAGTTCGCTAATCTCAGAAGAACATTTCCCATGGTAATATCTATAGAACAGTGCTACGCAACCCACATTCCGACGCTGTTCCAATGAATCAATAGAGTTGGACGCCCTACTGTCATTGATGAGCGCCAACGCCCACCTTTGCACACGGTCCAGTAGCTCCAAAATAGACTGAAGCTCCTGTCCATATATGGGAGTTGTATTCCATTTTCGGTCGGATGTAAGTGGCATAGATTTTAACGAGATCAGAAGGAGTGAAGTAATTTTTACACCGTTTTAAAAAACCAAGACACTTGAATGCTTCTTTCGACACTTGAAAAACATGCTCGTTCCAACGAACATCACATTGAATTCTCATGCCTAGAACATCAAGAGTATCCGATTCTCCTCAATACCTATACCACCCATATATAGAGATGGCATTGTTGATTCCATGGCCCTATGAGTCAACATACAACATTGAATCTGCAGCGCATTAAAATCAACCCTATTCGCTTTACCCCACTCGGAGATTGTTAACAGGTCTTGATTGAGTGTATCATTTATTGTCTGCCTTCTGCCTCCAACCTCCAAGAGGCTTGGCCTACAATTAAAGGAAAATGAATGACAAATGCTGCTGTCATCTGCGAAAGAGTAAATAGAATTAAAAGTTTGACTAAGAAGGTTATTCAGAAAGATAAGGAAAAGAGAAGGAGAAAGAACGGAACCTTGGGGTAACCCTGAATTAAGCTGAAACTCATTAGAAGAGACCCCATCAATAACAACACGTATTGTTCGGTCTCTGAGAAAACTCGATATAAATCGAGAGAAGTCACTACCGACCCTAAATGCAATAAGCTTTGATATCATTGCACCGTGCCACGCACGATCGAATACCTTGGAAATATGCAGAGCAACCACTTTACTTTCGCCAAAATTGCTAAAGTGGAGCTAACAGGTCTCCCGTGGAACGATTTCTACGGAAGCCATACTGTCGATCATTAAGAAGTGAATTGGCCTCTAAATAGTTCACAAGATGGAAATTGATCATGCTCTCCATCACCTTTGAGAGCGCAGAGCAGATTGCAATTGGACGGTAATTTTCAGGGTTATTAGCTGCACCCTTTTTAGGAAATGGTTGGACATTAGCAACTTTCCAGCAAGAGCGAAAGATCCCACACGGTACGAAAGGCTGAAAAGGCTGGCCAATGGACTGACTAGCGTCGAAGAGCACTGTTTCAGCACCAGTGCTGGTATACCATCCGGTCCCGAAGACTTATTAATGTTGAGATCCGAAAGAACCTTTTTAACTGCACGTGCTCGAAAGAATATTTTAGGCATAGTACAAGATACACTTTCAAGTTCGGGCAGAGGTTGATCGCTATCTGGCAAAAACGAGTTTTTTCCAAAAAGTTCAGCTAAGAGGTTATTCTTATTAACCGGTTCAATGAATATTTGGTCATTCATTAAAAGAGTTGGGATAGCAGAACTAGCAATGTTCTTTACCCTTTTAACAAACGACCAAAAGCTCTTACTACCCCGAGGAGCAGAGAGAACTTTAGCACGAATACGCTGATCGTAAAGAAACTTTTGGCGCCTTAGTGTTTTGGTACATTCAGTTCTCGCCTGTTTGCGTTGCAGTTCAGTGGCGGAATTTTTATTTTCACGCCAATATCTGAACGCTTCCTCTCTACATCTGACTGCATACCTGCAGGTCTGGTTAAACCTGACCGAAATGTGCTTTGATGGAATAATTAATCGCATACTAAGCACTATTATTTTTTTCCACCATTTTCGCAGCAGCATCAACATTTTTATACAGGAAACAAAGTTTCCAGTTGAAATACTTGAAAAAATCGTTGAGCTCAGCCCAACGAGTCTTTTCGTAAATAAAAACTAAACGCTTCATAGCTGGTGCGGAAACACTTTGAAGTACAGAGTACGAAAAGGATGCGGAAATGTGCAGTGATCCGAGTTACCGAGAGGTGCAAATATTTTCACTTCATACTTATCAGGGTGTGAAGTGAGAAAAAGGTCGAGAGTATTTTCTCGTTGCCCTTCAATGCACGGAATGTGCGTTGGTTGATTCACTAGTTGCGCAAGAAAAGCGAAAAGCTCAACGTAACGGCCTTTGGGGTGTTGTTTGACTCGAATGGTGAAGCCATGTAAAGTTATGGATATTAAAATCGCCAGCAACAACGATTTCACTATTCGGGCAACTCTAGGATTCTAGAAATGGATTCAAAAAGTGCGTCGAAGCCATTATAGGTATGCTCCCTTTCTTCATTTGGGCTTCTATATAAGAACCCGAAGTGCAAAATGTGTGACCTGATTTTTAACTTAACCCAAATTGAGTTAAATTCCGTGTCATTACAGTTCAGATGTTGCTGATACTGGTACACAACAGTGTCGCGAATGTACATAACAAGGCCCCTATGAAGAATAAAGAGGGATAGAAGGTGATAACCAGGGGCCAAATCACCGCGTTCGATATCGAGTAAAATCAATCGAAATTCCATATTTTGGTTTTTTATTTGAAGAAGACGGACAAACGCTCGACCACGATTCGCTTTTCTTCTTAATCAGAGCCCAAAATTCTTCAACTGTGAAAAAGAAAAATCATTCTCAGTATTTTATTTTGGGAAATAAAATGATTTCGATCGAAAAATTTCGATAACGAATGCGATGATTTGGCTCCAGGTATGTAAAAATCCTGTGGATCAGCTTCCCCACTTACCTGGGTCTCACATAAGGCGAAAACATCCGGCCGATGAAAGCAAATGTGGACATATACAGAGAAAAAATTCGATCTGAGTCCACGTATGCTGCAGAAGTCGATACGAAAAATACCTGACATCTAATAAAATAAAAATTAAGTCAATTTTCCTAACGATAGTACAAGTGCAAGACTGCCGCAACTGCATATTACTTGCCATACCAGGAATTTTTTACAAAGTTGGTTTGCTTTTGGGTCCTAAACTTATCTTAGACATTTCCTCTAGCATTAACAAACAACCTAAACTACAAAAATTTTGCCACTACAAACGTTTCGTCGGCCATTATGCAGCAGAAATATTTTTTGTGGAAACATTATTTCTATGTCCGTGCTCTGTTTTTGTCCTCTAAAGTTTTTGCAGCGTTTCTATCTGGAACTTTTTGGACTTTGTATGTTTTCAAACCTGTATTGGCTTTAACTTTTTCCACCAAATAGACCGAACACTGAGCTCTTTTTAATATATTTTCTTGGCCTTAAAAACATCATGTGGATTTTTCTTTCCTACCGAACCATGTTTCCTATCAATGGTTAAATTCACCTTATAGTTTCTGATAATATTGGAAACAGCTTCATGGCAGATTTTTGATTCTTTGGACAATTTTTTGTACGGCCAAGTTGGATTTTGTTGAAAATATTTAATAATTTTAGCACCTACTTTTATTTCGTCACTCATTGCCATCAAATTAACAAATAATGGTTGTCATTAAGCATAATAACTGATATATTTTCTAAAGATAACTTGATCACAAAAATATTTAAATAATGTTTGCGAAAAAAGTTAAGTGTAAAAACGTGTGTTAAGATTTTTTCGATCTCACTCCTTATTTCCGAGATAAAGAGTGCGCGCAAAATGATGTATAGTTTTAGTCTCATAAAAATTTTTAAAAAAAATCTTTAAAAAAATAAAAATTGCATACCGTTAATTTGTTTACACCCCGTGCAAAAGCTTGGCTTCATTGCAATATTAGTTTTGCAACAATGGACAATCAACAAAAAGTACACGAATGTATTATTAAAATGTTTAACGAATACCCATGCCGTCTGTATAAAACAATTGCTGGGCAAGTAGTAGTATCCCGAAATACTGTTTCTCGGGTAATAAAAAATTATAAGGAGCTGCTGACTGTCAAAAGAAAATATGGCTGTGGTAGAAAAAATTGATTTTCAGGGAAAGAATTAAGCATTTTCTCCAAGAAAAGGAATATTTCTGGCAGAAATTTGGCAAAAATGGCAAATTGTTTGGATACTTCCGTATGAAAAATTAAAAAGGAGGTGGGCGTGAAGACGTATAAAATGCAAAAAGTCCCGGATAGAAATTAAAGAAAAAAAAATTTTGGGGCAAAACAGCGAGCAAAAGTATTGCAAACGAATTTTATCCGCAATTTTGAGACTTTACAGCTCCTTGGTGTGGAATTATGTGTCGCAAATGCAAAAGGGAATGTTCCAGAAAACTGTCGAGCTCGAAAAAAGAATTCAATCATATACAGAGGTTCGATAAATGCAGATTTTTTTTTGTAATTCATCTTTATTGGATCTCCACAAAGGTTTGTGAACTAACAATAATTAAAATCTTAAAACTAAAAAAATATTAAATCCAGCCAGTGCCAGACAAAATTCTATAAACATATGTAATCTAATGATAAATACAGATGTGTATTGCTATGGTGTTATGTTTGTACCAGGGGAATCTAACTCTCCAAATTGCCCAGAATTCGAACCGTTTGAACAATACTAGGGTTTTAGTTAAAAAACATCTCAAGGCGACTAAAGAATCAGCTCAAACTGAGAAAGAGTTCGGAAGAAAGTGGGCAGCGTTTACTAAAAAAGTGTCTCAAGATACCATTTTATCCGTTGTGGAAGGCGTTCCGGAAAAAGTCAAAAATTTTATTAAAAACAAATAAATTTAAAACTTAAAACATTTGTTAATAAAAAAAATATAACCAAAATAATTAACTTATCTTTTTTAATTTTATTACGATTTTATTACTATTTATTTCAAGCACACTCTTTAACTTCATTTATGAAGCCAATTCTTTTTGCACATAACATTTTTTTTTCATTAGGAAATAATCAGAGAGAGTCAAATCATTAGGTTATTGTGGATCGGACAGCAATTAATCCTCTTGCCGTTGCAGTGGATGGAACAAACAAAAGCTGCACACATCTTGCAGAAAGCTTTTTCATATAAAAATGTTCACCCAAAATGTTGTATACGCGGTCAATAGACATTTTTACTATTTCAGCAATATCGCAAAGTATTAATCGGCATTCTTCCATAATCAGTTATCGAATTCTATTGATCATTTCTTCCCAACGAAATTCCGTATATCAATTTTGGAAATGAATTTTCCTTTAAAAAAGTTCTTCTCTTTTTTATTTGCCTATTCGTCATACGAATGTTGGCGACCAATACAATTACATTTAATTGCATCTTATAATACTAAAAATTTCATAAAATTTCATGATTCCAGGATTTCGGCAAACACTCCTCTATCTCTTGTCGTACTCAGAAGATATCCTACATCTCAGAATCCAGTCTACTCCTGAATATTTGAAATCCAAGCCATTTCTTTTCTTCCTATAGTAGGTTTTCCGTCTATTCTCGACTTCGTGATGGTTTCTAACAATCTGTATTTTGGATTTCTCATAATATGTCCAAGGTAGGCTGTTTTCCGGTTTTTTTTTTATAGTTGTTATGAGCTCTCTATTTCGATAAATTCTTCTCAGCACCTCGTTATTTGATATAAAATCGGTCCATGGTATTTTTAGTATCCGTCGATAAATCCATATTTCGAAGGATTCACTTTTTCACATCTGTCGATTTAATGGTACATACCTCCATTGCGTGCAGTAGTACTGGCCATACATATGCTTTGATAAACCGTATTTTCGTATTTAGGTTTATATCATGACTAGTTAGAACTTTTTTGTATTTAAAAAATGAATCTCTTGCCGTTTCTATCCTTCGTCATATTTCTTTTGATCCGTCTCATTGGTCATTGATCATTACTTCAAGATATTGAAAGTTGTGAACCCTTTTATTTTTTCTGCTCACAGCCATATATTTGAATATTTCCGAATATTTATTTTCAAACCATATATTTCACTACATGTAACCAGTCTATTCATTAAATCTTGGATATGTTGTTTATAGATTCCTCGAAGATCCCCTCGGAATATATATTAAACAATAGTGGGGACAGTATACAAACTTGCCGAACGCCTCTCGATATTGAAATGCTTTCAAACAGCTCTCCGTTAACCCCAATTTGTGCCGATTGGTACCAATAAAAACTTTTGATGCATCGGATTTCCTTGTCATCTATACCGATTTACATAAGGATGTCTTTTAATTTGTCGTGTTGGTCTGTGTCAAACGCTTTTTCGAAATCCAAGAAGCATAAGAAAACATTCTTTTGTACATCTCTACATTTTTGGACTAATATCTGTAGAGAGAAAAGCGCTTCACGCGTACCCATTCCTTCTTTAAACCCAAACTGGGATTCCCCCATTTCCTTTTCGCATTTTGAGTATATTTTCGAGTGAATATTTTCAGGGAGTGGCTCATTGGACTTATAAGTCTGTAGTCATTACAAGATTTTTCGCAGTTTTTCTTGGGTATGGTTATAAATGTGAATTTGAGCCAGTCTTGCGGATATTTTCCTGTATCATAAATGTGGTTAAACAACTTTGTTATTAGGTCAATATTATTCGTATCTATCAGTTTTAGTACTTCAGAAGGAATCCCGTCAGGACCTGTGTATTTTTTATCTTTTAGTGATATTATGGCGGATTCTATTTTGTGTTTCATCTATTTGTGTATCAAAAACTGTGCG
The DNA here is from genome assembly GCA_963682025.1 of Cordilura impudica. Taxonomy (NCBI): domain Eukaryota; kingdom Metazoa; phylum Arthropoda; class Insecta; order Diptera; family Scathophagidae; genus Cordilura; species Cordilura impudica. The sequence goes on from OY821519.1 coordinate 14,240,119, forward strand.
TCCGAAAAAACTTGTTCTATATACTCTTGCCAAATATTATTTTTTCCTTGTTTTGTGTATATTCCGGGGCTTCTTTTAGTTTTGTGTGTAAATATATCAAAAAGTTACGCATACAAAATTCAGATTCTTTCATTTTTGCAAAACTACTTAAAAATTGCTACCGTAAATATCCTATTTATATAAAAAGTAGTTGCCAGATCTGAATGAAATTTTCAGCGTAGACTTCTAAAGGATACCAGATTTTTAAAATTATTTAAGGTATTGCCATTTTAAAATCTAACGTACATTTATCAAGGACTTATGGAAACACTTTCGTAATCACATTTGCTAAGGCTATATAAAAAAAAAAATAATAAAGAGACGGACGGACTCTAAATATCATATCTATAATATTAATAGGCTAGGCGATTTTTTGTTACCGATGTTTTGTTCTACCGTTTTATCCCGATTTTAACCAAACGTGTATTATTTTAAAGGTTTTTCTTTTTAGTTATTCACCGATCCTGACCATATTTGGTAGTCACTTATATTTAGAAAAATATATACGAACCAAATTTGAAAAAAATCTGTGCAATATTTTTGTTTTTTAATAGATTTAAGTGAAGATCGGGAAGCAGCTCTATATGGGGCCTTTGACTAAGAATTATCCTATAGGGATTTGGACTACTGATTAATGGATATAATAAACACATACCAACCCAATTTGACTCAGATCCAAATGATAATGTCCATATGATAATATGGATCTTATGGCAAGTTACGTCGATTTCATAGGGGTCATTTGTATGGGGTCTAGGTCTGAACATAAACCGAATATCACCAATTTCAATAGCGTTCATTCTATGGCCGATAAAAGCTTATATACCACAATGTGGTCTAGGTATAATGACTTTGTGCTGATGTTTGTAACTACCAAAAATATTTGACCTAGACCCATCCGACCGTCCGTCCGTCCGACCGTCTGTCTGTGTGTCCACGTAAACCTTGTAATCAAACTACAGGTCACAAATACGAATATATTTTGATGAAATTCGGTATATAAGCTTCTATTGGCCATAACATGAACGCTATTGAAATTGGTGAAAATCGGTGGATGTTCAGACCTAGTCCTCATACAAAAGACCCCTATGAATACTTAAATTGTCATAAAATCCAAATTATGTTATAGATCTCGATCAAATTGGGTTTGTGTAAGTTCATAACATCCATTTATTTGCAGCCCAAAAATAAACCCTATAGGACAATTCTTAGTCATAACCCCCATATAGAGCTGCTTCCCGATCTTCACTTAAATCTATCAAAAAACAAAAATCTTGCACAGATTTTTCTCAAATTTGGTTTGTATATGTTCTTGCAAAATATAAGTGACTTTACCAAGTATGGTCAGGATCGGTCCATTTTTTAACCTAGTCCCCATACAAATATAGCATCCGATATGAACCTTTTCATATCTGCAACCAAAAAAATTAATAACAATGTATATATCCAAATAGTTGGACCTAAGAGATAGGTTCTCTAAACGCATTGTATAGGGCATCGTATAGTCGGTATAGACCGATTATAATATTCTTACTTGTTTTTTACGGAAATTAGACCACTCTAATCAAACGTAATTCACTGGAAAATATTTGGAACTATACTTACTCAAAAAATTTTTTACTGAAAGCATCATAAGATAGGTTACGTCCTCTGATATTCCATTGCCACATGTTGTTCATATAATCGTAGGTGGAACCAATCCAAATAGGATCCGTATCTAAAATAAAATAATTAATATTTAAAAACAAAATAATATAATTAATTTGAATTAAGTTTTTTATTTTATTTTGTAAAAAAGTTAAAGCAAGTTTAAAATTAAATTTCTTTGGTAGATTTTAAACTAAATGAGAAATAGTTTGTTTCAGTTTCAAAAAAAAAACTGGCTCTTAATCAAATTTTTCATACCAATAGCAAACAAAACAAAAAAAATTAATTTCTCTTTCCTTCGCCATTTTATTTTGTATAGATTTCTATTAATAAAAATTTTTGCTTTTATTTTGTTTTTCATTGTCGCAATCATTTGGTCATTCGAACCGGATTTCAAAAATCTTGGATATATTGAAAATAGTTTTATGCCATCACATATAATAAAGAAATTAGGAAAGCTAAACGTACTAGCTTTAGAAAGTTCTGCGAAAACATAGAATCGCTTCCAGTAACAGCAAGGCTATACAAAGCCTTTGCGAAATGTGGGCCAGAAATGACGATGTCACTTAAGAAAGAGGACGGTAGTTACTCTAAGAACGGCCGACACAGGGCGGAGCTGTTATTAAAAACATACTTTCCAGGAAGTGTGGCAGATGACAACGGGCGGACGACTAACGGACCAAGAAACCCTAGTCGGACAAGCAGGCAAATAGCAGCTGAAATTTGCTCTAGGGAAAGACTAGAATGGGCTTTAAGTACCTCTCAACCCTTTAAATCCCCTGGAACGGATGGTATTTTTCCGGCCCTCTTACAAAAAGGCTTGAAGGAACTATTACCATTCATGTTAAGAGGGCAAGAGTGGGGAAAAGGACACCGCGCATCCAAAATCTTTCAGACCGATAAGCCTAACATCTTTTATGCTGAAAACACTTGAAAAACCTGTAAACAACTATCTAAGATGTGGGATATTACAGCAGATGCCTTTGCATCCAAACCAAAATGCGTATAGAGCGGGCAGATCAACAGAGACCGCCTTCACTAGCCTAGTAAGAACTATTCAGAAGTCAATAGATGAAAAGGAAATAGCCGTTTGTGCATTCCTAGATATAGAAGGAGCCTTTGATAACACTTCACACGAAGTAATAGAAAGGGCATTAAACCAAAAAAGGAGTAGACCCAGTGACATCAAAATGGATGGTAGAAGTGCTCTACACGAGATCAGTAGAAACAACAGCAGAGGGGCAGACCATATCCGTCAACACAACCAGAGGATGTCCACAGGGAGGAGTTCTTTCGCCCTTGATGTGGAGTCTGGTTGTTGACGAATTACTAATGAAACTGTCGGAAGCAGGAATAGAATGCCAAGGCTACGCGGACGACATAGTCTTAATAGCAAAAGGCAAGTTCGAGGAAACCCTATGTGACATTGTACAAAGAGGGTTGATGATTATATGTCAATGGTGCAGGGCAACAGGATTGAATATCAATCCAATAAAGACCACTATTGTACCATTTACCAGGAAAAGGAAACTTTCAAGATGGAGGGCAACTCAAATTTTCGAAGAAGTCAATGAACCAAAAGCAGAAGTGAAGTATCTGGGGATAGTACTGGACAACAAGTTAACATGGAAGGCACATGTCGACCACATCACTGAGAAAGCCAAGCGAGCTACAATGATATGCAGAAGGGTAGCGGTTAAAACCTAGAGATGTAAACCCAGCATTTTACACTGTATGTACTCTATGATGGTCCGCCCAATAGTGACTTATGGAGCTATAGCGTGGGCCAAAAGAACAGATCTGAAGTCGACTCAAATGGAGCTAAGTAAGATACAAAGATTAGCTTGCATTGGAATAACGGGTGCAATGAGGACGTGCCCAACGGCATCACTTGAAGCACTATTGGAACTAAGCCCACTATATATAGTGGTGTAGAGGAAAGCCTTGGCAACGGCAATCAGGATAAAGGGAGATAAACCTATAACCAGGCTTTATGAAGGGCAATGGAACCGAATAAGCCAAGTTAATGATTACTCCCTCCTAGATTGCCCCATTGACAAGGCTGAGAAGAAATATGATTTCAGGAAATACTTTATTACGGAACTTAGCAATAAGAGAGAATGGAGCGGTTTAAGTACAGCATATTCTCTAAGAGAAGATACAATCAAATGGTACACAGATGGGTCAAAAACCGAAAGTGGAACAGGGGCGGGAGTCTTCGGGCCTAGAACCAAATACTTCGAGGCAATGGGAATACATACGAGCATTTTCGAAGCACAGATTTATGTCATCGATAGATGTGCACAAATCAACTTGAATAGGAAGTTCAAAAGACGGAACATAACCATATTATCAGATAGTCAAGCTGCTATTCGAGCACTAAGCTCCTATGAAGTAGACTCTAAGTTAGTATGGGACTGTCTACAGAAGCTAAATGAGCTAGGTAAACACAACAAGGTTAGCCTTTGTTGGGTCGCGGGACACATTGGGATTCAGGGTAAGCTCCCCTTCTGGCAAGTAAGCTGATGAACTTGCCAGAAGGGGAGCTTCCACAAAATTAATAGGGCCGGAACCATTTTGTGGAATCGGAAAAGGAGTATGGGAAGGAGTATTCAGGGAACCTGAAAATTGTGTTAGACGGGAATTTTTCTCGAGTCACTTGGGCTTAAGGCAATCCAAAATGTTGTTGGGTGGCTACAACAAGAAGAGATTTGGGTCGTGCATTAGATTGTCAAAGAACGGTCTGAGAATACTAACCGGGATTTTAACTGGTCACTGTAGGCTCAGGGAATATCTGAGCAGGTTGGGAATTGTAGCAAACCCTATGTACAGATTCTGTGATGAGGAAGCCGAATCACCAGAGCACATACTTGGGAACTGTGGAGCGCTAATGCACAAAAGGAAAAAGCACCTGGGTTCCTTCCAGATACTAGGTAACGACATAAAATTACTAGAACCAACCAACATCCTCGAATTCCTGAGGACTTCAGGATTGGATGAGTGTATAGGGACGACCTATTAGTAGAGGGCAGTACAATAGATCACTTTGGTCGCAGTACTTCAAACACCTCTTTATACAATACAATACAATATGCCATCTCATCATCAATATATTTTTATTTTCTGATCCCTTGAACAGGATTCTTTAACATTCTTATTAATTAAACATACAGTTAATATTCAGCTTAAACCTTTCCGTGGTTTTGTCGAATATATTCGACATCAAAGCAGGTATTGATTGAAATGAAAAAGTGAGAATTTTCAGGTAAAAATAAAGTGCTAAAAATTTTTAGATTTTTAAAAGTATTTTTGACACGGTATTGGTATGCTTAAATTTTTGAAAACATGATTTTTTTACTTTGCTCTTAAGCTATGATACATTTTTATTGAACAAAAGTCAACGGAACATGACAATTTTATCGTGTTAACATATTTCTCTAACTTCTATCAAAATTATATTATATTGTAGCGTTTATTATTTACTAATAAATACTCTGAAACTTACTTCCCGTCTGAGCGTCGTACTTGAAAAAGAATTCCCTTAATTTACGATCTGCATACTTATCCGGTTCAGCTAATCTGGCATTTTTATCTGCACAAAAGAAATGGGCTTCTAGCCAGCTGCTATGCTGTTCGGGCATTGAAAAACATTCTTGGCCAATGCGTTGAAAATTTGGCGGACACATGGCATACATACGTCGTTGGCGAGGCCTCTCCTCGGTTTGTGCATGGGCCAATGCGCCACCCGTTAAAAAGGGTTGTTGCAGATTTTCAAAATTAACACCTGCCGAGGCGCTAGATGAATGATATTGACCGCATACAATGTGAAATGCTGTAAAGAAATTTAAGTATTATTCAAAAAGTATTTTAGTATTTTTTTTTCTGTCTAAAGAGCTGTATGCAGTTGCTAAGGAATCAAAAACTTCATATAAAAAAACGCTTCAGAAATGCATAAGGAATTTTTCTGTCTAAAAATTTCTGTTGTTAGTCTGCAGCTTTTTAAAAGAGTAGTATTGTTTTTACTACTTTTTTTTGACGTAAATTAAGTTAGGCAACCCAGGCTTCGAGCAGGAATATCAAATTTTTCGTTCTTTCTTAACGGAATTTTAACAGGAGAGGTAAGCATAAACAAAATGTAATAAGCTTAAAAATATAGAAGTTCTTTTTCAGTTGCAAACATGGTTGTTTTCAATTTCACAATTCTTAATAATTGACAGAAAACAGCTGATTGCTACTGTTGCACTGAAAGGTACTTTGGTGTGCTTTTTTTTTCTTTAAGAAATATATGAAAATTTTCTGCTAAGATTCCTTAACAAGCTGTATACAGCTCTTAACGTTTTAACGACGTCAGTCGAGGCTTTAGTAAAATTATCTTAGACAATTTTCATGGAACTTACCTAAAGCTAAAATTAATATTAAAAAGCGCATTGTGCTTTTTTGTGTTTTGTTTAATGGGTCCTAAAAGATATTCTATTTAATAATTTATAAATAATTTTTTTTTGCGTTTGTGTTCCTCCTTCCTGTTTCAATTTGCAATTAAAATTTGATTGACACGTGTTGTTCGATGTGTATGTTTTGTTGCATGGTCGCTTTAAAGAGATTTCAAGATCCGTTGGAAACAACTGAAAATATATGAAAGAATATTTTTTTTTAAATTTAAATTAACGATTTAACTGTATAAATATGCACAATGAGCATTCAAAACCAAAAAATTTAAATTATATACCACTATGTGGTCAGGGTATAATGACTTTGTGCTGATGTTTGTAACTACCTAGACCCATCTTTTATTATTCCGATTGACTCAGAATCACTTTCTGAGTCGATTTAGCGATGTTCGTCCGTCCGTCTGTGTGTTCATGTAAACCTTGTAATCAAACTACAGGTCGCAAATATGAATATAATTTGATGACTTAAAATTGGTGAAAATCGGTTCATGTTCAGAGCTAGTCCCCATACAAGTGACCCCTATGAGATCGACTTAAATTTCCACATCCAAATTATCATATAGATCTCGGTCAAATTGGTTTTATGTATGTTTATTACATTCATTTATCAGTAGTCCAAAATTAGACCACATAGGACAATGCTTAGTCAGAGCCCCCATATGAAGCTGATTCCCGATCTTCACTTAAATATAGCAAAGATTTTTCTCAAATTTGTTTTCTATATGTTTTTTTTTGCAAAAAATAAGTGACCTTACCAAGTATAGTCAAGATCGGTCCATTTTTCGACCAAGTCCCCATATATACATAGTTATAACATCCGATATGAACGTTTTCATATTCGAAGGCAAAAAAATTAATAACAGTGCCACTCAAATTTGGTTTATCCTTATTTTCTATATCTAATTAGTTGGACCAAAGAGTAGGCCTAGACCGACTATAATTTTCTGACTTGTTTAAATTATGGATATTAAAATAATTCAATCAAAAACAAATAAAATATCGTTTTAAAACAGTATCATTTTAAAAAATTACTTCTTTTTTGTATTTTTTTATTGATTTAAAGTAAAAATTTCGATAAAAAAGTACCTTTTTCAAAAATAAGTACCTTCATAATAAGAAAGTAACTTTTCAGTAAAAAAAATCAATTTTCCAAAAAATAATATTTTTCAACAAAAAGTACATTTTCAATAAAAAGTACCTTTTTAATAAAAAGTACATATTCAATAAAAAGTACCTATACTAAATATAAAGTTCCTTCTCAATAAAAAGTACATTTTCAATAAAAAAAAAATTTTCAATAAAACAAAAATTTGAAATAAAAAGAAAATGTTTAATAAAAATAAAATTTTAAATAAAAAGAAAATTTTCAATAAAAAGTTTCTGTTCTTGAAAAGTACATTTTCCATAAAAAGTATTTTTTCCATAAAAATCAACCATTCAATAAAATTCATCTTTTTAATTAAAAATAAAATTTTAGATAAAAATAAAAAGCGCTGTTCTTGAAACGTTATTTGAATAAGAGTGAATTTAGAATCACATGAAATTTAAATTTTGGGTTTCTTGAAACCACTTTTTTTTTTATTTATTTAATGGAAACATATGTTTGAGTTAAGAACCATATGTTTGAGTTAAGGACATATGTTATCTAGAAACCGAGGTGCCATATGGTTCTTTATTCAGTTTCACAAAAAACTTTTAAGTATTTTGTGCATGTTTTTTCTTAAGTTTATAGAAAAAGTATAAAGAAAAATATTTTCTTTTAAAATAACAACTTATTTGTTCATTTAATTGTTTTTGTTCTTCAATTTCATTCAATTAAAAATGACTTTTCTATTTTTAAAAAGTTAGGCATCACCAAAAAAAATTTTGATATTCAAATAAATTGGATTTGACTGGCATCACTACTAGTTCGAACATATGCAAAAAAAATAAAAATATGTGATTTGATGAAAAATGTTTTTTTTAATTCCTTTATTTGCAATAATTAGTGCATAAAGAATCTATGTTATAATTGAAAAAATTATAATGGAGAATAGATTGTGTAAATAAAAAGTTTTTATTATAGTTATAGAACAGCATCATCGCAAAAAGTGTGTTTTATTAACATCGCTACTTATTACGCAAAATGTAGACGTTTTTTAAAATCGTTTTTTTTTCATAAAATTAATGTCTAATTTTTTAAAATAATGACAAGGTTCAATAAAAAACATGTTAGAGTTTAAATATCAATTAGTTTTTTTTTATCTCTTAAGACCTGCTTAGTAGAAAAAAAGGGCATTTGTTTTGATTTCACAAAGCCTTTTCTATGTGAATTAAAACGAGAAAAAATATTCTTATTGAAATTAGAGAACAGCAAAAAACTCGAAGATTTAAGAATTTTTTCAATTACGAGTTTTTTTTTTTGTGATAGTGGTTTCAAGAACAGGGGTGAAAGAGTACCTTTTCGATAAAAAAAATAACTTTTCAATATAAAGTTCCTTTTCAATTAGAGCTATATTTTCAATAAAAAGAAACCTTTTAATAAAAAGTACGTTTTTAATAAAAGGTACATTTTCAAGTTTTAAAACACCAGCAAAAAAATTCAAAAAATAAAAAATAAAAAACAAAAATAAAAAACAACAATTAAAAAAAAATAATAATTAAAAAACAATAAAAATAAAAAAAAAAAAAAAATTGCATGATTTAAAACAATAATAATAATAAACTTCAATAAAATAGCACCTTTTCAATAAAATGAAAATTTTAAATAAAAAGAAAATTTTCAATAAAAACAAAATCTGAAATAAAAAGAAAATTTTCAATAAAAATAGTAAATTTCTAATAAAAAGTACCTGTTGAATAAAGAGAATGTTTTCAATAAAAAGTACATTTTCAATAAAAAAATACCTTTCCAATAAAAATTACGTTTTCAATAAAGTACATTTCAATAAAAACTTCTTTTTCAATAAAAAGTACCTTTTTAACAAGGTTCAGAAAATACACACATGAAACACACAATATTCTGTTCAAAAGCAGCCAACACATATCTTTATTTTCATATCAATTATGTGCGTTTCTAAATTTTCTACGGTGCCCAACACAACCATGACTGTGTTCGTTTTAATATTTCGTTATTTACACGAACATTTTTGTATCACGTACTTTTTGTTTCAATCACACATAAACCACACATTTTTGAGTGTTGCTTTATTTGAAGTTCATGTTCTGGTACGTGTACTGAAAAAAAAAAAAAACAGAACAAGTACTATAAACAGGTTCGAGTTCAGTTATATTTTAAGTCGTGTTGTGGCTCGTGTACTAAGAAAAGACAGAACATGTACAATAAACAGGTTCGAGTTCAGTTATATTTTAAGTCGTGTTTTAAGTCACGTTTAAAATATAACTGAACTCGAACCTGTTTATTGTACATGTTGTAGTCAGGGTATAATGAGTAGTCAGGGTATAATGAGTTTGTGCTGATTTTTATAACTACAAAAAAAAAACCCCATCTCTTATTGTGACGATAGACTCGGAATGACTGTCTGAGTCGATTTAGCGATGTCCGTCCGTCCGTCTGTGTGTCCATGTAAACCTTGTAATCAAACTACAGGTCGCACATATGAAGATATATTGATAAAATTCAGTCTATAAGCTTCTATCGATCATAGGATGAAGGCTATTGAAATTGGTGAAAATCGGTTTATTTTCAGACCTAGTCCCCATACAAATGACCCATATAGATCGACTTAAATTGCTATAATATCCAAATTATTAAATATATCTCGGTCAATTTGGGTTTGTTTATGTTTATTACATCCATGTATCAATAGTCCAAAAATAAACCCTATAGGATAAATCTTAGTCATAGCCTTCATATCAAGCTAATTCCCGATCTTCTCTTAAATCTATCAAAAAACAAAAATTTTTCGCAGTTTTTTCATATTTTTTTATGTTTTTGAAAAAAATAAGTGACCTTACCAAATATAGTCAGGCTCGGTCCATTTTTCGCCCTAGTACCCATATAAATATAGCATCCGATATGAACTTTTTCATATTCAAAGGCAAAAAATAATAATAACAATGCCATTCAAATTTGGTTTGTGGTTTTTTCTATATCTAATTAGTTGGAGGTAGGGGATATGATCTATTAACGCATGGCGTAGGGCATCATATAGTCGGTATAGACCGACTAAAATTTTCTTACTTGTTTTTTTAGAACTAACTTTAAAAGGACTCAACACAGAACAAAGAAACAAAGTTGTTGATTTTTGGAAATAAAATTTTTTTTATTGTTCTGAATTGTTCTAGGATTGTTCTACAATGTTCCCAAACGATGAGTTTCTAAAATGAAATTTCTACCGGTAAATCGAAGAAAACGAATTTTAAACTTTGCCCCCCACTTTTGGAAAAATTTGGCGGTTGTTCTAGTTGTTCTAAACATTGTTCCAAAATAGATATATCACAAAGCGTAACGTACGCAAATGAGAACGAAAAACGGTCGAAATTTCTTTCATGTTCAAAATGCACCTAGCCCTCCAACAATTTTTCGATTGGTTTTGCGTTCTAGGCAAGTAAGAGCTGTATGTAATCTTCCGCGTGTTGGAATACCTCGTGCAGTTCGAAGTATGTGAAAATTGCAATCACCACGCGACATTCTCAGCAATTGGTGAATATTCCCATATAAGACTCAATTGGTTTACAAGTTAAAACCAAATGATGCACAAGTACAGAAAGTATATTTTCAATAAAAAGTAACTGTTCAATAAAAATCAACCTTTCTATAAAAAGCGTCTTTTTAATTAAAAGTAACCTTTTAGATAAAAAGTAATAAAAAGTAGCTTTTCGATAAAAAAAATAGTCTTTTAATAAAAAGTACGTTGTTAATAAAAGGTACATTTTCAATAAATAGTAGCTTTTCAATAAAAAAAAAAAAATAAAAAAACCACAATACAAAATATCAAAAAAAAAAACACAAATAAATTGCAAACTTTAAGAAACCCCGGCATCCAAGGGCAAAAAGCGATTTTGCATTAAAAACTGAAAGTTTTAAAAAAACGTAAAAAAATAAAATATAAATTGAAATTAACTGCACTGCAAGTTTCAAAGCACCCGCAAAAAAAAATCCAAAAAATATAAAAAAAAACCAAAATATAAAAAAACATAAAAAATAAAAAAAAAACAAAAATTAAAAAAAAAAAAAAAAAAATGCATGATTTAAAAGGCTAGGCGATTTTTTGTGACTAATGTTTTGTTCTACCGTTTTATCCCGATTTTGACCAAACGTATATTATTTGAAAGGTATTTCTTTTTAGCCTATTTGCAGATTTTCAAATTTTTTTCAATAAAAGTACCTTAACAATAAAAAGTACATTTTCAATAAAAACACTTTTTCATTAAAAAAAAGTACATTTTCAACAAAAAGTACCTATTCAAAAAAGTACTCAATATATTTTAGTATACGCACTTTTTGACGTTTGTTTAAAATCCAACACGTTGTTGAGTTCAAGAACCATTTTCGGAACATTTTAGGCGAGATATTGTCTGAATTACAATATGTAACACAAGTTTTAGGGGTTAATGAATTTTTAGTTAACCGATTATATACGGATAGTATAGTAAATTCCCCAAAGAATTAAAATTTACACTTAAACATATTCATGGACCATTTTAGTCTTTAAAACCCCCCGTTTTAGTGAACTTCTTTTAAAGCCCTTGAAAATGGCACAACAAATTTATCCTGAAACAATTAGCCCAGAGGAACATTAATACTGCTTTTGCGTCCTATTACATAGCCTTGGGCAAAAAAATTGAAATTTTAAAATGCTATAAAATTATACGCTACACACAGCGCCCGGAAGACCAAAACTCTGAATTTGTTGCACAGTGTCCTTAGTAATGCATTAAGAAACAGTTGAAGCCATTGCACAGAATCGCCGTACATATGAACGAAAAAGATTTCACAAAATATATCATTTTCTGATTTCAAGAGCCCTTTCTTCCCTTCTTCCAAATTTGTCTGAGATACATACGACAACACAGTACTTGTTAGCGAACGTTAGTTATTTTTACAAACCATTTTAGTTATATGTTATAATATAAAATATGTTTAATTCAACTGTGCCGAATGTCTATCGAGAGACTAAATTTCCAGACTTTTAATTAAATCAAGCTAACGCAAATATACTGTACCTGGAAACAAACCATCTCCCAGTTGCCATAATAAAAGTCATGAACATACTATTTTAAATATATATTTAAATTCTTTTACTTTTTTTTATTATTAAAAACAGCAGCAAGACTTTCACATGTTAGTGCTTAGAAAAAGCATAAAATAATTTTAATAAAAGGGACTAGCGAATTGAACACTCTCTCTCCTTTGCGCCTTCAGTCTACACGACGATATAAATACAAGTAGCCCAAGTCTTTTGGGGGATTTTGCGATAAAGCCACTTTGCTGTCATTGAAAATCACCCACTGATCATTCTTTTTTATATGACACACATAATGTCCAACCTGGGCCGATGTGCCCATATGGGATATAAAGGCAATTAATTTGTATTTTCCGCCACCGTCGCGGTAAGTCTTCTTTGAGTGAGCACTGGGGTTGGCCTCATTACTGGCCTCGGGTCCAGGTACGTCGGCTACTTCAGCAATATCCATATCATCTGCATGCGAAAAAATCCAATCTGTTGCACGTTCTACATTGCCATCGGTAGCTTGAAGGGCTTTAGTGGCTTGCCGTTCATCAAAACCCATGTTAACAAGCATTGCCAGGCTTTCGGGATTGGGAACAAAAACATTGCCAGATTTATCGGAAGCATCTACATCAGGCACAACAAAGGGTTCATTAAAGTCAGCGTCTTCGATGTGCTGCAATAGCCAGGTAGATGCATTTTCTAGACCTCCATTTTTAGTGTGGAATACAGCTCTTTTGCAGGAATCTACAGGAAAACCCATTTGCATAAGGTCAGAAACTATTTTTTCATCACACACAAATTGTTTCTTTTTGGGTTCAGTCTCAGGCAACTCCTCTTCGTTCGTCTGTTTGCCTTTCGCCCGCCAATTCGATAAATCCAATTCCTCGGCCATCTGTACAGTCACATCAAGTTTCTTAGGCACCCAATCATCACCGAGAGTAAATTTGCGCAAATGCATCATCAAGTAATCGGGCATATTGACCAGACGTGATGTTTTCTTGGCAGTTGTGGTGTCTTTAATGGCCGACGAATAGAATTGTTCTATAAATTCATCGGCGAAAAAACGCTCCAGGCACGCTTGCAAGGACATCTTGTGGCGAACAACATCTTTGTCATTTTTGGGACTTGCTGGGGAGTTGGCCACTTTTTCCAAGTAATCTTTTACTTCGTCCAGATTCGTGGCCTTCTCTAGAGGAATTGTTAGCGGCATACAGTATTCTTCGCGTTGATTATATTTTACTTTTTTGCTGGTCATACATTCAACACGATCCTCGATGGCAAAAGTCAAACAGTCCACAGGATTTGTTTGATTGCGCGAATTGCGTTCTAACAAATTGATCAAATGCAAATAAAAGTCGTAAGCATCTTGCTGTTGTTTGCTTCCAAAGTCGGGATGATTCTTGCCGACAAAGTTCTTGAACATAGCTGGCGATATACCAGTCGATTCAGAGTCCAAGCTGTTTTCAGAAATGCTGCTATATTTTCCAGACCATAAGCCATTGCCCAACTTAGCCATTTGAATGTTGAAATCATTAGCCGGATCTGCAGGAAACTTATTAAAATAACCTTCAGCCCCTTCGCCAACGAATCTTTCTATGAACTTGGGCAAAGTGAAAAGTACCTGCATGACACTGTTGATATAGCATGAATTGCCCAAGTTACGCATTCCTGTATAACCAGGACCGGCTAAAGGCTGCAACTCACTTTCACTTTCTGTAAGCAAAGACCATTCTCCTATACGCTGGTTAATTTCCAACTCAAGTTCTACCATTGATTTTTCGCATTTCTTCATGGCGGCCATATTAATGCCAAAATGTTTCAAATGATCCTCTAGCTTTGGATCTATAACCATATCATCTTCAGGATATGAGAACACATCAGATTTACCATCAGCCGTAATGGTGCCTAGTTTTACGGCCAACGGATAACCAAACTCCCTATAGTGTTCGACGGCATGATCATTACCTCCGGAACCATCAAAAAATTTTCGTCCACACAATATGGAGCCATCAGTCAAGTTTAGCCATAAATTATTAATCAAGTCACATTTCTCACACTTCCAACCAGATGGAGGAATCTTTTTTTCATTGTTTATTTGTTGGAGATTTTCAGAGAACTTTGACACCAGACGTACCTCACCATCCCAAGTACCTATCAAAAAGATGAAACAATTGTTAGGCTTATAATACCTCATTACAATTTAATGTCTCAATAATTTACCTGTTAATGTTTGCTTTTCCAATTTGGCGATGGCTGAATCCTGTGCCAATACAGATTCCACAGATTGTGTAACAATCAGTGGCAGATCATTGTTGGGAAAGACAATTTTGTTTTTTATATCCGGCATAACCACAATAGCATAATTATCCTTGTATTCATATTTTTTTGTGTCACTGTCATTATATCCCCCAGTAACACCAATAGCAAGACGGGTAATTTTCCGTTCAGGCCCAGATTCATCGTCTTCCTTACCAGCTTCTTTCTTTAGATGCTTTTCACGATGTATGTGTAAGAAAACACAATTGCCCGTCTTTTCGGCATATTTTTGAACGTAGTCCTCGCCAAAAGACAGGAAACTGGTCAGACTCACATAAATACCGGTAGGACTTTCTGGATTGTCAAACGAATAAACACACTCATCCTTATAAATAGGTTGATTGTCGCCAGGCACCCGTATTTTCGACAAATGCTTGCTCAAAAGTTCCATTTATATGCTTTTTTTGTTTTGAAAATATTACTATTGAAAAAATATTGATAAATGTATTAAAAAAAATTTTTATTTGCAATAAATCCAACAGCCGTATAAATTTATTCTTATTGCTCTTGGTTGCATTAATTCAGTCTGTCATTGTACAGAGTTGTACAAATATAAAACGTCATAAGACAGAGTTGTTAAAAGAAAGTACTAACGAATACCACACTGTGTTGTATAAGGGACCACAAAACTACAACTCTTAATTAATAGTGTTGCCAAGACAAAACACAATGTTCTGTGTGAATAATCGTTTACTAAACGAGTGTTTAAAAGTTTGTAAAAGCAATGGGTTTTCATTTTATCATTGAATTGTGTTGTTTTCAGCAATTAGAAATTTTTTAATGATGAAATGCCGGCATTGGCGATATCTGTGGATAAAAGGGAATTATTTAAAATAAAAAGTAGCAGATTTTTTTTTTGTTCAGAATGTATTGGATTTTAAGTTTTCTTTACACTAATAGCGCATTTACAAATTGAGGAAAATCTAGTAGATTTTAATTGAAATTTATTTCAAAATTTATACGGTTTAAATTAAAATTCTTTGACGTTTTGTGAGATTTTGTTTCCACAACAATAAACAGCTGATTAAAATAAAACATATAAACTAGAAATACAAAAAAAAAAAAAAAAGAACACAAAACAATAGGAAAATGGAAATATGGAAAATTGTAAAAGGAAGAGATTTTATAATTATATTATGCATCAAGAATGAAAAAAGCACAAGCTGAAACAAAAAATTTGCGAAAAAAATTAGCATTGTTAAATGTATTGTTTGAACAGCAAAAACAAATTCATTTTCCACAATTATTATTTAAGCTGCGTTCACACTACGTGTTTTGCTCGTGTTTTTATTATTTTTTTAGCACGTGTAATTTGTACACATAGTGTGAACCCTTTCAAACATTGTTTATGTACAACACATTTTGCAAGACATATGTAAAATTTTCAATTAAGGTGCTATTACACGAAATGTTTTTTACATATGTACTGTCACTTTTTTTATCCATATGAAATTCGTCATGTCTGTCAAAATTGTCTTTTACATACGATTCATAATTTTTGCTATCACACGTGCATATGAATTTCCGTATGACTTAACCTCTAAATGTAAACAACAGCTGATTTAATTTGTGAATTTACAAAAATTTATTGTTAAAAAAAAGATATATATTTTTTAATTGTTAATTAATACTAAACAATTTATTTTTTTTTCAATATTAATCTTTAAAATTTACTCTGTTTTTCTTTCGCCACAAGCAGTGTTGTATTTTCATATGTTTGTCATGCAAAAATAGAACCTGTTCTAATTGAAAACTGTACATGTGACTTTCCTCATGTATTGTACATAAACAATGTTTCATATGTATCACACGATGTGTACAACTTTTGTTGTGGGAAAATTTGACAGTACATATGTAAAAAAACACATCATGTAATAGCACCTTTAGAGCAGGTTCTATTTTGGCAAGATAAACATATGAAAATACAACACTGCTTGTGGCAAAAGAAAAACAGAGTAAATTATAAAGATTAATATTGAGAGAAAAATAAATTGTTTAATATTAATTAACAATTAAAAAATATATAAAATATATATCTTTATTTTTAACAATAATTTTTTGTAAATTCACAAATTAAATCAGCTGTTGTTTACATTTAGAGGTTATGTCATACGGATATACATATGTACGTTTGAACGCAAAAATTATGAATTGTATGTAAAACGGCAATTTTGACACACACACGGAATTACGTATGGATCGTAAAACTGAATTTACACATGGAAAATACACATAGTGTAAACACACCTTTAGCAGATTGGAATGGGCACATGTCAGTATAAAAAGTTATAACTTTTCAATTACTAAATATTTTTTATTATAGATTCGTAATTTTTTTTTTGTTAATAATTAATATTTTACTAGCAGTTTCCAGCGCTCAAAATTCGAGCGCATTGTCTAGGCAGCTTTATTTTTCAACTTAGCCAATTCACAAACCAACACTTTTATGGTTTATAATTATTGTGAATGAAGATAACAAACTCATTAACAAACGCATTAACAAATTAAATAAAACACACATAGCATATGTAGAATTTTATGTATGTGTTAGTAGCAACTTTAAATGCAATTAACTCCAAATAAAGGAACAAATTTAAAAACCTGTAAATCTGCAAAACGGCTAAAAAGAAAAACCTTTCAAATAATATACGTTTGGTCAAAATCGGGATAAAACGGTAGAACAAAACATCGGTCACAAGAAATCGCTTAGCCTATTAATATTATACTAGCAGATTCCAGCCGTCGAAATTCAAGCGCAAATTCTAGGAAATTTTATTTTTTCATTAAATAAAGACCCTAAAAGTATGCTAATCAATTATAGACAATTCACAAATCAACACAAAAAACAAACTCATTTTTATTACAAAAACATTAACGAATTTAATAAACACACACATAGCATTGTATAATTTTATGTATGTGTTAGTAGCAACTTTAAATGCAATTTACTCAAAATAAAGGAAAAAATTTAAAAATTTGTAAATCTGCAAAACGGCTAAAAAGAAATACCTTTCAAATAATATACGTTTGGTCAAAATCGGGATAAAACGGTAGAACAAAACATCGGTCACAAGAAATCGCTTAGCCTATTAATATTATAGATATAGATTTCGTTTTTTTCAACTTGTTTGCTTTTGTTTTTAAATGTCAATTTTTCAGTCACTGCATTGTAATTTTTTACTACAATATTAAAAAAAACACAGTAGTATCATTTGGTAGTGCCCAAGTTTGACAAGATTTTTTGAGATTTTGCACAAGTCTAGTAACAAGCGAGATTTTATTTTGTATGGGAAATCTAGTTAATATGAGCTAGATTTCGCTCGAAATCTCATATATACTAGATTTTGGTTAAATGTAAACGCTTTATAAAAAAGTTTCGTTCAATAGATTTTAAGATGGAAGAACACAACACGCGTTTCGACGGCAACGATTTTTGAGCTTTATAAGATTTTTTTCACACAAATTGATTTTTCACTTTCATTGTTGCCATTTTAGCATTTTAGTTGCTAGATTTAGCAACTTTTTTTGTCGTTTAGCATCCAAAATTTATGAAAGGATGCTAGATGCTCACTTAGCACCTTCTACTAATAAAAAGTTGTGTTTAGCATCTTTTTTTTTGATTTTTTTCATTATTTTTGAATATACAATTTTAATATAAATGGTATTTATGTTTTAATTTCTCAAAGTGTAATACGAGAATTTTGTGTACTATTCTTTTTACCACTCTGCTCGTTTCTTTCAACAAATATAACAAAACATTTTGAAATAGAAGAATGTAAACACCAACAACAGTTTTTAATGAATTAAAAAGTCGATTGCCAAAAAAATGCAAAAATTTTCAATACAAAACACATTAAACCGCGTAAGAGAAACGATAAACAATATATTAGAAGAGTTTAAATTTAGATCATCTGAAACAGAAAAAATTCAAATCTAATGGAGTTTTATCACAGAACAATATTGGGATACAACACTGAATACAACCTCTTCATGGATTGAAGTTAACAAAAATTCTATTGGCGAAAATCCGTTTAAAGAATTATCAATATTTGTATTGTCTTTATTAGTTTTGTCTTTCTCAAAAGCCGAAGTTGAACGTTTGTTTAGTTTAATTGCTTTAGTTAAAAACAAACTTTGAACAGAATAAAATTCGAAAAATGGGTGCTGTTACACTTACAATATACCGAGCGATGTCGTTGATAAAAGTCGATCGCCATAAAAATATCAGAGCCAAGAAGAACTTGAAGATGAAGACATCACAGAAATATTATATTCCATAAACCAATTATTGTAATACAACCGTATCTTTTGATAATGTAAATTCCGTTATATATGAAATTAAAAAAAAAAATCCCTCTAAAATTAAAAACATTCAATTTAAAATTAAAAAAACTCAATTTGATGTTAAAAAAAAAAATTACAGATAAAATCCAAAATAATTTTAATTAAAATTTAAAAAATATAAGTCGAAACTTAGGTTTTATATTAATTTTTCGATTTAAATACCAAAGAATTTATTAATAAGTGTTTAAATTTTCAATATAAAGGTAATGAAATTTCAAAGAACAAAATTTAGCATCTTTTTTTGACTCCAGTACGTTTTAGCATCTTTTTGTTTGCAATTTAGCATCTTTACAATTTCAAATTATGGCAACACTGTTCACTTTGAACCAATTATAAATTCTAAATAAAATGAACTGTCAAAAATGTAAGAGCAGAAGGAAAGCAAAAGAAAACGAAAAGTTGCGGCAATAAATTTCTCTGTGTGAACATTAAGGTAACTTTAAAAGAGAATTGAAAAAAAAAGTTGCGCAACAAAAATTGCCTTGTGTGAACGTGACTTTGTACACATTTTATGTACCTCCCCTACAAGAACAGTGACAGTCATTTGACCGGTGATATGACCGTCACTACTGACTGAAGTGTCGGTCATCGCGTAGAACAAAGTTTCTATCATTTTATTAAGGCAAATATGCCAAAACTGACCGAAACTTTTGTGTACATGTGATTTTGCATCTTACTCTAACCTATGAAAGTATGTAAACCATATTATATATATCTGAACTGCTCACTCTACCGCTGCTTAGTAGTAAACGATGATAGATATATATATATCTTCGTTGGCCGGTCACATTTGATGGATATATACATCATCATTGACCGGTCACGCTTGATTATAATGAAACACGACTTATTATTTTTTATTTATTTATTGTATTAAAAATCAAATTCAAAATTAAAAATAAACATTAAATATTAAAAACACAACAATACTAATTCCGAAACGTGGTGATAACTTTGAGACAATGTTGAAACAGGACAATGGGCTTAACTTAAACAGATATTTAAACAACTTTGCTGACTTTTCACTCGAAACATCCCTAAACTCAATAGGTAATGGGCCTTAGTGCAATCAGTAGTTTCTAAAAGAAAACAATTTATTATAACACATATATATCAACAATTTATATTAAAGCTTACCTTTTGAGTGTTGTTAATTAACAATTTCGGCCAAACCTGATACAATTCATTTGGAAAATTGATGAGTAAATGATGTACCCATGCAAATACTGCTACCTTTGTACAGAATGATGTGTGAGATATTGTGGTAATACCTCCATAAATCAATTTGTTCAATATTCTGAGATCTGTGTTCCTTTGAAGAAACTAATTTCATTTCATATTATCAACATCATATTCCAGAATGGCATAAATTAAAACATTCAACATATACATGTTATGGCAACAGACTGAAAGATAGATATAAGGATAAGTGTAAAATGCTGCAAGGAAGATTTACTTTGTTTCTAGCTACAATTTTTAATAAAATGTCAGTGCATTACCTTAATAAGTTCATTTGGTGATTGCGCATGTATTAACAATATATTTATAGTGTCCTCCATGCGCACTTAACTGGAATCATTACGAATCGATTTAATAAACTGTGTCAGCGTTGTTTCACAGAATTATATTTCTTGTGTATTATCTTACAACATCATAAAAAATCCATCAATATCAAATAGATAACCATATTATTTTCTGGCACAGCATTCACAATCGAAATCCAGGATATAACATATTGTCGCACAATATAATTCTTTACACAAATGCGTTTCCTAAGAGGTATAAAAGTTCTAGATTGAAAGTTTGTGAAGATTCTACAGCAATATCTTTAAGTTAACGATCCAACAGGAATAGGCCACAAGAAGCGAGCAAAAAATAAATTGTGGAAGGGTATAATGGAGGGACGTGCCACCACAATTGAGAATGGCACTAACGAATTCACTGACATATTTTGAAGAATCTTAAAGAAACAACAAAAATTAACTTGAACTTTTTAATTTAATTAATTACTTACCTCTCCTAAACCTAAACAAAAACAACTCTACAACAGCAACAATGACAGTCATATGTTTTTAAATAGAAAAAAACTGCAAGTGTGTTAGTACAAAAATTGTTTATGTGTTAGTTTCAGTCATTCATTTCTTGTAGGGTCACTCAACGAAAATACACTATGTCAACTTTTTTGACAGTTGTCCAAAACACGTTGGAGCGTATTGTATTTTTTAATGTTTGGTTTATGTCAGTTAATCAATCCGCTAATTAAAAATGTATTTTTTTAAGGTGGCCAGATTTGAATGTGGGAAAAACTTAGTTTTATTTTTTTATCAAAGTAGTTATTTGTATTAAAAAGGCTTTTATCGTTGTATTTTATACAAGTTTTAAGATAATTTTGGTGGCTGTATTTAAAAATATATTTTTTTTTTTGGAACAGCCACAAAATTCATTATCAAAAACCTTTTTGATTTTATTACATTTCCAATGGTCATCCAGGTTCTTAGAAATTTTAACAATAATCCGAAAGATACAGATTATGTTTTTAATAACCATCAACCGTAGCTTATAAATTAATGAAGGCTTCTTTATTCTGTAGAATACAAATAGTTGTTAACAAGCAAATCTTAACCTTCACACAAATTGATTTAATTTCTTTAAATTTTTGTGCGATCTAAAAAAAAAAAACAAGGACATCTTCTCAAACTAAAAGTTTAATGTGTTTTTTTTATAACTTATTATTCTGAGAATTCAATGCATATTTTACAGAAAAGCTTTATAAATTAAGCAATTTAGTTTCAAATTCTAACGAAAATTCAAATTTTAATATTAATCTTATTAATGACCAAACATTTTTTTTAGCCTCAAAACTTAAAGTCTTTCGTATTAATATCAAAATAATCATCACTCCAGACACAACATCATCTTATCTTGTTTATCAAGGTTACTAATGGTTAATGCCGCGTTTAGATTGATACAAACTTTGACGTTTGTAAAACTAAACCTACGTTTTGTAAGGTTGCTACTGAAAAGTTACATATCCAAATAGAGAGGCGCAAATTAGATTATTATATGCTTAGTCGTTTAAATTTCAAATTTGTAACATTTCTTATTCTGAATAGACACTAAACAATAATTATTTCAAAGTCATCGATTGCTATTAGTTTTTTGTTTCTGAAACAGCGTTTGGCAAAAATAGTCAATATTTAATTTATGAAACAGCTGTGGGTACAAACCGTAAAATAATAAATTAATCTTAAAAACTTCTACAAAGCTGATGTAATTGTTTACGTATTTTAAATTATTTGTTAATGAAGGTTTTGATCATAAACACTATTCCTTCTCTATCTTATTCATTATTAATTATATGCATATTCATAAATTAAAATGACTGTTATAGATGTAAGGTAGCTTTAACCATCTCTCTTTAGTATAATGATTTTCTGAAAATACAAATTTTAGATTATTTTTGATTGGTAATCTTACAGACTAGATTCGCAAACCAGTTTGAATATTATTTAAGTTATAACCTAAACGTATTACGAATTTATACGTCTTTTTCGCCTTCATTATATTCCTGTTCATTTTTTTTTCAAAAGGGGTGCCTAACTACTTAATGATGTTGAAGTTTTTATTTAAAATGATTTATTAGGAATTTTTATGTTTAATTTGTACGTTTCAAGAAAAAAAAAATGCTTCACTTTTGCTTTTTATTTATATTTCAATTGGTCAATGAACTTTCAATTAGTTTGTGTTAATTAAAAAGCAAAAGTTTATTTTTTATTTTTTTTTGTTTCGTTCTCAATCGAAAACGTGTTTCTATGACGTCATTATTAATTAAACAAACAATTTATCTAATCAAATCTATTATATTATATTAAAGTGAATTCAGTTTAAAAAACAAAATGTTTAAGAAAAAATTTTAACTGCAGAAAATCAAAAACATTTATTTTAGATTAATACGAATTACTGCACGCTATGTAAAAATGTTATCTAAAGACTTGTATAAAATGCAACGTTAATGGAATTATTTAATAGACTTCATAGAAACTACTTTGAAAAAATTATTAAAGTAAAATGAAGATTTATTAAATTTTTGTTTTTTTCCAACTTACTTTTTGCCATTTACCTAAGTTTTATATATTGTTATATAATTTAAAATTCGGTCAGCTACTACCGGATTATGTAACGGGGTCAAAAGACCCAACTGTAGTACAAAAAGACTGCTATAAATTCGAGGCGTAGCTTCTTCTGAACTTGATATTTGAAGTAAAATCAATATTTATTGAATTTTTCTCAATTATCAAAACAATTTTTTTTTTAAATTACCTAAGTTTTATATTTTGTAATTTATTTTATTATAATTTTTTTTTATTGTACAACTGATAAAACAAGCTCAAAAACTGTGACATTGCCAAATTTTTTTTTTAAATTACCTAAGTTTTATATTTTGTAATTTATTTTATTATTTTTTTTTTATTGTACAACTGATAAAACAAGCTCAAAAACTGTGTCATTGCTACTTCTGCCGAAAAACTGCAATTTTTTTTAAAATATATTTTGAATATAAGGTACGCAATGAAATGTTTTTGTAGTTTTTCTCTTAAACCTATTTCTTCCGATTCAAACCTTACTATTTTGTGCAACCCTGCTATGCTAGCAGTTGTTTACATTGATTGAAGCAAAATTAAAAATTTGGGTATTTCCCGAAAAATGTGGAAAACGTCAAAAAGGTCATATGCGCTGTGCTCACATAATTAAGTCACCACGCGTATCGTGAGCAAATTAGTGTTTTGAAGATTTTTTTTTGCGGTTTTAATAATAAATAAATTAAAAACAAATAAATTAAAAACAAATAACATCAGCTGAAACGCTATGGTTAAACAAAAAAGTTTGAATTCGGCTGAACGGAAAATAAAATGGGATCGTTTCCAAAGATACAATAATATTGCAAAAGTAGTGGAGATTTTGAACTTTTCTCGTGGTAAAATTACAAATGCCATTACGCATTATAAAAAAATATGAAACTTTTGAAAATATTCCGCGCCAAAAACCGAGAAAAACGACTTTAAATGATGACAGAAGCATTGCACACCATCGTCGCAAATCAGAGCTCAAATGGAAACGGATTATGGCGTAAATGTTTCGTCGCAGACCATAAGACGACGTTTGCAAGAAAACAATTTGCATGGACGAATGGCCAGGAAGAAACCGTTGGTTTCCTTGAAGAACACTAAGAAGCGGCTCCGATTTGCGACTGACCATCTTGCTAAAGGCCTAAATTTTTGGAATTTAATTGTTTGGATCGACGAATCCAAGTTTAATGTTTTTGGAAATGATGGTATACCATATGTGCGACGTCCTACACTTAAGGAATTGGATCCAAAATACACCAAAAAAAAACTGTGAAACATGGTGGCTCATCAGTCATGGTGTGGGGTTGCTTTACAGCATTCGGTGTGGGTCCTATAGTCAAGATTGACGGTATAATGAATGGGGAAATGTATAAGAATATACTAAAGGAAAATTTATCCACCGAATATGCTAACAATTTGCCGCTTGCGTGGATTTTCCAAACGACAATGACCCGAAGCATTGTTCGAAGGTGGTTAAATCGTGGTTGGCAACACAGTCCATCAAGCTTCTGAAATGGCCGCCGCAGAGTCCCGACTTAAACCCTATCGAGAACTTGTGGGGCATAATAAAACGAGTCATTGCAGCACGAAAACCGGCAAATAAGGACATGTTATGGAAAGTTATCCATGAGGGGTGGCACAAAATCACACCAGGCCAGTTCGCTTCTCTTGTAGCTAGCATGCCAAAGCGATACTCCACAGTATTGAAGAAAAAAGGTTATCCTACTCAATATTGAGCTAAGCTAATGAAAAAATGGGACTCTATAAAATTTATTACTTATTTCTACAATTTCAACCATTTTTTTTTTTTCAGATGACTCAATTATGTGAGCAGCTCTTTTTGGCTAATTTCCAAGTTTTATATTTTTTTTTTGGAAAGAACCAAAATTTTGTAATTTTCAATTTCACTGTAAATTGATTGTTAACATATAAGAATAATAAAAAAAAAAATTATATTAAGAGTTAAAAAAAATGGTTTACGTATTTTTGACAATAATGTCGAGTAGCATACTAGTGACTTAATTATGTGAGTGTATCTATCGAAAGGTATGAAGGTTTGTTTAGAATAGAGTAAGTACAATGCACACTTCAATAACACCTAGCGCACCATCTGTAGCAAGTGTTCTTCTCATCAAGATGTGCCTAAATAGTACCACATACTGAAATTTAACAGAACTTTCACCGTTAATGCTATACGGTTCGCGCCCCAATCATGATTGAATCAACATGTTTCGCCATACAACATTTTGAGAGG
The DNA here is from genome assembly GCA_963682025.1 of Cordilura impudica. Taxonomy (NCBI): domain Eukaryota; kingdom Metazoa; phylum Arthropoda; class Insecta; order Diptera; family Scathophagidae; genus Cordilura; species Cordilura impudica. The sequence continues at coordinate 14,265,470 of OY821519.1, forward strand.
GAATCATCTTGGTTCATTTCGAATCTAGTTGCGAGCCACGAAGAATTTACTATCATCTCCAATTTTGATAAAAAAAATTATCGCTAGTTTATCTGAACTAGTTGTCAAAAAAATATAAACAAAGAAAAAACAAAAAATTAATTTGGTGCAATAAAATAAATAAAATCATTAAACAACTAAAAAGTTTATATTTACATACACATTTAAATAAAAACAAACAAACAAACAACAAAAAGCCGCGCCAAATCTCTGCAAAAAAAAATGTAAAAACGTAAAAATGAAACAAGAACAATCGTCTGAACATCAAGGTTCGATATCATGATTCAGAGAGCGAACCAAGTGGTTCATTTTGCCGTCTGAACATGGCATAAGATCGTATTTTTAGCTAACTACTACGAAATTTCAATTTAAAAAAATAAATAAAACATTTCATCGATTTCACAATTCATATTTCTTTCAATAAAAACACATTTAAAATATAAATGGCAACTTTAGCAGACATATTGGCAATTGAATTGCATTGAAATTTCAATAATGTCAATACGTTTGGCACAATCGTACAAACAAAAAAATATATCGGAAATTCCTATAATAAAACACAACACCAATAAAATTAACAATTATGTTCAAGTGTGGGCTTTGGACAGTATAAATATGTACGTGTTTTTTTGTTGTTGTTATTATTTAGCCTCCTTTCAGACATGCTGCATTGTAAAAATTTAGATCTAGTAAATATAAGTTGGTACCTTGAAAAAAAAATAAACAAAAACAAGTACATATTGCAAAAACAACATGCATATGCATGCACGTTGCCAACGCCTCATATGTTATGTATGGGATATACTTTTTACTTACTGCAATTTTGATAAAAAAAATGTCACAACGATTTTTTTCAATTGGCTGTGGCACTGGCAGACTGAAAGGCAGTAGAATTTAAATCAGCAAAAAGAAATTATTGATCGCATTTTGAATTTAATATTTTAATATCAAAATTTAATGCAAATGATTTTAATCAAAAGAAATTCCAAAATTATTTAGAAGAAATTAGGTAATTTTTTAAATTTTGGCATGTGACCAGAACTGAATATGGAAAAACTTTAAACGTACATACATATGTATAAAATACTTCAAATCCAATAATATTCGGTGAGTGACATTACATTGGAAACTTCAAAAAATATCAGAATATGCCAATTTTTTAAAAAATAATTTCGCGTTAAGTTCTAAAATTATGATTTTTTTTTTCTCAGAAATCACTCTTTGGTGTGTTCTCTATCGGAAAATAAAGGAAAAAAAATATTTTTATTAATGATGCCAAAACAATGGAAACTTTTAAACTTCTGTACCAGAGTTGATTAAAACAATAAAAATGGAAAGAAAATGTATAAAATCTTAACCGTTATTTAAATATTTATATTTTCTGACGTTTTCTTTCAACTGTTTTTCAAATACAATTGTATTTTTCAATGTTTTAATCTTATAATTAATTATTATAAAATAATGGCAAGAAAAAAGTTTTGTATAGAGTTAAAAATCAGATGATTTTACTGCTGGTCTTAAGCAAAAGAAAATTTGTTGGAAATATTCCATGAATAAATTCATAATTTCAAAAATTATCAAGAAATATCGTGACGGCCCAAATTTTAGGCCCCGTAAAACGAGTCATAGATAGGATACTTCAATAGCAAGAGAGTTTTAAAACATTTCCGGACTAGCAATTGAGGCTGATCTTGGTTGTTTTCGTACTGGTATCAGAGAACTGGTCAAGACAGAATTGGAATACCTTAATCTTTTCAGTTGAGTCCATGTTTAATTAAAGAGGCCATTATGAAGGAACGTTTGTACGATGACCAATGGAAAAAACTAGACCCATAATATACTTATACATATATATATTACGGTATGGAGTTGCGTTTCGGGCCAAGGAAAAAAAAATTACTCTAACTGGAAAATATGCATCTGGTCTGGAAGTTCTAACATGATAATGACTCAAAAGATGTAACCGAATGACTACAATCTAATGCAGTTAGTGTTTTGGAATGGCCAGTCCAATCACCGGATCTCAATCCCATAGAAAATTTATTGGAATTTGTAGATCGAAAAATCGAAAACAACAATTTAAATGACTCCATGCCTCGCCATTATGAAGCAGTACTAAAAAATAATAGATACCCAACAAAATATTGAAACCAAAATTAATTGGAAAATTTTCAATTATTTTATAATAAAGGTTTCCAATGTTTTGTCAACAGCATAAAAATCAATACTTTTAAGTTTTGTTATTTTTTTCTGAAGTTAAGCTATTTTATGTTATGTTTTTAATTTTATGATCCAATATATCGGTATTGACCGTTCAAGTCCTAAAAAATATATATTTTGTTAAAAGTTTCCATGTATATTTTAACTTTTAATTTTGACAAAAATTTTTTATTGACTAAAACAAAAATATTTTTGACGTTGTTGATAATGTTTTTCTTCTAAATATTTCGACCTTTTTAAATTTATTATGTGTTTTAGAAGTTTTCTTAATGGGCTTTCAAGCTCACTATTTTTAAAAAGTAAATAAAAGACTATTTATATCATTTTCAAACTCTGACGTTTCGCTGGGTATTTTCCAGCATCTTCAGGGATGAATTTTATTTAATCTGGCAACATTATTTAATCTGGCAACATTATAGAGAGAGAGTAATACATTGATATTGTATTGTTTGTAATCAATTTATGTCAGAAGAACAATCCATTAGTAAATATATAAAATATTTAAAGAATAACATGTAGGTAATTTTGAATTTTTTGAACTATGGGCAGAATTTTTAATGAAAAATTCAGTAAGTAACGATTCGTACCGATTGCGTTTCGTTTACGTTACAGCAGATGCGAAATCCAAAAATAATGTTATCGTTTTTCTGAGAATGGATATGAAAAACTATTTTTTTCAAAAAAAACTATTTTTTTCAAAAAAAACTATTTTTTTCATATCCATTCTCAGAAAAACGATAACATTATTTTTGGATTTCGCATCTGCTGTAACGTAAACGAAACGCAATCGGTACGAATCGTTACTTACTGAATTTTTCATTAAAAATTCTGCCCATAGTTCAAAAAATTCAAAATTACCTACATGTTATTCTTTAAATATTTTATATATTTACTAATGGATTGTTCTTCTGACATAAATTGATTACAAACAATACAATATCAATGTATTACTCTCTCTCTATAATGTTGCCAGATTAAATAATGTTGCCAGATTAAATTGACAATATTAGAAATCCATAAATTTAATTTTTTCTTTTTATTTTAACAAGAATTATTTTAATTATTAAAATAATACTACTTGACGTTGTCATTTATACAAGGTTTTTTTTGTGAGTTGGGATTTATTTATTTGTTTTTGCCATGATATTAAAAATTAAACAATAAACAGAATATAAAATGTTTTATTTAGACTATTTAGAACAATAAAGATTGAAATTGAATTAAGATATAAAACCAAATCTCTGGTACATATAGTCACAAATATGAAATTTTAATCCAATTTTTATTCATTTCGATAATATAAAGATTTAATTATTTCATTGTCATCAAATTTACAATTAAGAATTAGAAAACTATAGTCAGTCTATTTCGACTTATTTTATTTTATGTTGCTTCATTTTATTTTAATTTATTTTATATTATTTTATTTTATTATTTTATTTTATTTTGTTTTATTTTATTATATTTTATTATATTTTGTTTTATTTTAATTTTATTTTATTTCATTTTATTTTATTTTATTTTATTTTATTTTATTTTATTTTTTTATTTTATTTAATTTTTTGTTATTTTATTTATTTTATTTAATTTTATTTTATTTTATTTTATTTTATTTTATTTTACTATATTTTATTTTATTTTGGTTTACTTTAATTTTATTTTATTTTTTTTAATTTTATTTTTTTTTTATTTCATTTTATTTTCTTTATTTTATTTTATTTTATTTTATTTTGTTTATTTTATTTTATTTTTGTTATTTTATTTTATGTTATTTTATTTATTTTTTTATTTTATTTTATTTTTTTTTTATTTTATTTTTTTTTATTTTATTTTATTATTTTTTTATTTTATTTTATTTAATTTATCTTATTTTATTTTATTTTATTTTTTTTTATTTTTTTTTATTTTATTTTATTCTAGTTTATATTTTATTTTATTTTTTTTTTTTTTTTTATTCTAGTTTATTTTATTATATTTTATTATATTTTATTTTATTTTATTTATTTTATTTTATTTTATTTTATTTTATTTTATTTTATTTTATTTTATTTTATTTTATTTTATTTTATTTTATTTTATTTTATTTTATTTTATTTTATGTTATTTTATTTTATTTTATGTTATTTTATTTATTTTTTTTATTTAATTTTATTTTGTGGTATTTTATTTTATTTAATTTTATTTTATTTTATTTTATTTTATTTTATTTTATTTTATTTTATATTATTTAATTTTATTTTATGGTATTTTATTTTATTTATTTAATTTTATTTTATTTTATTTAATTTTTTGTTATTTTATTTATTTTTTTATTTTATTTTATTTTATTTTATTTTATTTTATTTAATTTTATTTTATTTTACTTTATTTTATTTTATTTTATGTTATTTTATTTATTTTTTTTTATTTAATTTTATTTTATGGTATTTTATTTTATTTAATTTTATTTTATTTAATTTTATTTTATTTTATTTTATTTTATTTTATTTTATTTTATTTATTTTTATTTTATTTAATTTTTTGTTATTTTATTTATTTTTTTATTTTATTTTATTTTATTTTATTTAATTTTATTTTATTATACTTTATTTGATTTAATTTTATTTGTTATTTTATTTTATTTATTTTATTTTATTTTATTTTATTTTATTTTATTTTATTTTATTTTACAATACTTTATTTTATATTGGTTTACTTTAATTTTATTTAATTTTTTTTTATTTTATTTTTTTTATTTCATTTTCTTTATTTTATTTTATTTTTTTTATTTTATGTTATTGTATTTATTTTTATTTTATTTGCTACACCCATCGTAGCCGAAATAAATAAACTGGCAACACATTTTTTAGAAAACCATTTTATTTATTTTTGGCGATTTTTAATTAGTCGATTTTTGTTTTTTTCGATTTTAGATTTGGCGATTTTTGATTTTGGCGAATTTTGACTTTGGCGATTATGGTTATTTGCGATTTTCGGTTTTGGCAATTTTTGATTTTTGGTGATTCCCGTTATTCGCGATTCTTGGTTTTAGCGATTTTTGACTTAGTGATTTTTGTTTTTTGTTGCTATTTTTTATTTTGGCGATTTTATTTTGCGATTTTTTATTTGGCAATTTTTGATTTTAGCGATTTTTGTATTTTGCGATTTTGTTATTCGCGATTTTCGATTCTGGCAATTTTCGGTTCTGGCAATTTTTGTTTTTTTTTTTTTTTTTTTTTTTTTTGGCGATTTTTGTTATTTGCGATTTTCGGTTTTTGGCGATTTCTGATTTTAGTGATTTCGCCCATATATTACATGACTAGTCACATAGGTAATTAATGTACTAGTCGAAAGTTTCAATTTTTTTTTTGTATAGGATGTGCTACGCCCATTGGTCCGATATCGCCCATTTTTTTTCCGACTACTCACATTAATAACTCATGAACTCTGACAAAGTTCCAAGGCATTCACTATTACAATACTCAAGATATATGACATTTAATATTTACTTTGAATAAGGGTGCCATGCCCATTGGTCCGATATCGCCCATTTTTTTTCCAACTACTCACATTAATAACTCATGAACTCTGACAAAGTTCCAAGGCATTCACTATTACAATACTCTAGATATATGACTTAATATTCACTTTGTGTGGTGGGTGCCACGCCCATTGGCATGTACATAGTTTCAGAACTCTTGGTGTTGTAGTAATCCAGATATTATATGTTAAAATTAGAGCTGCTTCCCGATCTTCACTTAAATCTATCAAAAAACAAAAATATCGCACTGATTCTTCTCAAATTTTGTTTGTATATATTTTTGCAAAATACAAGAGACTTACCAGACATGGCCAGGATCGGTACATTTTTGGGCCTAGTCCCTATATAGATATAGCATCCGATATGAAGTTTTTCATATCTGCAGCCAAAAAAATTAATAAAAATCCCACTCAAATTGGGTTTATGCTTATTTTCTATGTCCAGTTAGTTGGGCCTAAGAGAATAGGGTTTCTAAACGCATGGTATAGGGTATCGTATAGTCGGTCCAGACCGACTATAATTTTCTTACTTGTTATTTATAAAATAAATCCTCAAAAGTTAATATTGTATGTTTAATCTATAATATTAATAGGCTAGGCGATTTCTTGTGACCGATGTTTTGTTCTACCGTTTTATCCCGATTTTGACCAAACGTATATTATTTGAAAGGTATTTCTTTTTAACCATTTTGCAGATTTGCAGATTTTAAAATTTTTTCATTGATTTTGAGTAAATATCACATAAAGTTGCTACTAACACATACATAAAATTATACAATGCTATGCTTGTGTTTATTAAATTTGTTAATTATTTGATTTGTGAATTGGCTATAATTGATTAGCATACCTTTAGGGTCTTTATTTAATGAAAAAATAAAATTTCTTAGAATTTGCACTCGAATGTCGAGGGCTGGAATCTGCTAGTAATTATATAATGTATGTTAAACAGAAGAAAACTATAGTTAACTTAAGGAATAGTTACAAAAGAATACTTTTTAATTTTGATTAAATTCTTAAAGTAAATAAAAAGTCTTCATATTTTTGCTTAGTTGTAATCGTAAACTCTGGAAAAAGAAAAATTAAAAAAATGCAGGAATAAATTTTTTTCTACATTTTTTTTCTAAAAAAATATTCTTTTATAAAAGCAAAAAAAAAAAAAAATTATTTGAAAAAAAAAAAATATTTAAATTACTATTCGATTTACTTAATTTCAGCCCAGACTTCTCATCACATTTAGTGATGAGCATAATAATATGTATTGACGTTTTGAAATATTCAATTATTACATTGATGTAACATTTATAGAAAAAAAAATGCAATAATAGCAAACGTATTTTCAACATTATCAGTCATGCATTAATTTTTTTCAAATAAAAACAATATTGTAATATTAAGCATGGTACCTATGAAATTGATTCTGAAAGAATTTTGTGTATTTAACATAGTGATTTTTTATAAGCGGGGCTCCACTGAAAAACCAAAATATTTTTTTGTAAAGAAATATCCACCAAAAAGAATAACATATGTTTTTTTTAAAATTCGTGTTTTTTTAAATTATACTTCTTAAAACGCAAAAACATTAACATTCAATATCTATTAAATATGTGTACTGACAAAATATTTAAAGGAAGAATCTGTCCATTTTTAGCTACGACATTATGAAATCTGTTAAATAAATGTTATATATAAATTAAAATTAAATTAATAATTCGAAAAAAAAATATAATTCTTTATATTTTTTAAGTATAAACTATAAATACTTAAAAAATATATATTATTTTTCAAAATTAAAAAATATGCAAAAAACCAAAATACTAAATATGCATAAAAATATGCTGTTAAATGCAATAATATGCATCCATAACAAAATATTTAAAAATATGCATCAACAAATCGTTGCCATATTTTTCCGAATCCTTTGATTTAGAAAAGTATTATGGTGTACTGACTGCAAATGCAGCCAGCCCGCTTGTAACCAAAACCAAATTATAAATGGTCTTAGCCGATCTTAATTTTTTTTGTTTTAATTTCGAAATTATAATATTCTTAACTAAGTTTAAGCGATAATAAAATCGTTCAGGAACTTACGATAAATATTATTGGGAATTGGGTGAAAACGTAAAACCTTTATTCCTCATATGAAATAAATTCAAATAAATTTAGAAGAAATTCATTCAAATATGAATGCAGTCTTACAAGTTTTGTAAGTTACGTTTACGTTCGAGTAACGTGGCCTCAAGTCTTAATTAAAATGAACTGCATACCAATTTCAATTGAACAATAAACATAATCTTTCGTTTTTCAACAACTGTCTCTAGAGCATTAGATTGTTAGAGGCGCCTATATCTGCAGACACAACACAATACACTCACTCGCTCGCTCGCTTGTCACATTTACTTACACACATTCATAGTCGGTCGATTGACATTGAACTTGAACTTGATAGAAAAAATAAATCAAAATAACTGAGACGTTCGCTGTTATTAATATATTACTTTTTTTTCTTTAACAAAACAAAGCAAAAAAAAAAAAAAAACGTTGATATAGAAAAATCAAATGCATAATTTAGTCATGTTATAATTATAATTATAGATGCAGACTCGCAACGATTACCGTGCTTATTGTATATCATTTAAGTAATTGAAAAGAAAGCCCACTGGTTTACAGTGATTAATATGTAGTTATTTTTCAAATTTTGATTCAAATTGGACATATTCCACAGCTAAAGAGATTGAAGTTGTAACAATTACCAGATCCTCAAATAGGCTAATAGAATTTTTAAGCTTCTAAAAATTTAATAATTTAATTTTTTAATTTCTATATATCTGTGGTCGCAAGCGATAACCGCCTAAGTCGACTTAAGAACGATTTAAGTTATGTATGCTATCACATTGTACTAAAGACGCTTTATATTTTCGTGAAATCCCCATTTCTCTAACACTCTATAATAAAAACTTATTAATGAAAACATACTGACCTAAGTCGTAATCAAGCCCCATTACATTTATATAAAAAGTTATTTTTCTCAAAAACATGATTTTCGACTTAGGCGTTTAATGCTTGTGATGTCACTTTTTTATTATCAGTTTTAAATCCGTCAAGTCCGTCTTATAATAAAGTGCAACCCTAATGTTCAATCACAATAAAGTCAGATATAATTAGCTAATTAAATAATAAAATTGATTTATGCTGTGCAATTTATAATGCAAGCAATAATTTTAAAGCGAACGATAATAAAAAATAATTTCATTTCATTTCACATTTATTTATTTTTCGTTGCTGATGATGAAAGCATTTCAATGTTACTGAAACAAATTAGTACTACATATAATTTAATAATTTTATTACTTTTTTGAGGTTTGTAAAGAATACAATTGAAAATATTCAATAATTTGATAACTCTGAAATACAGTTGAAAATATTGTAGTGGAAAAAGTTTCTCTAAGATAAAGTTTTTTGAAAAAGGACATTTTAAAATGGACAAAATTAAAAAAAAATTAACAGCCGTGTTCAAAGCCAAAATTAAAACACTGTACATTCGTGGCATTATTCATAACACAGTTTAACAAACTATATTTAACTAAATCACAAATAGTTCTTTCTTAACTCTTGAATAACTGCTGTCATTTTGACAATTCTGTCACATTTTGATAGTAATTAAATAAATTAAAAATCTATATGAAACAAAAAATATTTATCTATTTTCTTTAATTATAAACTTGATTGGAACTTTGAATTCCCAGTTCATTTTTAAATCTTTTTATTTTAGCCCTTTTTTCTTTATAACTTTTTTTAATAGTTAATTAGAAATACAAAAGTCAAAAAGCAGTGATAACAGAGTAAACCAGAGTTGATTTTAACTAAAACAGGGATGTTAAAATTTTAATTACTCAGAAAATAAAAACTCTCCGCAGTTTACTGTATTACTGTACTTCCAGTACAAACATTGTTTTTAAATTTATTTATGTACATATGTTAAATGAATTTTTTCTTTTTTGGTCAAATTTTTTATGAAAATACGGAGCTACGTGTTTGATATTTAAATAAAATCAATTATTTTGAAATAATATCTCCACAAATTGGCGATCCTGTCAAATAGAACCTTAAAAAAAGAAAAATAAATCATAAAAAAAAAAAATAATAAAAATTTGCAAAAATTGCCTAATTATGCAGAACAATGTAATAATCCATCATTACTAAAACGAAAGAACGTGATAAATAAGAAAATACAATTAAATTTAAAAGTGATGTATACGTACATGCCATGTGGCCCTATGCTCCTCATAGGAGTAAAGGGAATAAATATATATACTTGCCATAGCATAATTTGAACTTAAAACTGGTGTTCTACAAAATTGATTTCAATCAAATATCGAGATTGATACTACTTTCGACTGAGGTATAAATATCTACAATCATCAACATTTAAGAACGTGAAGTCATCATTAAGAAATCTGATGATACTGAAAATAGTGTTATATTCCTGTGCTCAATTGTTTCGGTGTTCAAGGCGAATTCTTATTCCCAACTATATAATTTTCAATATCCTTGCAAGAATTTTCAAGAATTCACGCTCCATCTCATCACATCTTTAAAATTTATTTATCAGTTAAGTTACACAACTAATTTTAATTAAATATTAATAATATTTATTTAATTTATATTAGCATTTATATCACAGAAAGATTTTAATAATAAAACAATTAACAAATCCTTTAAAAATGTAACTTTCAGGATTAACTAATCATATAATTAGTATTTAAGTTATTTACCACTTATTTATGTTTGTTTGTACTGGGAGGGGAGTAATGTAGTGTACTGTATTACTGTACTTACAGTACAAAAATTGTTTTTAAATTTATTTATGTATGTTAAACGAATTGTTTTTGATGTGTAAACATCTATACGCGCAGGGGAGTAAATTTCAAAAACAGCGTAACATGTGAGTCGTAAGACAAAATGTGATTGTTTGTATTGGTGAAAAAATTATGATATTATGATAACCTGTTTGAAAATTAAAAATAAAAAATAAAAAATGAAAAAAAAAGAAAAATAAAAAATGAAAAATGAAAAAAAAAAAAATTAAAAACGAAAAATTAAAAATGAAAAATGAAAAATGAAAAATAAAAAATGAAAAATGAGAAATGAAAAATTAAAAATGAAAAACGAAAAATTCAAAATAAAAAATGAAAAATGAAAAATGAAAAACGAAAAATGAAAAATGAAAAAAAAAATTAAAAATGAAAAATAAAAAATTAAGAATAAAAATGTAAAATAAAAAATAAAAATAAAAAATAAAAAATGAAAAAAAAAAAAATTAAAAAAAAAAAAAAATAAAAACGAAAAATAAAATATAAAAAATGAATAATAAAAAATAAAAAATGAAAAATGAAAAACGAAAAATGAAAAATGGAAAAAAATTAAAAATGAAAAATAAAAAAGTATGAACAAAAATGGAAAATGAAAAGTTTAAAATAAAAAATGAAAAAGAAAAATTTTAAAAAAAAATTTAAAAGTAAAAATTAAAAATAAAAAATAAAAAATGTTTAAAAAAAAATTAAAACTAAAAAATTAAAAATAAAAAATGAAAAATAAAAAATGAAAAATAAAAAATGAAAAACAAAAATTAAAAATGAATAATGAAAAATAAAAATTGAAAAATGAAAAAATAAAAAATGAAAAATAAAAAATTAAAATTGAAAAATAAAAATTAATTAAAAATTAAAAATTAAAAATTAAAAATTAAAAATTAAAAATTAAAAATTAAAAATTAAAAATTAAAAATTAAAAATTAAAAATTAAAAATTAAAAATTAAAAATTAAAAATTAAAAATTAAAAATTAAAAATTAAAAATTAAAAATTAAAAATTAAAAATTAAAAATTAAAAATTAAAAATTAAAAATTAAAAATTAAAAATTAAAAATTAAAAATTAAAAATTAAAAATTAAAAATTAAAAATTAAAAATTAAAAATTAAAAATTAAAAATTAAAAATTAAAAATTAAAAATTAAAAATTAAAAATTAAAAATTAAAAATTAAAAATTAAAAATTAAAAATTAAAAATTAAAAATTAAAAATTAAAAATTAAAAATTAAAAATTAAAAATTAAAAATTAAAAATTAAAAATTAAAAATTAAAAATTAAAAATTAAAAATTAAAAATTAAAAATTAAAAATTAAAAATTAAAAATTAAAAATTAAAAATTAAAAATTAAAAATTAAAAATTAAAAATTAAAAATTAAAAATTAAAAATTAAAAATTAAAAATTAAAAATTAAAAATTAAAAATTAAAAATTAAAAATTAAAAATTAAAAATTAAAAATTAAAAATTAAAAATTAAAAATTAAAAATTAAAAATTAAAAATTAAAAATTAAAAATTAAAAATTAAAAATTAAAAATTAAAAATTAAAAATTAAAAATTAAAAATTAAAAATTAAAAATTAAAAATTAAAAATTAAAAATTAAAAATTAAAAATTAAAAATTAAAAATTAAAAATTAAAAATTAAAAATTAAAAATTAAAAATTAAAAATTAAAAATTAAAAATTAAAAATTAAAAATTAAAAATTAAAAATTAAAAATTAAAAATTAAAAATTAAAAATTAAAAATTAAAAATTAAAAATTAAAAATTAAAAATTAAAAATTAAAAATTAAAAATTAAAAATTAAAAATTAAAAATTAAAAATTAAAAATTAAAAATTAAAAATTAAAAATTAAAAATTAAAAATTAAAAATTAAAAATTAAAAATTAAAAATTAAAAATTAAAAATTAAAAATTAAAAATTAAAAATTAAAAATTAAAAATTAAAAATTAAAAATTAAAAATTAAAAATTAAAAATTAAAAATTAAAAATAAAAAATTAAAAATTAAAAATTAAAAATTAAAAATTAAAAATTAAAAATTAAAAATTAAAAAATTAAAAATTAAAAATTAAAAATTAAAAATTAAAAACTAAAAATTAAAAATTAAAAATTAAAAATTAAAAATTAAAAATTAAAAATTAAAAATTAAATATTAAAAATTAAAAAATTAAAAATTAAAAACTAAAAATTAAAAATTAAAAACTAAAAATTAAAATTAAAAAATTAAATATTTAAAATTAAAAATAAAAAATGAAAAATAAAAAATGAAAAATAAAAAATTAAAAATAAAAAATGAAAAATTAAAAAAAAAATAAAAATGAAAAACGAAAAATTAAAAATAAAAAATAAAAAACGAAAAATTAAAAATTAACCGGTTAAAATAATAAATAATAATAAATATTTTTATATTAACAGAGCCCCTGCAGTTGATTGCTATAAGTGCTACGCTTTCTGTTTGATTTTAAGAAAGTGCTATAAAAAAATCTTTACAGATGTTTACAGATCTCCCCTGCGATCGGACTCACCAGATTTTTTTTTTTAATCAAATTTTGTATGAAAATATTTTTTCTTTGAATTTGAGTTTTTCATTGGAGCTACGGGTTTGATATGTAAATAAAATAAATTATTTATAAATATCTCCACACTCACGAACATCCAGTACATAAGCTACAAAAACATTGCAGCTGTGAACACGTTATGAATAGCGCAATTCGAATGCATAACATCTACAATATTAATAGGCAAGGCGATTTCTTGTGACAGATTCTACACCTTCAATTACCAACCGAATTTGACAAAAAAATATACCTTTTGAAAGGTATTTCTTTGCAGATGTTCACTATATTTACAGATATGCACAATTTTTTTTTGGAGTAAAAAACTATACAATGCTTCTGTGTGTTTATTTTATTTGTGTTGAATTCTAATTTGCTAAAATTGATAAGCATACCTTTAGGGTATGCTTATGCAAAAATAAAATTTCCTAAAATTTGCAATCGATTTTCGAGGGCTGGGCTCTGCTAGTAAACATATAAATACGGCTGTAAGTATACAACAAATTATAATCAATTAATGATTCTTTTTCCTAACGAGGAATCCTTTAAAGTTTCTGAGATTTGCTATATTTCACGAGAAGATGATCAAATATCCATAACTTTTGATTGTATAAGAATTTTGAATTTTTGATTAGTAGGAGAGATTTTAGCCTTTAATTTTTGCTATTATGGAGGGTTTAAAATACATTTTATTTTTTAGTTGAATTTTAGTACAAAAGTGAAGTGTTAAAAGGTTAAAAAAGTTTTTTTATATAATGTCAGTCAATTTTACAACTAATACTTTTCAAAAATTTTGTAAGTTAAATTTTGTCAGAAAATGCCTCAATATGGCCCCCGTAAACTTTTTAATCCTAATGTTCACAAGGGCCAAAGATAGACTTTTTTTGAAAGAGCCCGAGTTAAGATATAATTTATTAAGCAGCGAACGTACAAGTTACCTGATATTGCTTCGAGATAGAGAAGTTTCAATGAAAAAGTCATATGTTTTTACTTTAGTTAAAACTTTTTTTTATTGTCTTTTTAATTATTTCTATATCAATTTTTATTGTAAATTTATAAAATACATAAATTTCTAAATCAAGAAAAATTGTTAACTATATAAAAAAGAGTATAACTTATTGTTAGTGTACTGAAAAACTACTTTAAATCAAACAATTTTAGTAAATATTTCTTCTAGAAGTTGTTTAGCTTTTTCGTCTAATTCAGTAGAGGTAGTTTTCCATTTTTGTCGAATGTTGGACATATATGGATTTTAAGTGCACAACAAAATACAAATGATAAGGTCTTCATTAGTGCAACATCTGAACATTTTTCTTGTGTTGTGCTCGCGAAAGAATTTGTAGTCTTTGCTCCTATTTTCTTGCGCTTTTTCAGATAGATCTCCTATTGGTAGCATATTCTTTTGAATTATTTTTTCCCCATGGTACAACACTTTATGAACTATGGATGGCATATATCTCTTTTTGTATTTATCTTTCTGCTGCATGCTAGAACATGTAATATGATTTTGAATCGTGTATTAATTGATGATCTACACCTATGATAAATGCTGCAGTTTCTAGATCGGAAAAAAATCTCCTCGTGGTATTTCCATCATTGAGTTTCCTTCCCCTTGTTTTGGTTGGTCGATTATGAGGCCTAGCTGTAGATATTTTTCTTGAATTAAAAAACTTTAAATAAAAAACCCAGTCCCTAACCCATTTTAAAAGGTGAAGCTTACCTGCTCATATCTTAAAAGGGTGTGTCGCAATAGCTTTTTAACATTTACCTGTTATATAAATTTTTTTTCCCATTTTGTCAGGTATTTAAACTATATAACTCAAGTTCCGACTATTAATGTTTTTGAAAAATAAAGATTTTGCCCATCAATATAATTTAACAGTTAAGCGCATTATGTCTCAACCTTTTTTTTTATAAGTATATAAAAACTCCTGTCAACTCTACCGTTTCCTTTTTCTGTCAGTATAAAAAACAAATAAAGTCACTGGTACACCAACTTTTGTAAAATCGACTCAGAAAGTGATTTTGAGTCTATCCGTGTAATAAAAGATGGGTATAGGTCCAAATTTTTGGTAGTTACAAACATCAGGGCAAACTCATTATACCCTAACCACATATTGGAAAACTTTTGTATATATAAATTTTGCACAAAATAACTGACCTTGGGTCAGAAAAATTGTACTGGTACACACGGGCGGAAAGTGGCCGGTATACGATGGCACATAGAAGTGTAGGGGAGGGTTCGGACTACAGAAAAGTGGAAGATTTTTTTTGATGGCTTTTGATGGGCAGACGTTATGTTCTATTAATTAGGAGATTTTCGGGAAATTTGGACCTTTTTTAAAAATTGTTCTTGTGCACACGGCCGGAAACTAGCGGGTATACAATGGGACATAGGAGTGTAGGGGAGGGTTAGGACTACAGAAGAGTGCAAGATTTTTTTGATGGCTTTTGATGGGCAGACGTTATTTTCTATTAAGTAGGAGATTTTCGGGAAATTTGGACCTTCTTAATTTTTTTTTTAATTTCTAAACTACTCAGTGACTTTATATTTCTAACATTTTAAAATCTTTTAAAACAAAAAAGTCACAATCATTTAAAAATTAAAATTTACAAAGAAATTTTTATTTTTGGCAAAATACTGAGAAAGTCCATTTTTGAAGACCCTGTTCGCTGTGATGTAGCGTAAATAAAGTCGCAATTTTTTGTCTCCCGAGGTTCACTGGTATTTACTTTCAAATGAATAACATAACTTTAAAATCGGTAACCATAAAAAAAAAATGAATTTTGTCAGTTGATAGAAATCTGTCAAAAATCTCTGACATTTGAAAGAGCGGTAATTTAAGTGTTTTTTTTTTTTTGGTGAATAGACTTCATCTTTTATCTTAAATTTTAGAATATTCGGATCGACAAAATCGAGCAATAGACGCAATAGATACATTAAACTTGATTTTCTTGAATTCTGGTACAAAAATTTAATTTTTTAACAAGTACGGCTGAGTTTTTGGGATGTCAATTTAATTTGGTTTGTTTAAACTTATGAATTTTAACGCATTTGCCTAATTGTCTGAATATTATTAGCAAATTTATTTTGTTATTGCATTTTTTTTTTGTGCATATTTTGTTAGAAATGCATATTTTTTGCACATTTTCCTTTGATTTTATTAATGTTAATTTATTTTTTATAAATACTTTTATTAATAAAAAATATAATTTAAAATGGTTGTAAAAAACCGGCACTTCATTAACCCTATACCAACTATGTGGTCAGGGTATAATGACTTTATGCTAATATTTGAAACTACCAATAATATTTGACCACCGATCGTCTCAGAATTACTTTCAGAGTCATTTAGTCGATGTCCGTCCGTCCGTCCGTCCGTCTGTGTGTCCATATAAATCTTTTAATCCAATATATTTTAATGAAATTTGGTATATAAGTTTCTATCGTCCATAGCATGAACGCTATTGAAATTGGTTAAAATCGGTACATGTTTAGACCTAGTCCCCATACAAATGACCTCTATGAAAGCGACTTAAATTGCCATAAGATCCATTTTGTTATATAGATATCGGTCAAATTTGGTTTGTTTATATTTTTTGCATCCATTTATCAGTGGTCTAAAAATAAACCCTATAGGACAATTCTCAGTCATAGCCCCCATATGAAGCTAATTCCCGATTTCATTTAAATCTATCCAAAAACAAAAATTTTGCCAGATTTTTCTCAAATTGGTTTTTTATATATTTTGGTAAATAATAACTCTGTAGTTCTCTTGAATAACCGCATATGTCAATTTTTGTCAGTTTTGAGTTAACGATGCCAAATATATTAATTTTTAACGCTCTTTACATGTGTTAAATTAAAAAAAAAAAGTATTGACCATTTCTGAGTTTTTTCTTAAAATAACGAAGTTTATTTTATTAAATTAATTTGCAGCACTATCGACGTATGTCAACCTACGTTTGATCGCTGACAAATTATTTTCTCAGAAAATGACACATAGCGACATACGTTGTTATTAATGAAAAAAAAAAAAAAAAATGCAAAATAATTTTCGATTATTTTTCAGTTTATAACCACTTGCAAAAACTTGTGTGTTTATTTCTGTTATTTTGTGTCACTATTATTCTTGATACGTTGTTATATTCTCATCCAAAGTCCCGTTAACTTTTTGTTGATGAACAAAAACTTCCATTTTTCAAGCAACAACAACTTATGTCTACATGGGTGGTTGCATTGGTAGTTTTCTTTTTCAAAGAAAACGACGTTTGTCGACATAAGTTGTTTTATCTGCACACACTTTAAGTTTTATTTACATACTGTTTTTTTCGTCCTTCTCTAGGATCTACTCGTCTGAAGATTTTCGACTCAAAATTTTATATGAAGTATTTATTGCCCATATCTACAGGGATTTGCGGAAAATTTCCCGAAAACAATTTCCCGAAAACAATTTCCCGAAATTACAATTTCACGAACACAATTTCCCGAAATGACAATTTCCCGAAATTACAATTTCCCGAACACAATTTTCCGAAATTACAATTTCCCTAAATTACAATTTCCCGAAATACAATTTCCCGAACACAATTTCAAGAAATTACTATTTCTTCAAAGAGCTTGTTGATGGCATTTCCGAAACAATACCATCAGAAATTCCGGCCAAAGCGCGAGCAATCAGCTCATGACCACTTGATGTAGTGGTCCGGGCAAGATCTTTCAGTTCATTAACGATTTTTTCTTTAGCAACGAAAGCCGCTTCGGCACTGTGATTGTGAAGAGCCTCTTTTTTTATAGTATCGTTGTTATGACCCTACCGGTACAATGTTTTCCCCGATAAAGGATACAACGCCAATAAACGCTATCATCGGACTGATACAAGAAACCATTCAAAAGCAACCTCGGTTTACCTTTTTCGCTATCCAGGAATTCGAGTGGCATAGTAACTGAGTATTACAACCCAAATAACTAAAAAACTTCGCTATGCAAGATGGTAACGATTCCGTAGCAGCTACTGCATGGGCAGGATGTGATGGAGTGAGCGTTATCCGTCTGGAAGTCTGAATACCGAAGTGTTCAAAGTCACAATGAAAAAATAAGCTTATTACCTCCAATAAATAGGTCCGGATGACGAGGGAGGGTGGAAGAGGAAGGGCGCGGTGCGGGATGGGGGAATTGTTTTTTTTCGAGAAGTTGTATACTCGGGAAATTGTTTTTTCAAGAAATCGTAAGCAGCAAGTTTTTTTTATGGGGGAAATCAAGAATATATGGGAAGTTGTAAACTAAAAATAGGGAAATTGTAATTTCGGGAAATTTTTTCGGGAAATCGTAATTTCGGGAAATCGTAATTTCGGGAAATTGTAATTTCGGGAAATTGTTTTCGGGAATTGTTTTCGGGAAATTGTAATTTCGGGAAATTGTAATTTCGGGAAATTGTTTTCGGGAAATTATAATTTCGGAAAATTGTTTTCGGGGAATTGTTTTTTCGGGGAATTTTTTTTTCGGGCAATTGTTTTCGGGCAATTGTATTTGGGAAATTGTTTTCGGGAAAATGTTTTCGGGAAATTTTCCGCAGACGATCTACAGGACTGTTAAATAAAAAGCTCTAAAAACTTTATATCGAGCCCATATTTGCAATTATAACGTTTTTTTGCTCCCCTGAACATTTTGATTTTATGACATACGCGGTTATTCTAGAAAACCACAGAACTGACCTTACCAAATATGATCAGGACCGGTCCATTTTTCAACCTAGTCCCCATATACATATAAATATAGCATCCGATATGAACTTTTTCATATCCGAAGGCAAAAAATTAATAACAGTGCCACTCAAATTTGATTTATGTTTATTTTCTATATCTAATTAGTTGAACCTTAGAGATAGGGTATCTAAACGCATGGTATAGGGTATCGCATAGTCGGTTTAGACCGCCTATAATTTTCTTAGTTGTTTAGTCTTATTTTAGTACGAAAACAGCTGTTTCTTGCTAATCCTCATCAATCTGTCAAAAATGTGGATATTTGAAGTAGATTAGAATCCCAGTGTAAATGCAGACCCTTTTTTGGATTTAAATCTTCAAAGTGTGGTGAGGTGTACTTTAATGTAAATTACATTTATTTCAAGAAATTACCAACAAATCAATTTTTTTTTTTTTATTAATTTCATTTGTTATCTATCTTTCTTTTCACATCATTTCAAAAACAATCACATCAGCATGTTTTATTTAATAGAAATTTGTTATATCTTTATGTAATTTCAAATTCAATGTCTTTTGAAAGAAAACACCGTAATCCACTAATTCTCAATTGAACGTGGAAGGGCGCTTGTATAGTACATCTATCTATCTTATACATTATTTGACACTCAAAACCACATTGTAATTAATTAAATAATAAATTTTTGTAATTATTTCTTTGGGCTCAAAAAAAAAAAAAAATGAAAAAAATATGACACACATATCAAAATATGCTGTCATCAATTGCGTCATAAATGTTGGTTTGTTGTTGTTCGTTGTCGTCTAGTTGACATTGCTGCTATTTTAAACCTTTTCTTTTTTGTTAGCTCAATTTTTACATGCGAAGCAGCAATAATATTTTAAATTTATCTGATATTTTTTTTACTTCTACTTGCTGTAGATTTTGCATATGAATATTTTATATCTTTTTTTTGTTGATACCAAATCATTCGTTCGTCTTATCTGAAAACAATATAAAATTTTACATCCAAGTGATGTCATACAAAGTTGTATGTTTTAATATTCTTAAACAAAGTTTCTTTTTTTAAAGCTCTCCAATAAATATGTATAAATGGAAATTCAAGTACGTGTATTTAATGGTTTATTTATTTTATTCTTGTTACTTTGTATTTTTTTTTTATTGTTTTTAGTTTTTTTTTTGTTTATTTAAATATGTATGTATTTTTTTAGTAACAAAAAAAAATGCAAAATATAAATTATAAATTTTGATGCTTTAAATGTTGAACGTAGGAATTTTTTAAACAGAACAAAACAATTTGAAATTAGAGCGCATTTTTATTAAAAAAAAAACAAATATTTATAAGTTTCCAATTTTGAATTGGATAATTTTTATTTCATATTTTGAAATATCTTTTAATAACAAAAATAATTCCAGAATTCTAAAGTCAACTTTAAATTAAAAAAATTACAATTTAAAAATATTTAATTTTGCGATAAAATATTTAAAGCCAACTTGCAAATTTTAAAATTTACATTCATAATTCTTACAAATCTAAGCGAGAAAAAAATTTACATTTCAACTTTATATAAAAAAGTTCCTTACAAAAAATTAAATATATTCATAGAATACAAACTCAAAACTTTAAAGTAAATCCAAACAAGTTGAGCGCAACCGGCGCAAAAAGTTGATTTAAAAAACGTACTATTTTGCATTTGAATTACCATAGAAGTTTAATTTAATTACAATTTACCACGGAAATATTTTTTTGTATATGGAAAAATTAATACATATGTTAAATTTAATTTAAAATCAACTTAAAAAAAAAAATTTGTAATGTTCTCCTGTAAATTAAAAAAGAATTCTTGAATATTTAGACATACCGTTAAGAACAACAAGTGTACATATTTATGAACAAAAAAAAAATTAAATTTTCCATAAAAATTTTCAAGTCAGTTAAAATAATATTCATACCACATAAACCAGTTTAAAAAAAAAAAACTTTTTAAGAAAAGCTATTTTTTTTAGAAAAGGTACTTTTTTAGTCAGTTAAAATAATATTCATACCACATAAACCAGTTTTTAAGAAAATATACTTTTTAAGAAAAGCTATTTTTTTTAGAAAAGGTACTTTTTTAAGAAAATGTACTTTTTTAAGAAAAGGTACTTTTTTTTAGAAAAGGTACTTTTAAAGAAAATGTAATTTTGTAAAATGATACTTTTTTAAGAAAAGATACTTAAAAAACGCTCTTTTAGAAAAAGGTACTATTTTAAGAAAAGCTAATTTTTAAGAAAAGGCACTTATTTAAATAAAGGAACTTTTTTTAAAAAAAGTATTTTTTAAGGTACATTTTAAAAATGGCACTTTTAATTTAATTTTTTCAAAAAGTTACTTTTTTAAGAAAATGTAGTTTTTAAATTTTAAAAAAGGCTACTTTTTGAATTTTTTTTAATTTTTAAGAAAAATAATTTGTTAAAGAGGGGTACTTTTATAAAAACGATACTTAAAAAGAAAATCATGTAAGTCCGGTCACAGGGGAGATGTGTAAACATCTAGTAATTAAAGATTTTTTATGGCACTTTTTAAAAATCAAAGAGAAATCGTCATCTATATATCACTTACAGCAATCAACTGCAGGGGCTCTGCTAATATAAAAATATTTATTATTTCAACTGGTTAATTTTTAATTTTTCAGTTTTATTTGTTGTTTTTCATTTTTCATTTTACATTTTTCGTTTTTCATTTCTCATTTTTAGTTTTTCATTTTTATTATTTCATTTTTCATTTCTTATTTTTAATTTTTAATTTTTCATTTTTCACTTTTTATTTTTTACTTTTTATTTTTCATTTTTTTTTCATTTTTTGTTTTTTATTTTTTATTTTTCGTTTTTCATTTTTCATATTTATTTTTCATTTTTAATTTTTAATTATTCATATTTCATTTTCTATTTTTAATTTTTAATTTTTTACTTCTTATTTTTCATTTTTTATTTTCTATTTTTCATTTTTCATTTTTCCTTTTTCATTTTTATACCCTATACCACTATGTGGTTTGGGTATAATGACTTTGTGCTGCTGTTTGTAACTACCAAAAATATTTGACCTAGACCCATATTTTATTATACCGATCGAATCAGAATCACTAGCTGATTCGATTTAACGATGTCCGTCCGTCCGTCCGTCTGTGTGTCCATATAAAGCTTGTAATCAAACTGCAGGTCGCAAATATTAATATATTTAGATGAAATTTGGTACATAAGCTTTATCGGCCATAGGATAAACACTATTTAAATTGGTGAGAATAGGTCCATGTTAAGACCTAGCCCCCATACAAATGACCCCTACGAAATCAACATAAATTGCCATAAGATCCAAATTATCATATAAATCTTAGTCAAATTGGGTTTGTATGTATTAATTACATCCATTAATCAGTAGTCCAAAAAGGATCCCTATTGGACAACTCTTAGTCACAGCCCCCATATAACGCCGCTTCCCGATCTTCGCTTAAATCTATCAAAAAACAAAAATATTTCACAGATTTTTCTCAAATTTGGTTTGCATATATTTTTCAAAATATAAGTGACTTTACCATATATGGTCAAGATCGGTCCATTTTTTCGACCTAGTCCCCATATAAATGTAGCACCCGATATGAACTTTTTCATATTTGCGGCAAAAAAATTAATATCAATGCCACTCAAATTTGAGTTATGCTCATTTTCTATATCGAATTAGTTGGACCGAAAGAAAGGGTCTCTAAACCATGGTATAGGGTATCATATAGTCGGTCTAGACCGACTATAACTTCCTTGTTATTATTTAATTTTTTATTTTTATTTTTTATTTTTTATTTTTTATTTTTCATTTTTATTTTTCATTTTTCATTTTTCATTTTTTAAATTTAATTTTTAATTTTAATTTTTCTTTTTCATTTTTATTTTTTCATTTTTCATTTTCTATTTTTAATTTTTCATTTCTTATTTTTCATTTCCTAGTGTTCATATTTCATTTTTTATTTTTCATTTCCTTTTTTTATTTTTTTTATCCATTTTTTATTTTTAATTTTTTATTTTTCATTTTTCGATTTTAATTTTACATTTTTTAATTTTTCATTTTTTATTTTTCATTGTTGATTATTCATTTTGCATTTGTCATTTTTGTTATTCATTTTAAGATTTTAATTTTTTATTTTTAATTTTTAATTTTTTATTTTTCATTTTTCATTTCTTATTTTTCATTTTTCATTTCTTATTTTTCATTTTTCATTTTTCGTTTTTAATATTTAATTTTTTATTTGTCATTTTTCATTATTCGTTTTTAAGTTTTCATTTTTTATTTGTCATTTTTCACTTTTAATTTTTATTTTTTATTTTTCATTTTTAATCTTTTATATTTCATTTTTCATTTTTTATTTGTCATTTTTCATTTTTAATTTTTCATTTATCATTTTTTTTTTAATTTTTCATTTTTTATTTTTCATTTTTTATTTTTAATTTTTTTTTCATATATCAGTTTTTATATTTTATTTTTAATTTTCTATTTTTCATTTTTTATTTTTCATATTTCATATTTCAGTTTTTATTTTTAATTTTTCATTTTTAATTTTTAGTTTTTTATTTTTCATTTTTAATTTTTTATTTTTCATTTAACATTTTTTATTTTTCGTTTCATATTATTAAATTTTCATTTTTTACTCTTTATTTTTCACTTTTTATTTTTAGTTTTTCATTTTTAATTTTTTTCCCTTTTTTATTTTGTTTTTATTTTTCATTTTTCATTTTTAATTCTTCATTTTTTATTTTTAATTTTTAGTTTTTAATTTTTTAGTTTTCATTATTTATTTTTCGTATATCAGTGTTTATTTTTCATTTTTCAATTTTTATTTTTCCTTTTTAATTTTTGATTTTTAATTTCTTATTTTCATTTCTCATTTTTTATTAATTTTTTATTTTCAAATAATTTTTTCACCAATCCAATCATAAGTCACACCGATTGTGTCTTACGGCTTACATGTTACGCAGTTTTTGTGATTGTATTGTGAAACATTCTTATATTTCACTAGTTTTTTTCACAATATCTTTTATATCTCGTGACCCATTGGACTGATTTTGATGATTTTAAATGCCAACTCAATCAGGATGTTAATAAACGATATTATGCAAAAACGAATAGTCCAGCACATTATGGACACCCCATAACGATCTACCGATGTTCGTCTGTCTGTCTGTTGAAAACATTCTCCTGTCCGCAGTAGGTCGTCATAATCTGCAGCAGTTCGGTTTTGCATTTGCAGCCTCTAGGCCCAATAGCCGAGGAATGACGTACAAATATATAAAGATACTCCCATAAAATTCATATAAAAAACTGAAAAATGTTTATACGTAACAGAACATGTGCATATCGAACGTATAACCTATGCATACACATTTTTGATTGCTTGTTGCTTTTACTGTTTTTTTTTTGTACACGTGAACAAAAACAAGAAAACAAATGTATATAGAGCGCTAATAAACCAACAAATAAAAATTTAATTGTTTGAGTACATTTATGCTCATTGCATTTAATAATTGCTTTCAATTAAAAAACCATGAAAATACCTTATATTTTTGTTAATTATCTTTATTAATTTTAAACATCATTGTAAAAATCTGGCCATGATAATCTTGGTGTTAACAACCTTGGTTGTGATAATGTGTTTAGAACACGGGTGGAGGGTATCAAAGATTCGGTACAGCAGAATTTAATACTCTTACTTGTTTTTTTAAGTTTTTCGTTGTAATATCGACGTGTGTGTCTGTGCTCGTAAAAAAAATTTTTCATATTGCAATGACATAAAAATGTCAAATATTTTTATGTGTTTCAAAGCGTTTGAAATTATATTTAAATTTATTTTACACACATTCACCCACTAATATGCCAATCAACAGCTAATTGAGGTGGTGTTTTACATTAATATGCGTTTCTCTTTATTTGTTGTCTATTAATAAATACAATTAGTCAATTTTAATGGCAACGACAGGCTACAATCATAAAATTTGTTGTTATATTCTTTGGTGAAAACTTAATTACCAGATCAGATGGCCGTCTTAATTTTTAGTCAAATAGAAATCAATAACAATTTATTTTGAAATAAAAATAAAATATTTTACATTTAAATTTTTCAATTATACATATATTCTTATTTTTATTTTTTTTGATGTGTAAACATCTATACGCGCAGGGGGGTAAATTTCTATTTCACAATACAATCACAAAAACAGCATACTATGTGAGCGTAACATCTTACGCGTAAGATGTGACCATTAAGACAAATCGGTGTGACTTATGATTGTTTGGTGAAAAAATTATGATATGTAATAACCTTTTTGTCGCTGATTTCTACATTTTATTTCTTCACTTTTTATAAACATTTAAAATTAATTTTCTCAAACATTTAAAAGTATTTTCCACATTACAATTTATTCCACATATATTAACACAATTTAATATTAATGCTAATCAAACATAAATAAAAATAAAAAATAAACGAATGGCTGTAAAAAGGAAGTGTCGGGAGATAAAATGAAGGCTCAATTTATTGGAAGTGTTTGGAGACAAAGTGAAGTGTGAGGAGATTAAATCAGGGAGCGAATAGCGTTATAAAAACGTTTTTTCTAAAACATGGACCTAATTTCGGTGTTACATATAGAATGTTGCTATTTTATTAAACATTTATTGATGTGTAAACATCAATACGCGCAGGGGGGTAAATTTCAAAAACAGCGTAACATGTACGCGTAACATGTGAGTCGAAAGACAAAATGTGATTGTATTGGTGAAAAAATTATGATATTATGATAACCTGTTTGAAAATAAAAATTTAAAAATAAAAAATGAAAAAAAAAATAATGAAAAATAAAAAATGAAAGATGAAGAATTAAAAATGAAAAACAAAAAATGAAAAATTAAAAACGAAAAATTAAAAATGAAAAATTAAAACTAAAAAAATTAAAAATAAAAAATTAAAAATAAAAAATTAAAAATAAATGAAAAATGGAAAATAAGAAATGAAAAAAGAAAAACGAAAAATTAAAATTGAAAAATTAAAAATTAAAAATTAAATATTAAAAATTAAAAATTAAAAATTAAAAATTAAAAATTAAAAATTAAAAATTAAAAATTAAAAATTAAAAATTGAAAATTAAAAATTAAAAATTAAAAATTAAAAATTAAAAATTAAAAATTAAAAATTAAAAATTAAAAATTAAAAATTAAAAATTAAAAATTAAAAATTAAAAATTAAAAATTAAAAATTAAAAATTAAAAATTAAAAATTAAAAATTAAAAATTAAAAATTAAAAATTAAAAATTAAAAATTAAAAATTAAAAATTAAAAATGATAGATGAAAAATTAAAAAAAAAATTGAAAAATTAAAAATGAAAAACGAAAAACGAAAAATTAAAAATGAAAAATAAAAATGAAAATTGAAAAATAAAAAATTAAAAATTAAAAATTAAAGTTGAAAAATGAAAACTAAAAATGAAAAATAAAAAATAAAAAATGAAACATGAAAAATAAAAAATTAAAAATAGAAAATGAAAAGCGAAAAATTAAAAATTAAATACGAAAAATGAAAAATAAAAAATTAAAAATTAAAAATTAAAAACGAAAAATGAAAAATGAAAATTAGAAAAAGGAAAAATGAAAAATACAAAATAAAAAATAAAAAATTAACAATAAAAAATTGAAACTAAAAAATTAAATATTAAAAATGAAACGTGAAAAATAAGAAATGAAAAAAGAAAAACTAAAATTAAAAATGAATAATGAAAAACAAAAATTAAAAATGAAAAATAAAAAATGAAAAATGAAAAATAAAAAATTAAATGCAAAAAATGAAAAATAAAAAATGAAAATTGAAAAATAAAAAATGTAAAATAAAAAATGAAAAAATAAAAATTGGAAAATGTAAAATGAAAAATGAAGAAAAAAATTAAAAATGAAAAATAAAAAATGAAAAATGAAAAATAAAAAATTAAAAATAGAAAATGAAAAATTAAAAATAAAAATTGAAAAATAAAAAATTAAAAATTGAAAAAAAAAAAAAATGAAAAATGAAAAACGAAAAATTTAAAATAAAAAATAAAAAACGAAAAATTAAAAACTAACTGGTTAAAATAATAAATAATAAATATTTTTATATTAACAGAGCCCCTGCAGTTGATTGCTATAAGTTTTAGATAACGCTTTCTGTTTGATTTTAAGAAAGTGCTATAAAAAAATCTTTACTAGATGTTTACACATCTCCCCTGCGATCGGACTCACATGATTTTTTTTCCATATTTATATAAAACTAGTATAGCCCAGCACTCGAAATTCGAGTGCAAATTCTAGGAAATATTATTTATTTTTTCAATAAATTTTGTCTTCCAATGTTTTTTAATCTATATATATATATATATATATATATATATATATATATATATATATATAGATTAACTAAAACTATCTAACTATATATATATATATAAAATTTATGAATATTTTATAAATTTTATCATTCTCAGCTTCCCCTCCATATGAACTATAACTATGCCAATTTTCACAAAGGGAACTTAAAACTTACCTTCACGTATTAATATATAGATAAATTTATATATGAAATATTGTAAGTTAATATTGGCTGTAATGCAAATTTTGTTATTTTTATGTTTTATGATGGTTTGTAGTTTGGCGTTCTAATTGTAGTTCCTTCCTTAAATGCACTAAGTTGCCAATCATTTAACCCTCTAAAGATATACGAGAATTTGTTAAGTTATAGACTAAAAGTTATACGAATAAAAAAGTTTACAATGAAATGATATAGACTTCTAGTTGCTTATTTTTCACATGTTTTGCTTTAAATGCAATTTTGTTGTTGCATATTTTCATTAAAATGTTAATTTGTTGGACTTTTTTGATATTAATCTTCCTTGACTTCAAATTATGCATTTATCCGTGAATGTTTAACCATGATGAAGGGGTTTAAGACCCTGAGTGTTCAAATCAAAGTAATTAATTAAGCTGTTTGTAAAATATATAATATGGAATGGAACATTTATACCTGAACGCATTGAAAGAATACGGAAAATGAAAAAAGAAGGATATCAAAAGTTTAAGCAAATTGTCAGCGATTTATTTATTAAATCAAAAATCTTTGCTAAAAGCCGTATTCACCAACTAAAATTTAGCCACTGCATATACATTGAATAAGCATTTTTTATATTAATAGGCTAGGCGTTTTTTATTACTGATGTTTTATTCGACCATTTTATCCCGATTTCGACCAAACGTATATTATTTGAAAGGTATTTCTTTTTCGCCGTTTACAGATTTTTAAATTTTTTTCCTTTATTTTGAGTAAATTGCATTTAAAGTTGCTACTAACACATACATAAAGTTATACATATGCTATGTGTGTGTTTATTAAATTTGTTAATGTGCTTGTATGAGTTTGTTGTCTTCTTTCACAATAATAACAATAAACCAAAAAAGTGTTGGTTTGTGAATTGGCTAAGTTGAAAAATAAATTGCATAGAAATTGCACCCGAATTTCGAGCGCTGGAATCTGCTAGTAATGCATTAATGGAATAGTATTGGAAACCGTTCAATCATTTCTGGATCTTGATGTACTTATGGATAGGAAACTTGACTTCATTGGTCAATTAGTATGATTGTTAATAAGGCAAGATCTACTCTTGGTTTCGTTAAAAGATGAGAGGTGATTTTCGAATACACGAAAAACAAAAAACAACTGAAACAATAAGTCTGAATAAATCAGAGTTGATTTTAACTCAAACAGCGATGTTAAAATTTTAAATTTAAGTTAGTTAGAAGATAATAGACTATGAATAGACTAACGTACATCCAGTGCCTTAAAAACATACTAGTTATGAATTCGTTGTTCGTAGCGCACATCGAATGCATAATATAACCTTATGAATACGGCTGTTAGTTTTTATATTTATTCATATTTTTAGTGCATATTTTCCTTTTTCATGTGTAAACATCTATACGGTCCGGGGGGTAAAAATCTATTTCACAATTCAATCACAAAAACAGTGTAAGAAGTAAGACAAAAACGGTGTGACGTATGAGTGTATTGGTAAAAAGATTATGATTTAAAATTTTTTCAGCTAATTCAACAACCCTTTGCTGTAAAGCGTTAAAAATTTCACAATATAAACGTATAACCAGAGCCCATGCAGTTGTTTGCTATAAGTGATATATAGATGGCACTTGCTGTTGAATTTTACAAAATTGCAATTAATTTTGTGAAATATATTGTGTTGACGTGCAAATGTTAAAAATAACATAGATTGTAAATATTCAAACTTCAATTTTGAGAGCTGTTTCTTCGTTTTTATAAAAAAAAGTCATGTGAGTCCGATCGCAGGGAAGATGTGTAAACTTCTAGTAATAAAAGATTTTTGATGTGTAAACATTTATACGAGCAGGGGGTAAATTTCCAATTCACAATACAATCACAAAAACACCGTAATATGTGAGCGTAAGATCTTACGCGTAACATGTGAGCATTAAGACAAATCGGTGTGACATGATTGTTTGGTGAAAAAATTATGATATGTAATAACCTTTTTGTCGCTGTTTTCTGCATTTTATTTTTTACCAGATGTTTACACGTCTCCCTGTGATCGGACTCACATGATTTTTTTATAGCACTTTCTTAAAATCAAACAGAAAGCGCATTACTTATTATTATTTATTATTTTAACCGGTTAATTTTTCGTTTTTTATTTTTTATTTTTTATTTTTAATTTTTCGTTTTTCATTTTTCATTTAAAAAAATTTTTTTTTTTACGAAAAATGAAAAATAAAAAATGAAAAATGAAAAATAAAAAATGAAAAATAAAAAATTAAATATAAAAAATGAAAAATGAAAAATAAGAAAAGAATATTGAAAAATAAAAATTGAAAAATGAAAAATGAAAAAAGAAAAATAAAAGTTTCATTTTCCAACTTTTATTTTTCTTTTTTCATTTTTCATTTTTCAATTTTTATTTTTCAATATTCTTTTCTTATTTTTCATTTTTCATTTTTTATATTTAATTTTTTATTTTTCATTTTTTATTTTTCATTTTTTATTTTTTATTTTTCATTTTTTATTTTTCATGTTTCATTTGTTATTTTTAATTTTTTATTTTTAATTTTTTATTATTAATTTTTTATTTTTCCTTTTTATTTTTTTAATTTTTTATTTTTCATTTTTCATTTTAAATTTTTCATTTTTATTCTAAATTTTTTATTTTCCATTTTTAATTTTAATTTTTTTTTCATTTTTTATTTTCATTATTCATTTTTAATTTTAGTTTTTCATTTTTCATTTCTTATTTTTCATGTTTCATTTTTTATTTTTCATTTTTTATTTAAAATTTTTTAGTTTTAATTTTTTATTATTAAATTTTTATTTTTCATTTTTAATTTTTATTTTTTTTTAATTTTTTATTTTTCATTTTTCATTTTTTATTTTTAATTTTTAATTTTTAATTTTTTATTTTTCATTTTTAATTTTTCATTTTTTATTTTTCATTTTTAATTTTTCATTTTTTATTTTTCATTTTTATTCTTAATTTTTTTATTTTCCATTTTTAATTTTTTTTTTCATTTTTCGTTTTTCATTTTTCATTTTTTATTTTTCGTTTTTCATTTTTCATTTTTTATTATTCATTTTTCGTTTTTCATTTTTCGTTTTTCATTTTTCATTTTTCATATTTTTTTTTATTTTTCGTTTTTAATTTATTTTTCATTTTTCATTTTTCTTTTTTTATTTTTTATTTTTCATTTTTTATTTTTAATTTTTTTATTTTTCATTTTTTATTTTTCATTTTTCATTATGTATTTTTAATTTTGCGTTTTTCATTTTTTATTTTTAATTTTTAATTTTTTTATTTTTAATTTTTTATTTTTCATTTTTCATTATTCATTTTTAATTTTTTGTTTTTCATTTTAAATTTTTTCATTTTAATTTTTTATTTTTCATTTTTCATTTTTCATTTTTTATTTTTCGTTTTTCATTTTTCATTTTTAATTTTTCATTTTTCATTTTTAATTTTTATTTTTCATTTTTAATTTTTATTTTTCATTTTTAATTTTTCATTTTTTATTTTTCATTTTTAATATTCAAACAGGTTATCATAATATCATAATTTTTTCACCAATACAATCACATTTTGTCTTACGACTCACATGTTACGCTTACATGTTACGCTGTTTTTGAAATTTACCCCCCTGCCCGTATAGATGTTTACACAAAAAAAAAAAAATAAAAATAAAAATATTTAAAAAAATCAATGTGAGTCCGATCACAGGGGACACATGTGTAAACATCTAGTAATTAAAGATTTTTAATTCTTTCATTATTATTAATTAATTATTTAAATATTAAAATATTATTAAAATATTAAATATTATTAATTAATTATTATATTATATTTTTCAATCATTACTACTCACTACCTACTGACTAGTGGTGCTGAGTTTTTGACATCCAAAAATTCAAAATAACATGTGAGCGGAACAGTATGTCGGCAGTGATTCTGAAATTTCACTAAGTAGGGACTGAAGGCGACTTTAGGAGATTTCCAACTGGGATTGATATGTGGCACTGACTTTTTCACTATGACGCATGGTATTGTGGACTTCCTTAGTGTGTATAAAATTTAAATTTCTACCGGAATTGGATTACTGAAGCCTTAATTTTTGCAGTCTTAATCAATAGAGGGTTAAATTGTGTGAGTCGACGATGTCTGCTTTTTATTAAAATTTTACAATAATTTTTAATGTATTTTGAAGGTTTAAAAAAAAAAAATTATTAATTTATCATTTATAAGATGCAAGTAGGTTTTTATGTTTTTTTGTGCCAATTTAAATGTAGTTAAATGGGTTTAACAGCAAACCATTAAGGGGTCAAGTGATCTGTTAATGGTTTGACATAAATTTCTATGTTGTTGAATTTGTGTGTTGATTTATAAAAAATGTTAAGTTAAAATGTTAAAACTTTAAAGTTTCTTCTGTAAGTAAATTTAGCAATAAATAAAAGGATGATTGCTTTTAATTCTATCTATTTTTAAAATATGCTATCAGTGTTTGTTTTTTGCAATTTTCTTTTTTCCCTTTAGATTTTCACAATTTATCTTCTATATATTTATCAAACATGATTCAGGTGTTTTTGTCGCCCACTTTTGAATGTTTAGGCAGATGGTCATTATTAATGTTTATCGAAAAAATTGAAAAGTCATCTTATATTTATTACGAGTGCTTTTAAGGATTTTTTTTAAACAAGAAAATTTGTTACTTATGATAGAGCTTTTGTGATTTAAGACGGAACATATTAAATTTTTAATTTTACGGAATAAATTTTAACATCCGATTTTTTTTTTTTGACTAAAATAAAATTAGAGATTGGAAATTAGTCAGGGATATTTTTCCTCAATCCCGCCACATAAAAACTTCTTTATTTCTAAGAAAATTATGAGATTTCAAGGACTTATATATCAAAGCTTATAAATTTTTAAAGAAGATCATTGAAAATTGTAAAAATCACAATTTTTACTAAAATTTTAACTTCAAATGCATATTTGCTTTACTTAGTTTTAGAATATTCTTTGAAAAATCTCAAATGTTTAGAATTGTTTCTTGGTCTAAAATTGTTTGCAACTGATTTGATAACTGTTTTAAGTTTCCAAAGTATGTGTAAACACATTTAAATGAAAAGAAAAAAAAAATAGTTTTATTATGATATCACATGACCAATTTATAAGTAGATTATTACATGCAAACTTATTTCAGATAGTGAATCATAAATTCAACATAATAACGTAGTCAAACCTTTATAGTCATTTACATAGCTGAAAAGCCTAACTGAAATAGTTTTTAATTAATCAAAACTGTTGCTGTCATCTACCCTCTTTTTGTAGGCTATTGTCAACTGATGGAAAAGCTCCACTCCATCATTGAGCTTGTATTTGTCAGCTATTGAAAGTAAATAACCTCGAAAATTATGAATTTCGAGCACTTATAAAACATTACCTTTTGGCAGAAAAAACTTTCACTCAAACCAAGGAAAAGCTTTTTACCAAGGGTAAAAGTGGATTAGTGGCTTTCGTTGTGGTCGCACAAATAGTAGTGACTCTGAATGTTCTGGACTCCCAATTATACCCGAAAATGTCAAAAAATTCATTATAGTGAACTTGCGCAAGCCGTATCATATGGCTCTGTGATTTCGATTTTAAATGATCAGTTGAGTTTTATAAAGCTGTCCGCAGGATGGCGGCCCTGTTTGCTCCTATTTGTCCATAAACACGTGTGTAGTTGCCACGAAAAAATTCCATGAATTGGGCTGCGAATTACTACCTCAGCCGCCATATTCTCCCAATTGAGCCGCCAGTGACAATTTGCTACCGCGAAAACTAAAGAAGATATTTAGATATTTAGCAAGATATTTCGGAAGATATTTAGCAAATTGATCAAACGAAGGCCTATTTTGAGGATTTTGAAAAATCCTATTTATTGGAAAGGATAAAAAAATTGGAGAAATGTTGGATAGAGTATACTCAGGAAACAACTGTAGGGGCTCTGCTAATATAAAAATATTTACTATTATTTATTATTTCAACTGGTTAATTTTTATTTTTTCGTTTCTCATTTTTAATTTTTTATTTTTCAATTTTTATTTTTCATTTTTTATTTTTCATTCTTAATTTTTCGTTTTTTATTTTTCATTTTTCATTTTTTATTTCTTATTTTTCATTTTTCATTGTTTATTTTTCATTTTTTATTTTTAATTTTTAATTTTTCATTTTTAATTTTTAATTTTTTATTTTTCATTTTTTAGTTTTCAATTTTAATTTTTTATTTTTCGTTTTTCATTTTTTATTTTTCATTTTTCATTTCTTATATTTCATTTTTTATTTTTCATTTTTCATTTTTATTTGTCATTTGTCATTTTCTATTTTTTATTTTTTTGTCATTTGTCATTTTTATATATTCAGTTTTAATTTTTTATTTTTCATTTTTTACTTTTCAATTTGAATTTTTTATTTTTCGTTTTTTATTTTTAATTTTTCATATTTTATTTTTAATTGTTTATTTATAATTTTTTTTTGTCATTTTTCATTTTTTATTTTTAATTTTTCATTTTTATTTTTCATCTTTCATTTTTCATTCTTTATTTTTCATTTTTTCTTTTTAATTTTTCATATTTCATTTTTAATTTTTCATTTCTAATTTTTAATTTTTTATTTTTCATTTTTTATTTTTCAATTTTAATTTTTTATTTTTCGTTTTTCATTTTTTATTTTTAATTTTTCATATTTTATTTTTCATTTTTCATTTCTTATATTTCATTTTTTATTTTTCATTTTTCATTTTTAGTTGTCATTTGTCATTTTCTAATTTTTATTTTTTTGTCATTTGTCATTTTTATATTTTCATTTCTCATTTTTCATTTCTCATTTTTTATTTTTAATTTTTTATTTTTATTTTTTAGTTTTTTATTTTTCAATTTTCATTTTTTATTTCTCATATCAAAAAAAAGAAAAAAAAAGAAAAAGAATTTGAAACTGAAAAACGGGCTTCGTTACGAGCTTTCAGGGCGCTTTTTTAATTTTTTTAGATTCTAAATAGTTGAGAATGAGTTGGAAACATCTTGCAATAACATTTGGGCAGGAAGAGAAATGTGTGTCGCACTTAATCTTAATTGACCGGGAAGGCAATCGTGTATCAATATCGAAAAAGTGTTTGGCGTGATCAACCGCAATCCGCAAGTTTTTTTCGTCGTTTCGGCGACCAAGGAATGGATAAAAATGTTCTTATTGGAATGGAATGGCACCTAAGAAGGTGAATCTTTTAGAAGACAGTTTTATGCAGAGAGATTTTTATTATTTGGGAGAGACGCAGAAAAAAATTCACACTGATTGCCTTCATGTTAAACAATATTTTGCTTATTGTACCAATTTTAAACTTTTTGGTCGAAGAGGAGGCTCATAATTGGTGCTCTAATTCGTCAGTTAAGCAAAATCTATGCAACAAGATATATACAGTGGGTGACAATACATTGGAAACTTTAAAAAATTCTAAATTTGCTTTGTTTTTTTTTTTTTAATATTTAAAATTATGTTTTTTTTTTTTACAAAATCTTTCTTTGATGTGTTCTCTATCGAAAAATAAAAATTTTCTACAACTTTGGAGTTGTGTTCTGTGTCTTGTGGGAACTTCCAGACAAAATTTTTATTTCAATGGTGCGTGGTAAAGAAGAAGAAGAAAGCATATATTTCAAAAATTCATAACTACACTGTATTCTTAATCGGATCGGTTTCTGGCATTTCAGCCTTCATCAGCGATTTATTGAAAATTGTGATAATTGTTATGTTATAATTGAAGAGATTGTTTCTATATGAAATTTTTCTACTTAGGGCGGCCGTGAGGTTTGAACCGTGAACCTTCACATACACTCGTACTTGCACTTTTTGGTCAGCGCTTTAGTGCATATTAATTACAGTATTAATTGTAATATGTCTGAAAAATTACTACAAATCCAACAAAGAAAAACATTTTTTTTTTCAAAATGAACAGGCTTCAGAAAAGTTATTTACTTATTTTATTTTGTTATTATTGATATACTCTTCAAAACGTTTCATTAAATACTAAGTGATCCCAAAGTTACAAATAATATATAGGTTTCTTTTGAAAATTAATAACAATAATTTTATTTAAAAAAAAATAAATTATGTGACTCCGATCGCAGGGGAGATATGTAAACATCTAGTAATTAAAAATTTTTTATAGCACTTTCTTAAAATCAAACAGAAAGCGTATCACTTATTATTATTATTATTATTTATTATTTTAACCGGTTAATTTTTAATTTTTCGTTTTTCATTTTTCATTTAAAAATTTTTTTTTAAATTTTTTATTTTTCATTTTTTATTTTTCATTTTTCCTTTTTTAATTTTTATTTTGCATTTTTTATTTTTTATTTTTCATTTTGAATTTTTTTTCTTAAATTTTTTTTTTTCATTTTTCAATTTTTACTTTTCTTTTTTCATTTTTTATTTTTCAATTTTCATTTTTTATTTTTCATTTTTTATATTTAATTTTTCATTTTTTATTTTCATGTTTCATTTTTTATTTTTAATTTTTTAGTTTTTATTTTTTATTTTTTTATTATTAATTTTTTATTTTTAATTTTTCCTTTTTATTTTTTTTTAATATTTTATTTTTCATTTTTTATTATTTATTTTTAATTTTTAATTTTTTTATTTTTCATTTTTATTCTTAATTTTTCCATTTTTATTTTTTTTTCATATTTAATTTTTCGTTTTTCATTTTTTATTTTTCATTTTTCATTTTTCATTTTTCGTTTTTCATTTTTCATTTTTAATTTTTTATTTTTCATTTTTCATTTTTTATTTTTCATTTTTCGTTTTTAATTTTTTATTTTTTATATTTTATTTTTCATTTTTTATATTTTATTTTTTATTTTTTTTTTTATTTTTAAATTTTCATTTTTAATTTTTTAATTTTTCATTTTTAATTTATTTTTCATTATTAATTTTTGTATTTTTCATTTTTTATTTTTCATTTTTTATTTTTCATTTTTCATTTTTCATTTTTCATTTTTAATTTTTTATTTTCCATTTTTTTTTTCATTTTTTATTTTTCATTTTTAATTTTTTTTTCAATTTTAATTTTTTATTTTTCATTTTTTTTTTTCATATTTTATTTTTAATTTTTTATTTTTTATTTTTCATTTTTCATTTTTAATTTTTTTCCTTCAATTTTTTTTTTAATTTTTCAATTTTAATTTTTCTTTTTTCATTTTTTATTTTTAAATTTTCATTTTTTATTTTTCATTTTTTATATTTAATTTTTCATTTTTTTATTTTTCATGTTTCATTTTTTATTTTTCAGTTTTTATTTTTAATTTTTTAGTTTTTATTATTTTTTATTTTTTTATTATTCATTTTTTATTTTTCATTTTTCCTTTTTATTTTCTTTTTATTTTATTTTTCATTTTTAATTTTTTTTTTTTTATTTTTATTCTTAATTTTTCCATTTTTATTTTTTTTTTCAAATTTAATTTTTCGTTTTTCATTTTTTATTTTTCATTTTTCATTTTTTATTTTTCATTTTTTATTTTTCATTTTTGGTTTTTCATTTTTCATTTTTCATATTTTATTTTTTATTTTTAATTTTTCATTTTTAATTTATTTTTCATTATTAATTTTTTCATTTTTTATTTTTCATTTTTCATTTTTAATTTTTTATTTTCCTTTTTTTATTTTTCATTTTTCACTTATTATTATTAATTTTTCATTTTTTATTTTTCATTTTTAATTTTTTTTTTAATTTTAAAATTTTATTTTTCATTTTTTATTGATTTTTCATTTTTCATTTTTTATTTTTTATTTTTAATTTTTTTATTTCTCATTTTTTATTTTGCATTTTTTATTTTTCATTTTTCATTTTTCATTTTTGATTTTTCATTTTTATTTTTCATTTTTCATTTTTTATTTTTTATTTTTCATTTTTAATTTTTTATTTTTAATTTTTTTTTCATTTTTTATTTTTCATTTTTAATTTTCAAACAGGTTATCATAATTTTTTCACCAATACAATCACATTTTGTCTTACGACTCACATGTTACGCTTACATGTTACGCTGTTTTTGAAATTTACCCCCCTGCGCGTATAGATGTTTACACATAAAAAATATTTAACTAGCGCGTTGTAGCGCTTTTAGTTTCATCCTATTTTTTAAACCTTTTTAGCGCTATTTGGTGTACTGTTTTGCCTATTAGCTTGGGAAAAAGTTGGCATCACTGTTTGTAAGCATTTTGTTTGAAGTTTGAAGTTTTTATTATTCATACGTTATGCCGAACTATAAATACAATATTACTCATACTCTCTTCGCTCGTCTGAGTAGACACAATGAATGGCTGACTGTACAGTTTTTGTTTAGTTGTTGTAAATATGATAATTGAAGAAATATAAAGATTCTAAAATACACATTGAAGTAGGCAGATACATACATGCATACATAATTTTTTTTTTCAGTTATTTTAAAGCCGACATACACATCCACAGACACACACAAAATTTGTTGCATTTGTGCAATTATTTCTTTTTTTTTTTGACTTAAACAATTCTTCCTTCCTTCCTTCTAAATTACGTAACATTTCCCTTAATATATTCATGTGAATCCTGTAAAGCTTTTACATGAATCTGGATTCAAATAGTTTTTATTTTATTTTGTTTTTATGTCTGGCTTAGTGAATGTGTGTATGTCAGTATTTGTTTTGTGTGTGTATAATGTCTATTTAAAGATGGCAAATCT
Organism: Cordilura impudica; assembly: GCA_963682025.1. NCBI lineage: Eukaryota > Metazoa > Arthropoda > Insecta > Diptera > Scathophagidae > Cordilura > Cordilura impudica. Next base: position 14,303,746 of record OY821519.1, read on the forward strand.
TTTGTAAGTCTGGTATATGACTATAAAACTGCTTCTACAATGACTAGTTGGTCTTACTAACTGTAATATTTTTTCATAAAGCATTATGAAGCAACAAAGGAACAAAACAACAACAAAGAAATGAACAAATCCCTTACATATACAATTTAATTTAATAAAAATGAAAATTTATGTTTGATAATTATGTTTTTCTTAAACGTTATTATGGCATAAACCATCGTCCTCCCTCTCCCCGCTTACACATTTTATTGCAGGCAAAACCAGTCAGCAATTAAGTGTACATCAGTTGACTTTTAAAACGCTTTTAGACTACAGCTTTAAACTATATTCAACTAAATTCAGTTCGACTACAAATTCTGATGTTCTAGTGATCCTGTCGGATCTATTAAAATCTTCCACGAATGGAGTCGGAAAATAAACAAAATACAAAATTTTATGCCAATAAATTTAATGAAAATTAAATGTCCACCAAACTCCAAAAGCAACGAAAAGTAATAGATAGTTTGTTTGGTAAAAAAATTGAGATTTATATATTTTTGCTGAAACCAAACTAATGAGAATCGTAGCAAAGAATTGAATTTTCAAAAGAAAATCAGGAAAATCAATAAACTTTATAATTATGAAACACACTGTATTGCATTAATTTTTTACAAAATATAAACACAACTTTGTAAGAAATGTGTAGTTATAAACTATAATTTTAATTTTTATATTATAATTATAATTTTTAATTCCATCAGTAAAACTTAATTTTCGATTCAAAAAAAATTATCACAGAAAAGTTTTTTTTTTCACCAAAAATTTTTTGGCTAAAAAAGTAATGAAAAAATAATTTTCATGAAAAAATAATTTTCATGAAAAAATAATTTTCATTAAAATTTTTGTTTCAAAACAAGTTTTTTGAAGAAATAATTCGGTGTACATTTTTTTTTTTAAATATTTTTTGTTTCTAGAAAATGTTTTTTTACTAAAAATTTAAAGAATATTTTTTTTTGTAAAAATTTTTTTTTGAAAATTAATTTTGAAAATGTAAATCCATAGTAAAAAAATATTTTTCGTCCATAAAATAAAAAAAAAAAAAAAAACTAATAATGTTTTTTGACAATGCAAAAATATTCAATCTTTAAAAAAATCGATTAGATGAAAAACAATTTTAACAGGATCTAATAGAAACAATGCCAAATGTTTCACCATTGAAATCTTTGACAGAATTTGGACATTGCCAATAGCCAGGTGCTTAATATAATACCAAGTATTTACTCTAATTACATTATCCGCCTGTTGTAGGTTCGATAGTAGCATGAACTGACAGATGGACATCGCTAGATCGATTTCGCTTGTGTCATATGAAATAAATATGTATTTATCTTTTATGGTATGTTTTTGGATAAGTTACAAATGGGAGGACAGTTTTTATATACACTTTTTCAACGTAGTGCTTAAATGTCTAAATAATTTAAGCAACTTTAAGCTTACTATTGTTAGTCAATAATAAGATTTGCAAAACCTTTTTAAAATTTTACATATTTTACCACAGTTTAAACACAGTTTATTATTTGCTACATTTTTTGTTCGTATTCACAAAGCTGGCTTTTTTTCCGGCTTCTTTATGTTGTGGTTTAAAAAACATAATTTTATAAACAACAACAACAACAAAAAAAAAATAATGGTTTATGTTAAGCAAGATAAAACGTATTAAAACTATAAATGTTTTCTAAAGGACGTATTTTCAAAAAGCATGACAATTTATTTATGAGTCTTCCCAACAAAAACAGGGCATCAAAAATGCAAGAAAAAACAAATACAGATCCAGTGAAAAGGATGTTGTGAAATCAATGGTCATACTCCTACACTGTTCATCCACATTTCACTATAGAGATCGATTTAGAAAAAGCAAAAAATAAATTTAATTTGTTGTGAAAATTAAATTTAGAAATCGTAAATTTAAATAAAAAAAAAAATAGACAGTTTTTCAAAAAAAGAAAAAAAAAATAAAAAAATAAAAAAATTATAAAAAAAAAGGAAAAAAAATGGAAAAAAAATGAAAAAAAAAAATGAAAAAAATTAAAAAAACTGAAAAAAAATAAAACTGAAAAAAAAATAAAACTGAAAAAAAAAAAAAATAAAACTGAAAAAAAAAAAAAATAAAACTGAAAAAGAAAGAAAAAAAAATAAAAAAAAAATAATCATTTAAAATTTTACGACAAAAAACTTTGGCAAAAATTTTTTTATGCCATAATATCCCAATAAAAATATTCAATATAAAATTATACAAAAAAAAAATTAAAAATATTGTAGTCGGTCAGACCCATTAATCGATAACTTATACCATGAGCTTCGGGAAAGTGTCTTACGTCCAACTAATTGGGTTTAGAAAATAAGCACAAACCAATTCTGAGAGGAATTTTTATTAATTTTTTGTCTGCAGATCTGAAAGAGTTCATATCGGATGCTATATTAATTGGGAACCGATTCTGCAAAAACATATACAAACCAAATTTGAAAAAAATGTGTGCAATATTTTTGTTTTTTATAGGTTTAAGTGAAGATCGTGAAGCAGCTTTATATGGGGGCTATGACTAATGTCGTTTTCTTTTCTGACAAAAAATGTCGCATTTTATTTGCCCTTTTTTCGGAAAGTGTATTTTCTATATATTCTGAATTAAGATCAACTTTTTCTTATACATCAATCGAAAGGTCTCAAAGCCGAGCCCTCGTGAATCGCAAAAAATTGCAGCCATTGACTTATGTCAGGTCATAGTGTGAGAATATATCCCGATTGTTCCATTTTTTTTTAATATTTTCACCCTATGACTTCAAATGGGATAAGAATAAAAAATTTTTGCATTTTATGAACACAGCACTTTTGATTGATGTATAAGATGAGGTTGCTCTTAATTCAGAATGTATAAAAAAAATACACTTTTCGAAAAAAATGCAATTAAAATGCGACATTTTTTGTCAGAAAAGAAAACGGCATAAGAATTGTCCTATAGATTTAAGTTTTGTTTTTTAATTTAAGTTTTTTAATTTGATCGAGATCTATATGATAATTTGGTTTTTATAACTATTTAAGTCGATCTCATGGGGGTAATTTGTATGGGGGACTAGGTCTGAACATGCACCGAATTTCACCAATTTCAATAGCGTTTGTCCTATGGACGATAGAAGCTTATTTGACAAATTCCATAAAAATATTCGCATATGTGACCTGTAATTTGATTACAAGGTTTACGTTGACACGCAGATGGACAGACGGACATCACTAAATTGAAAACATCAGCATAAACTCATTATACCCTGACCACATAGTTGTATCTATAATATTAATAGGCTAGGCGATTTCTTGTGACCGATGTTTTGTTCTACCGTTTTATCCCGATTTTGACCAAACGTATATTACTTGAAAAGTATTTCTTTTTAGCCATTTTGCAGATTTACAAATTTTTAAATTTTTTACTTTATTTTGAGTAAATTGCATTTAAAGTTGCTACTAACACATACATAAAATTGTACAATGCTATGTGTGTGTCTATTAAATTTGTTAATGTGTTTGTAATAAAAATGAGTTTCTTTTTTTGTTTTGGCTATAATTGATTAGCATACCTTTAGGGTCTTTATTTAATGAAAAAATAAAATTTCCTAGAATTTGCACTCGAATTTCAAGGGCTAGAATCTGCTATTAGGGTATAATAACACAGGTTGAGGCATGGACGGACGGACATCGATAAATCGACGATCGGTATAACAAAAGATGGGTCTAGGTCAAATATTTTTGGCAGTTACAAGCAATAGCTCAAAGTCATTATACCCAAACCACATAGTGGTATCTATAATATTAATAGGCTAGGCGATTTCTTGTGACCGATGTTTTGTTCTACCGTTTTATCCTGATTTTGACCAAACGTATATTATTTGAAAGGTATTTCGTTTTAGCCGTTTTCCAGACTTACAGAATTTAAAATTTTTTCCTTTATTTTGAGTAAATTGCATTTAAAGTTGCTACTAACACATACATAAAATTATACATATGCTATGTGTGTTTTATTAAATTTGTCAATGAGTTTGTTATCTTCATTCACAATAATAATAAACCATAAAAGTGTTGGTTTATGAATTGGCTAAGTTGAAAAATAAAGCTGCCTAGAAATTGCACTCGAATTTCGAGCGGTGGAATCTGCTAGGAGGATATAACTAATTTAAAAAAAAGTGTTACATAACACTCAATAATACCACAAAGTTTTATGAAAAAAAAAAAAATAAAAATAATAAATAATAAATAAAAAAATTTCCCGATAAAAAATTGAAATATGTAATGAAAATAATTTTTCAAGTCAAATCGATTTTCTCTAAATAAATATGGGGCGTTTCATGTCAAGTGATCCAACTTTTGAAACCGATGTCTTCCGATAGGAATGAAACTTGCGCCAAGGTTTGTCCTATTGGAAAGTAGTTTAGACGCAATTTTTCAACAAGATCGGTCCAGAACTCTCTGAGTTATAGGGGTTCAAAATTTGACATTTTGACCAAACAGGTGTTTTTTTTTTTCATCAATGTAACGTTTTACCTATTTTTCTTAGCAAAATTTGTCGCTAATAGTTAAAATAGCTATTTCTTTAGTCTTTCGAAAAAAAAAAATTTTTAAAAATACAAAAATTTTTCGACTTTTTTTTGCAAAATCAAAATTTTTTTTGCTTTTTTTTCAAAATAGTAAATTTTTTATTTTTTTGCTCAAAAGAAAGCTTAGGATTTTTCCTTTAAGAACTTTTTGGTCGCTTAGTGGAATGCGAGTGGGATATCTATAAAAAAAATCATGTGAGTCCGATCGCAGGGGAGATGTGTAAACATCTAGTAATTAAAGATTTTTTTATAGCACTTTCTTAAAATCAAACAGAAAGCGTATCACTTATAGCAATCAACTGCAGGGGCTCTGTTAATATAAAAACATTTATTATTACTTATTATTTTAAACGGTTAAGTTTTAATTTTTCATTTTTTATTTTTTATTTTTAATTCTTCGTTTTTCATTTTTCATTTTCCATTTTTCATTTTTAATTTTTATTTATTTTTTTTAATTTTTCATTATTTATTTTTAATTTTTAATTTTTTAATTTTTCATTTTTTATTTTTCATTTTTCATTTTTTATTTTTAATTTTTTAATTTTTTTTCTTCATTTTTAATTTTCCAATATTTATTTTTCTTTTTTCATTTTTCATTTTTATACCCTATACCACTATGTGGTTTGGGTATAATGACTTTGTGCTGCTGTTTGCAACAACCAAAAATATTTGACCTAGACCCATCTTTAATTATACCGATCGAATCAGAATCACTTTCTGAGTTGATTTAACAATGTCCGTCCGTCCGTCCGTCTGTGTGTCCATGTAAACCTTGTAATCAAACTGCAGGTCGGAAATATGAATATATTTTGATGAAATTTGGTATATAAGCTTTCATCGGCCATGGGATGAACGCTATTGAAATTGGTGAGAATCAGTCCATGTTCAGACCTAGTCCCCATGCAAATTACCGCTATGAAATCGAGATAAATTGTCATAAGATCCAAATTGTCATGTAGATCTTACTCAAATTGGGATAATATGCGTTCATATAGAGCTGCTTTGGTCCCATATAGAGCTGCTTCCCGATCTTCACTTAAATCTTTTAAAAAACAAAAATATTGCACTGATTCTTCTCAAATTTTGTTTGTGTATATTTTTGCAAAATACAAGAGACTTTACCAAACATGATAAGGATCGGTCCATTTTGGGACCTAGTCCCCATATAGATATAGCATCCGATATGAACTTTTTCATATCTGCAGCCAAAAAAATTAATAAAAATCCCACTTAAATTTGGTTTTTGCTTATTTTCTATGTCCAGTTAGTTGGGCCTAAGAGATAGGGTTTCTAAACGCATGGTATAAGGTATTGTATAGTCGGTCTAGACCGACTATAATTTTCTTACTTGTTTATTTTTCATTCTTTAAATTTAATTTTTTATTTTTCATTTTTTATTTTTATTTTTCATTTTTCATTTTTCATTTTCCATTTTTTATTTTTTCATTATTCGTTTTTAATTTTAGTTTTTCATTTTTCATTTCTAATTTTTCATGTTTCATTTTTTCTTTTTCATTTTTTATTTTTAATTTTTTAGCTTAAATTTTTTATTATTCATTTTTCCTTTTTATTTTTTTTAATTTTTTATTATTCAGTTTTTATTTTTCATTTTTCATTTTTATTATTTTTTTTTCGCGGAACACTATCTTTTTGTTTATGTATGTAAATTTGTTTTTATTTTATACATCAGTTGTTTTTAGTGTTTAAATAATATTTTTGTAATTATATTAAAAAATGTTTTGTCATTATTACCTTGTTTATTTAACAACAGATCCCCTGATGATGATCGGAAAATTCGGTCGAAATATTGGGTCAAATAATATATAAAAAGAAAAAAATATTAATAAAATTAAAACATAAAAAAACCTTTTGTGTTTATTTTATTAAAAATTTTATGACCTCAAGCTGAACAAATCAAATTAATTAACAACTCAAAGGTCAACTCTACATACAGAAAATATTATTTTTTATTTTTAATTTTTTTATTTTTCATTTGTTATTTTTCATTTTTCATTCTTCATTTTTCATTTTTAATTTTTCATGTTTCATTTTTTATTTTTCATTTTTTATTTTTTATTTTTCATTTTTAATTTTTCATTTTACATTTTTCATTTTTCATTTTTCGTTATTCATTTTTAATTTTTCGTTTTTCATTTTTAATTTTTAATTTTTCATTTTTTATTTTTCGTGTTTCATTTTTTATTTTTAATTTTTTATTTTTCATTTTTAATTTTTCATTTTTTATTTTTAATTTTTAATTTTTAATTTTTAATTTTTAATTTTTAATTTTTCATTTTTCATTTTTAATTTTTCATTTTTTTTTTTTAATTTTTCATCTTTAATTTTTTATTTTTCATCTTTTTTCATTTTTTATTTTTTATTTTTAATTTTCAAACCGGTTATCATAATATCATAATTTTTTCACCAATACAATCACATTTTGTCTTACAACTCACTTGTTACGCTCACATGTTACGCTTACATGTTACGCTGTTTTTGAAATTTACGCGCGTATAGATGTTTACACAACAAAAAATGTTTTGTTACTCAAGACAGCGTTTTTTCAATTTTTAGCATATGCACTAATTTGAATTTTTTCCTATTTGTGTGTAAGTGTTTCTAAAACATTAAAAATAAAGCACATACTGAGAAACTACACAAATTAACCTTCATACCCTCAGTACTGTAATACCCACAATATGTTCCTCAGGAAAAAAAATCACTTTTTTTCTATAGAAATTTTGAAAAATAATTTTTTTTATTAACATTATATATATTATTCATTCAAAAACAAAAAAAAAAATAGTTAAAAAAAAAAAAAATAAAAAAACTCAAATTTCCACAGTTTTACAAAAAAAAATTAATTTAAAATATGCATCACTCTCTGAGGGGATCTAACGATGTCGCAATTTGGATATTTTTTAGCTCCAAAAACTTAAAACAAATCTAAATATTCTGATACTTTGGAATCAATGAGAAAGTGATGCCTTTTTTTTTGCTGGGTTATTTTTCCTTGGATGGCCTACAACGGAAGTTTTTATATATTTTAATTATTCTTCTTCTGTATTAAAGTTTTTACTTTAACTTATTTTTTATAATTAAATGCTAAATAATTTCAGCAACATTATAAATTATGTGCTTAAATAAATTTACAAGTAGGTACTTAACAGCAACATCAAAGCACAGATTATAGCAGAGAGAAAGCTAAAAAAAAGTAAAATACTTAAATCTGCTTGGTTGGTATTTTTTTAAAATTTCCTGCGCCATTTATTCTTGCTAAAACAGGGGGCAACCATTTTTAGTTTAGGATGCCTTATTGTAATTAGGACTACAAATCGTTCAACATGATTATAAATGGGTTCATTAAATATGGTAAAAAAAAAATATGATTAAGACTTTAAACTCTCTTTCCTAAGAATATTTATAATTCCGTAAAATTACTTCCAATTCTCAGATTGATTTCTTAGAATTTTTTATCCTTTTTTTGTTGAATCTTTTAGCAATTTTATAAATCTCTTCCTTATTTCCCTTAAATTTAAATGAAATTTAAATTCTTATTTTGCTAAAAAAAATCTTTAAATTTTTATAAAGAAATTGATATTTATAAAACAGTGCTCCCAGCTGCATCCAATATCATGAAACACATAAGTTTACATAACTGACAATTTTGTTTTACTGCAACTTAGCGGAAATCAACATACACTTACACATACACATACACATACACAACACACACACACATACAAGAAACTTTTTTAATGGTTGACAAAATACTAACGAAATTTGCAAATAAACGGAACTCACCAGAGCCTTGCCCTGTAGGTATGTGCAGAGCATTGGTAAATTTGTGGTAAATTAAAACAAAAAAAGACAAAAAAAAAAAAAAAATTTATGAAAACAATTGTTACAGTGCGTGAATTTTAAAATAGAGTTTTTTTTTATTTCCTTTTAGTAAACTGTGGACGAATATTCCAAAACTTTATATTTAGCTTTGAATTTTTTTAACAATGAGCGGTATTGTATGTGTGTTTGTGTGTGTAAGGCTCAAACCACATCCCAGCAATTTTAGAGACAGAACGATTTCGTTATGCAAACGTATGTGGTTTTGGGTAAGTTAGATGCTGCTTCACCATTAAAGCCCCTGAAAATATGTGGGGGTAATAAATAAGATCTGTAAAAGTAACTGGATGTCTAAAGTAGAAAAAAGCCCGGCTGGTTGGGTTTTTATACCCTTCACACCACTGTCCAGAGATATATGTATATCAGTTGGTCATTCCGTTTGAAATAATTAGAAAATATGTAGATATAAATATATATGTACATATACATATGTATATATTTATCTGAGCTGTTTGGTATGTAAAATCATATCATGAGATATAGATGAAAATGTGTGGTTTTTGTAATATAATATTTTTATTTTGTGAATTTATTTTGTTGCAGTTGTAGCATAATATAATTTCGCTCATGGCTGACTGACCTTTTATAAAACATGCACATTTTTTAAAGCACAATTTCTTAAAGAACTACTTTTTTTAATGTATAATTTTTTAAAGTACCTTTTTTAAAGAAAGTACATATTCTTAAAAAGTACCTTTGCTCAAAAAAGTTCCTTTTATTTAAAAAAGTATCTTTAAAAAAAATTTTTTCTTCAAAAAGAAAATTTTCTTCAAAAAGTAAATTTTCTTAAAAAAGTACCTTTTTTAAAAAAGTACCTTTTCTTGAAAAAGTGCTTTTTCTTTAACAAATTAAATTTTCTTCAAAAAGTTCTTTTAAAAAAGCTAATTTTCTTCAAAAAGAACATTTTCTTAAAAAATTATATTTTCTTAAAATAGTACCTATCCTTAAAAAGTACCTTTTGTTTTAGAAGTACCTTTTCTTAAAAAAGTAATGTTTCTTTAAAAAAGTTAATTTTCTTAAATTTTCTTTTCTCAAAAAAATCTTCTTCAAAAAGTACCTCTTCATAAAAAAGTAAATTTTATTCAAAAAGTACCATTTCTTCAAGAAGTACCTTTTCTTAAAAAGCACATTCTCTTAAAAAGTAAATTTTCTCAAAAAGTACATTTTCTTAAAAAGTACCTTTTCTTAAAAGTACCTATTCTTAAAAAATATCTTTCCTTAAAAAGTAAGGTTAAATACATTTTATTAAAAAGTAAGGTTAAATACATTTTATTAAAAAGTACCGTTTCTAAAAAAGTACCTTTTCTTTAAAAGTACCCTTTCTTTAAAAGTACCTTTTCTTTAAAAGTACCTTTTCTTAAAAAGTACCTTTCAATAAAAAAAAGTTTCTTTTCTCAAAAACATATTCTTCAAAAAGTACCTTTTCATACAAAAGTTAATTTTCTTCAAAAAGTATCTTTTCGTAAAGAATACCTTTTCTTAAAAAGTACATTCTCTTAAAAAGTAAATTTTCTCAAAAAGTACCTTTTCTTAAAAAGTACCTTTTCTTAAAAATACCTTTTTTAAAAGTACCTTTTCTTAAAAAATATCTTTCCTTAAGAAGAACCTTTTCTTAAAAAGTAAGGTAAAATGCATTTTCTTAAAAAGTACCTTCTCTAAAAAAGTACCTTTTCTTAAAAAGTACCTTTTCTTAAAAAGTACCTTTTCTTAAAAAGTACCTTTTCTTAAAAAGTACCTTTTCTTAAAAAGTACCTTTTCTTAAAAAAGTATTGTTTTTTTAAAGTACCTTTCTTAAAAAAGTACTTTTTGTTTAAAAAATACCTTTTCAAAAACTGAACTCTTTCTTTAAAAAATTAACTTTTCATAAAAGAGTACTTTTTCTTTAAAAAATTGCATATTCACAAAAAAGTTTCTTTTCTCAAAAAGATTTTCTTCAAAAAGTACTTTTTCATAAAAAAGTAAATTTTCTTCAAAAAGTAACTTTTCTCCAAGAAGTACCTTTTCTTAAAAAGTACATTCTCTTAAAAAGTAAATTTTCTCAAAAAGTACCTTTTCTTAAAAAGTACCTTTTCTTAAAAAGTACCTTTTCTTAAAAAGTACCTTTTTTAAAAGTACCTTTTCTTAAAAAATATCTTTCCTTAAGAAGAACCTTTTCTTAAAAAGTAAGGTAAAATGCATTTTCTTAAAAAGTACCTTCTCTAAAACAGTACCTTTTCTTAAAAAGTACCTTTTCTTAAAAATTACCTTTTCTTAAAAAGTACCTTTTCTTAAAAAGTACCTTTTCTTAAAAAGTACCTTTTCTTAAAAAGTACCTTTTCTTAAAAAGTACCTTTTCTTAAAAAGTACCTTCTCTTAAAAAGTACCTTTTCTTAAAAAGTACCTTTTCTTAAAAAAGTATTGTTTTTTTAAAGTACCTTTCTTAAAAAAGTACTTTTTGTTTAAAAAATACCTTTTCAAAAACTGAACTCTTTCTTTAAAAAATTAACTTTTCATAAAAGAGTACTTTTTCTTTAAAAAATTGCATATTCATAAAAAAGTTTCTTTTCTCAAAAAGATTTTCTTCAAAAAGTACTTTTTCATAAAAAAGTAAATTTTCTTCAAAAAGTAACTTTTCTCCAAGAAGTACCTTTTCTTAAAAAGTACATTCTCTTAAAAAGTAAATTTTCTCAAAAAGTACCTTTTCTTAAAAAGTACCTTTTCTTAAAAAGTACCTTTTTTAAAAGTACCTTTTCTTAAAAAATATCTTTCCTTAAGAAGAACCTTTTCTTAAAAAGTAAGGTAAAATGCATTTTCTTAAAAAGTACCTTCTTTAAAAAAGTACCTTTTCTTAAAAAGTACCTTTTCTTAAAAAGTACCTTTTCTTAAAAAGTACCTTTTCTTAAAAAGTACCTTTTCTTAAAAAGTACCTTTTCTTAAAAAGTACCTTTTCTTAAAAAGTACCTTTTCTTAAAAAGTACCCTTTCTTAAAAAGTACCTTTTCTTAAAAAGTACATTTTCTTAAAAAGTGCCTTTTCTTAAAAAATACCTTTCCTTAAAAAGTAAGGTAAAATACATTTTCTTAAAAAGTACCTTCTCTAAAAAAGTACCTTTTCTTAAAAAGTAGCTTTTCTTAAAAAGTATTTTTGCTTAAAAAGTACCTTTTTTTAAAAAGTACCTTTTCTTGAAAAGTACCTTTTCTTAAAAAGTACATTTTCTTAACAAGTACCTTTTCTTAAAAAGTACCTTTCAATAAAAAAAGTTTCTTTTCTCAAAAAGATTTTCTTCAAAAAGTGCATTTTCATAAAAAAGTTAATTTTCTTCAAAAAGTATATTTTCGTAAAAAGTATCTTTTCTTAAAAAAGTGCTTTTTCTTAAAAAAGTACATTTTCTTAAAAAAGTACATTTTCTTAAAAAATACCGTTTTTTAGACATACCTTTCTTAAAAAAGTATTGTGTTTTTAAAGTACCTTTCTTAAAAAAGTACTTTTTGTTTAAAAAAAACCTTTTCAAAAACTGTACTATTTCTTTAAAAATTATCTTTTCATAAAAAAGTACTTCTTCTTTAAAAAATTGCATTTTCATAAAAAAGTTTCTTTTCTCAAAAAGATTTTCTTCAAAAAGTACTTTTTCATAAAAAAGTACTTTTTCTTAAAAATTAACTTTTCTTAAAAAGTACCTTTTCTTAAAAGTGACACTTGTTAAAAGGTTCCTTTTCTTAGAAAAGTGATTTTCATTTAAAAAAATTACCTTTTCTTCACAAAGTACCTTTTCTTAAAAAAGTAAATTTTCTTCAAAAAGTACCTTTTTTAAAAAGTACCATTTCGTAAAAAAGTACCTTTTTAAAAAAGTACCTTTTCTTTAAAAAGTGCTTTTTCTTTAAAAAATTATCTTTTCTTAAAAAGTTTATTTTCTCAAAAAAAAATTCTTTAAAAAGTACCTATTCATAAAAAAGTAAATTTTCTTCAAAAAGTACCTTTTCTTCAAAAAGTATCTTTCCTTCAAAAAGTACCTTTTCTTCAAAAAGTACGTTTCCTTAAAAAGTACATTTTCTTAAAAAGGTAAATTTTCTTCAAAAATTACATTTTCTTAAAAAGTGTTTTTTCTTTTCAAAAAAAGTAAATTTTCTTCAAAAAGTAAATTTTCTTAAAAAAGTACCTTTTCTTAACAAGTATATTTTCAAAATATAGATTTTCTTAAACAAATACATTTTTTTCAAAAAGTACCTCTTCTCAAAAAAGTACAATTTCATAAAAAAGTAAAATTTCTTAAAAAAGTACATTTTCTTAAAAAAAAACTAAATTTTTCACGAAAATTATCTTTTCTTTAAAGTGTACAATTTCTTAAAAACAGTACATTTTCTTAAAAAGAACATCTGCTCAAAAAAGTACATTTTCTTAAAAAAAGTAAATTTTCTTCAAAAAGTACCATTTCTTAAAAAAGTACCTATTCTTAAAAAAGTAATTTTTTTACAAATGTCTTCTTAAAACAGTACCTTTTCATAAAAAAGAAAATTTTCTTCAAAAATTACGTTTTCCTAAAAAAGTACCCATTCTTAAAAAAGTGCATTTTTTTAAAGTAAATTTTCTTTGAAAAGTACATTTTCTTTAAAAAGTATATTTTCTGAAAAAAGTACAATTTCTTAAAAAAGTACCTTTTCTTAAAAATTTACCTTTTCTTAAAAATTTACCTCTTCTTCAAAAAGTACCTTTTCTTAAAAAAGTGATTCTCCCTTAAAAAAATTACTTTTTCTTCAAAAACTACCTTTTCTAAAACCAGTACTTATTGTTTAAAAAATATATTTAAAAAAATTATCTTTTTTTTCTTAAAAAATAGCTTTTCCTAAAAGTACCTCTTCTAAAAAGCACCTTTTGTTAAATAATTTAGTTTCCTTAAAAAAATACATTTCCCTTTACATAACGACTCTTTTTTAAAAAAGTTCCTTTTCTTAAAAAAGTATCTTTTCTTTAATAATTAAATTAAAAAAATTAGATGCTCTTAAAAAATGTATATTTTCTTAAAAAAGAACGGTTTTTTTAAAAAAAAGTAAATATTCTTAAGAAGTACATTTTATGATCTTTTTTTAAAAGTACATTTTCAAAAAATACTTTTTTTAATAAAGTACATTTTTATAGAAAATTACCTCTTGTTAAAAAGTACTTTTAAAAAAAGTAATTTTTTTTTTTTTGAACGAAGACCTCTGTTAAATAGTACCTTTTCCTAAAAAAAATACCTTTTCCTAAAACTGAACCTTTTCTTTAAAAAGTACATTTTATGAAAAAGTGTCTTATTTAAAAAAATGAATTTTCTTCAAAAAGTACCTCTTCTTAAAAAGACCTTTTCTTAAAAAATATCATTTTTGTGCAATAATATATTTCATCTGAAATTGTCTTTTTAAGTTTTCAATCTCCATTCAAATTTCAATAGAAATAAAATAAGTTAATGAAAATTTTCAATCTTAAACTAATTTTTTTAATTTATAATTTTTAAAATTTTTAGCTCAATAAATTTTAGTTGTTTTTTTATTTCTAAATTTCTATTAAAAATTTCATTTCCTCTATGTCTCTGCCATAACTTAAATATATATAGGTATATATATTATATATGTATATTGATAACACAAAATCTTCATATGGACACACACCATGGTTAGTCAATGTTGGAGTATTATAATTTTATTAGTCTGGTTGCACCAAAAACATTGCAGCAAAGACGAATCAAAAGTAGGAAACCGTTAAATAAAATTGATCACATTTCAAATCAAGTCTAAATTGGCTCATTTTATAAAATGAAGCAAAGCGAAAAGAATTAAATTTGTAGGAAAACTTAAAAATTTTCAAATTAAATAAAATTTTTGCTGTATTAATAGCAAACGCTTCATTTAACAAAATTGGTATTTAAAGAGGCATTTTTTTTAATAGAAGCTTATAAAAACTTTTAAAATGAATACTTCAATTTTATGAGAATAGCTGAAAGATCATATTCTTGTTTTTGTTTATTGCGATTTTAAGATTTTAAATATTTTTTTTTAATTAAAATTAAAACACAATTTTTAGTATGGCACCTTTTTTTTATAGTGTTATAAAATGAACTATAAAAATTATTGTTACCAAACTTTATTACTTTTTATAAAACAATATTCTCGTTTTCATGTTGTTTGTTTTTATATGTAAAATATTTTAAACATTAGTTGTCATTTAAATGTTTCCATTAATCTTGGATATTGTTATCGAAAACACCTTGTTTTTTTTTAAATTCTGTGATCATGTTTTGAATGAAAAATGAATCATTTCAATTCTTTCGAAAAAAAAATAATAATAAATCGATTTGCAAACACTCAGCTACCAAAGAAAAGATAATAAAATTTTTATTATAGAATTACTTAATAATTTTGGTTTGAGTGTTGTTTTTATTATGACAAACATGCCATATATAGTTTAAATCCTTGTCGAACACGTCATTATTGACAAATTGAATTTGATAAATTTGAATATTTTTTTTTAAAAATAAAATAACACATCTTTAGTTTCAAGTATGATTATGCATAGATGGGATTTTTTTATTGTTATTATTGGCTCTAATGGCAAATGCCATTATTGGAAATCTCTTAATCTTAGAATTCACTAATGTGTGTTTTAAATATTTTGTGGTCAGGCTATAACAATTTTACTGAATAATTTAACATTGTCTCGCCTTTTATTATACTGATATATTAACGATTACAGTCTTTTATTTTTTGAATATTTCACAAATTCCAAATAAACCAAAAGAATAAAGATAACCAATTTTATATAAAAAGCTCCGAGCTCTCAAGAGTAATATTTTTTAACTAGCAGATTCCAGCCCTCGAAATTCGAGCGCAAATTCTAGGAAATTAAATTTTTTCATTAAATAAAGACCCTAAAAGTATGCTAATCAATTACAGCCAATTCACAAATCAACACAAAAAACAAACTCATTTTTATTACAAATACATTAACAAATTTAATAAACACACACATAGCTTTTTTTAATTTTATGTATGTGTTAGTAGTAACTTTAAATGCAATTTACTCAAAATAAAGGAAAAAAATTTAAAATCTGTAAATCTGCAAAACCGCTAAAAAGAAATACCTTTCAAATAATATACGTTTGGTCAAAATCGGGATAAAACGGTGGAACAAAACATCAGTCACAAGAAATCGCCTAGCCTACTAATATTATAGATACTAGATATTTTTTTGCTATTATCTAACTGTATAAATAAATGCAAGGAAACATGTTAATATAAAATTAAAAAAAAAAAATAGGGTCAAGGGTTAAAAACTCGGTCTCACCCCCATAGAAATATGTGAATAGCAAAAAAAAAAAAAAAAAAAAAAAACTGCGAAATACAAAGTTTTGGGCCAACCAAAAAACATTTATTCGTGCCTTAACGCGATTGAAAATTTCAAGTATGTTTATAGGGGGAAAATATAACGTTTTTTCAGATTTTACGAAAATTTCGTTACATCAGTAAAATATAGATAATTTTTATAGATAAAATAATTTTATAACAGAATTGTTTTAATTTATATTCGCGAGCTGTAAGCAGATAATTGCACCAAAGATATATCACAATGGATTATTTTGATCCCAGGAGCACTGAAGGGTTAAATAAATAAAAATTAACCGAATTATTTTTCTTATATTCTAAATAGTGGTTTCGTCAGGTTTAGTAGAAAAACTCATTTTCGGTAATTTTTAGTTAAAAATATCTTAAAATCCAAAGCTGGCCTTGGCAAATAATGGGTTAACGTTCTCGGATTTATTCCAAATTTGAGGAACGGAAGTTCCACATATTTGATTTTTATATCTTAAGCGTCGCATCTACAAATTTAATAGCACTTACAATATATTTGAATTTTTTGAATAAATTGTCTTTTATTAGCTTGGAGTCATATGTGACCCCAATTACAAAAGGGTTAATGGGGTTATATTATCTTTTTCCGAAACCCTAGACTATTAAGATAAAATATAACATTTAAAAGTGGACAAGTGATGAAGATTTTGATACAAAGTATTTAGAAATAGTACATTTACAGAATATTTTACAAAAATCCCATTTTGCTCGAAATCCGCAAAAAAGAAACTCCTTGTCAAAAAAAATTTTGACATAGGGATTTACTTAAAAATTCACACAGTTAATCTCTAACATGTACTTAACAAAACCCTAAAATGCCAGATCAATTTTTTAAAATTTTCTTAAAGAGGTAAGTAAATTTTCTTCAAAAAGTGCATTTTCTTAAAAAATACCTTTGCTCAAAAAAGTACTGTTTCTTAAAAAATTAATTTTCTTCAAAAAGAACCTCCTCTTGAAAATGTACCATTTCAAAAAAAAAAAAGTACATTTTCTTCAAAAAATAAATTTTCTTAAAAAAGTACATTTTCTCACCAAGTATATATTCCTCAAAAAATACATTTTCTTAAAAAAATAAATTTTCTTCAAAAAGTACCCTTCTCAAGAAAGTACAATTTCATAAAAAAGTATATTTTCTTAAAAAAGTATATTCTTAAAAAAGTAAATTTTTCACAAAAATATCTTTTCTTAAAAATGTACAATTTCTTAAAAAAAGTACATTTAAAAAAAATAAAGTTTCTTCAAAAAGTACTTCTTCTTCAAAAAGTACCTCTTCTTAAAAAAGTACCATTTCTTAAAAAAGTACATATTCTTTAAAAATTAAATTTTTTACAAAAAATGTCTTTTCTTAAAAAAGTACCTTTTCATAAAAAAGTAAATTTTCTTCAAAAAGTACGTTTTCCTAAAAAAGTACCTTTTCTTAAAAAAGTACATTTTCTTTAAAAAGTACATTTTCTTACCAAGTATATATTCTTCAAAAAATACATTTTCTTAAAAAAATAAATTTTCTTCAAAAAGTACCCTTCTCAAGAAAGTACAATTTCATAAAAAAGTAAATTTTCTTAAAAAAGTATATTCTTAAAAAAGTAAATTTTTCACAAAAATATCTTTTCTTAAAAATGTACAATTTCTTAAAAAAACTACATTTAAAAAAAGTAAATTTTCTTCAAAAAGTACCTCTTCTTCAAAAAGTACCATTTCTTAAAAAAGTACATATTCTTTAAAAAGTAAATTTTTACAAAAAATGTCTTTTCTTAAAAAAGTACCTTTTCATAAAAAAGTAAATTTTCTTCAAAAAGTACGTTTTCCTAAAAAAGTACCTTTTCTTAAAAAAGTAAATTTTCTTCAAAAAGTAAATTTTCCTAAAAAAGTACATTTTCTTACCAAGTATATATTCTTCAAAAAATATATTTTCTTAAAAAAATAAATTTTCTTCAAAAAGTACCCTTCTCAAGAAAGTACAATTTCATAAAAAAGTAAATTTTCTTAAAAATGTACAATTTCTTAAAAAAAGTACATTTAAAAAAAGTAAATTTTTTTCAAAAAGTACCTCTTCTTCAAAAAGGACCTCTTCTTAAAAAAGTACCATTTCTTAAAAAAGTACATATTCTTTAAAAAGTAAATTTTATACAAAAATTGTCTTTTGTTGATAATCTAAATTATCAACATAACAACAACCGATGACCTTAAGCCGAATTATATTCACCCTTCAAAAATGTCTTTTCTTAAAAAAGTACCTTTTCATAAAAAAGTAAATTTTCTTCAAAAAGTACGTTTTCCTAAAAAAGTACCTTTTCTTAAAAAATTACATATTCTTTAAAAAGTAAATTTTCTTTAAAAAGTACATTTTCTTTAAAAAGTATCTTTTCTCACAAAGATACCTTTACTTAAAAAAGTACCTTTTCTTAAAAAATTACCTTTTCATCAAAAAGTACCTTTTCTTAAAAGGGTAAATTTTTTCAAAAAGTACCTTTTCTTAAAAAATTTCTTAAAAAAGGACCTATTTTTAAAAAAAGTACCTATTTTTAAAAAAGTACCTATTTTTAAAAAAAGTACCTATTTTTAAAAAAGTACCTTTTCTTAGAAAAGTGATTCTCCCTTAAAAAAATTACTTTTTCTTCAAAAACTACCTTTTCTAAAAACAGTACTTATTGTTTAAAAAATATATTAAAAAATTATCTTTTTTTCTTAAAATGTGTCTTTCATAAAAAATAGCTTTTCCTAAAAGTACCTCTTCTAAAATGCACCTCTTGTTAAATAATTTAGTTTTCTTAAAAAAATACTTTTCCCATTACATAACGACTCTTTTTTAAAAAAGTTATTTTTCTTAAAAAAGTACCTCTTCTTTAAAAATTAAATTAAAAAAAATTAGGAGCTCTTAAAAAAAGTACATTTTCTTAAAAAAAAGAACGTTTTCTTAAAAAAAGTAAATATTCCTAAAAAGTACATTTTATGATGTTTTTTTAAAAGTACATTTTCAAAAAATACATTTTTTAACAAAGTACATTTTTATAGAAAATTATCTCTTGTTAAAAAGTACTTTAAACAAAGTAAATTTTTTTGAACGAAGACCTCTGTTAAAAAGTACCTTTTCCTAAAAAAAATACCTTTTCATAAAACTGAACATTTTCTTTAAAAAGTACATTTTATGAAAAAGTGTCTTATTTAAAAAAGTAAATTTTCTTCAAAAAGTACCCGTTCCTAAAAAGACATTTTCTTAAAAAAAATATAATTTTTGTGCAATAATATATTTCATCTGAAATTGTTTTTTAAGTTTTCCATCTCAATTTTAATTTCAATAGAAATAAAATAAATTAATGAAAATTTTCCATCTTAAACTAATTTTTTTATATGTGACCCCAATTCCAAAAGGGTTAATGGGGTCATATTATCTTTTTCCAAGACCCTAGACTATTAAGATAAAATATAACATTTAAAAGTAGACAATGATGAATTTTTGATACAAAGTATTTAGAAATAGTACATTTACAGAACATTTTACAAAAATCCCATTTTTCTCGAAATCCGCAAAAAAACTCCTTGTCAAAAAAATTTTGGCACAGGGATTTACTTAAAAATTCACACAGTTAATCTGTAATATGTATTTAACAAAACCCTAAAGTGCCAGATCCATTTTTTAAAATTTTTTTTAAAGAAAATTTTTTCAAAACTTGAAAAAGGAGTTTTCAAAATTTTATCAAAAAAGTTTTCCATTTTCGGTCTCAATGCTTAATAGGTTAACAAGGTGGTAATAAAACAATACTTTATATCTGAGTCCTTACAAGTATAGAGACCAAAACAAAATGTTGGCTTTAATCAATTTCTCGAAGTTGAAAAAAATACCATCAAATTTCATGACCTAGTTTGTTTTTTTGGCACAAAAGTGGTCTGGGGCATTTGCTATTTCTTGGCGAGGGTTTATTAGATTTTGAAGTTTTATAGCTTTTTGAAAGGATAATTTAATACTGATCCTGAATTTTATAACAACTTGTCGGAAGAATTAAACTATGGAACGAAATTTTCGTAAAATATGAAAAAAACGTCATATTATCCCCATATAAACACACTTGACATTTTCAATCGCGTTGAGGCACGACTAAATATTTTTTGATTGGCCCAAAACTTTGTATTTCTCAGTTTTTGTGCTATTCGCATATTTCTAGGTTGTGAGACCGATAGTTTGAACCCTTTTTTTATTAAGGGCCACCCTAGTATCCATTTAGTAATGTTTTTGAAATTAATTAAACGTAATTTAAACGTAAAACCGATGTGGAGGATACCAAAGATTCGTTACAGCCGAATTTACCACTCTTACATGTTATCGAAAAAATGTGTCATCTTGAACCGTTTTTCAACTTCATCAAAGGTATTCGAACAGTCCCTTGTACTAATTTGCATTAGCCTGTCTTAAAAATGTTTGTTAACTGAAATCCCAAAATGATCGTCCAAAAGTTTCCTAATTGGTTTTTATTTTACTTTACCGTCGTTGCGTGTGTCTGCCCATATAGACTTTGGAATTAAACTTCGGGTTACTTCTTGAGTTGGTAAAAATTGGTTGATGATCATACAAATATTTCCTCTAAGTTCAATTTCTTGAATTATCCCAATTATCTCCATCATTTGCCTGATATTCTTAATATTGTGTAGTTCATGAACGAACTAGTTGAATTGAACATTTTTTTCTACGGAACTATGTGAACTAGTTCGTATTCTTTCGCTCCTTAATTATTTTAGTTCTTTCGGTCTTTTAGTTAATTAATAATTAAATTTTCATTGTTTATCTTCCCCAGCTGTTGTAAATGTTGCCAGCCATACATATTTTACGCTATATTATTATTTTATATATTAAAAGGCAAGGCGATTTCTTGTGACCGATGTAACTTTGTCGGTTTTAATCCTATTTTGACCAAACATTCCTCATTTGAAAGGTATTTATTTTTAGCTTTCCACCATATTTACAGATTTGCACCGTCTGGAAGATTTTTTTTGGAGTAATGCTCATTTAAAGTTGCAACGAACACATACATAAAATTATACAATGCAATTGTAAATTATACAATTACAATTGAGAAATAATTTTGGACATAGACAAAGACAATATCGCAATCGAATTTAATTATAATAATTGCATATCACACGCCCTGTGTTGATTTGTGAATTGCCTACAAAGTGGTTCAAATATGTTTAGGCTCTTATTTCTGTGTGTTCAACAAATATTTATAAGGACATAAATTTAGTGAATTAAACTACTCGTGGATTAAAAAAACATTGAAAGAAATAAATTGAATGAAAAAATAAAATTTCATAGAATTTGCACTCGAATTTCGAGGGCTGGACTCTGCTAGCTATTATTATTCTACTAACATTATATTTAGTTTTGCCGATTTTTGATTTTGGTTATTTTTGTTTTCGCGATTTTTTGACGATTTTTGATTTCGATCATTTTTATAGCCTACTATGTGGTCAGGGTATAATGACTTTATAACGACCAAAAACCATCTTTTATTGTACCGATCGGCTCAGATTTAGCTATGTCCGTCCGCCTGTGTGTCCATGTAAACCTTGAAATCAAACTACAGGTCGCAAATATGAATATGTTTTGATGAAATTTTGTCTGTAAGCTTCTATCGGCCATAGGATGAACGCTATTGAAATTGGTGAAAATCGGTTCATGTTCAGACCTAGTCCCCATACAAATGACCGCTATGAGATTGACTTAAAGTCCCATAATATCCAAATTATCATATAGACCTAAGTCAAATTGAGTTTATGTATGTTTATTTCATCCATTAATCAGTAAATATACTCTGTAGGATAATTCTTAGTCATAGCCCCCATAAGAAGCTGATTCCCGATCTTCTCTTAGATCGATCAAACAACAAAAATATTGCACATATTTTTCTCAAATTTATTTTGTATATATTTTTGAAAAAACCAAGTTACCTTAATAGATATAGTCAAAAGCACTCCATTTTTCGTCGTAGTCGCCATATAAATATAGAATCAGATCCGAAGGCAAACAAATTAATAACAATGCCACTTCAAATTTGGTTCATGCTTAGTACTCTCTCCCTACTCTCTCCCTGTCATAATGCTCGATTTATATGAAATTAATTTTGTATGGGAGGTGTCATGCTCACTAAAAAAAAACGTCATGTGAGTCCGATCGCAGGGGAGATGTGTAAACATCTAGTAATTAAAGATTTTTTTATAGCACTTTCTTAAAATCAAACAGAAAGCGTAGCACTTATAGCAATCAACTGCAGGGGCTCTGTTAATATTTATAAAAATATTTATTATTATTTATTATTTTAATCGGTTAATTTTTAATTTTTCGTTTTTTATTTTTTATTTTTAATTTTTCGTTTTTCATTTCTCGTTTTTCATTTTTCATTCTTTTTTTAATTTTTAATTTTTTATTTTGAATTTTTCATTTTTTAGTTTTAGTTTTTCATGTTTTTCATTTTAATTTTTTTCTTCATTTTTCATTTTCATTTTCAAATTTTTATTTTTCTTTTTTAATTTTTTATTTTTAATTTTTTATTTTTCAATTTTAATTTTTTATTTTGAATTTTTTTATTTAATTTTTTATATTTAATTTTTTATTTTTAATTTTTTATTTTTCATTTTTCATTTTTTATTTTTCATTACTCATTTTAAATTTTAGGTTTTCATTTTTCATTTCTTATTTTTCATGTTTCATTTTTTATTTTTAATTTTTTAGTTTTAATTTTTTATTATTAATTTTTTATTATTAATTTTTTATTTATTATTTTTTTTCCTTTTTATATTTTCTTTTTAATTTTTTATTTTTAATTTTAAATTTTTTATTTTTATTTTTCATTTTTTATTTTTTATTTTTAATTTTTTATTTTTTATGTTTTATTTTTTAATTTTTATTTTTTATTTTTCATATTTTACTTTTCATTTTTAATGTTTTTTTCCATTTTCATTTTTAATTTTTCGTTTTTCATTTTTCGTTTTTCATTTTTCATTTTTTATTTCTAATTTTTAATTTTTCATTTTTCGTTTTTAATTTTTAATTTTTCAGTTTTCATTTTTAATTTTATTTTTTATTTTTTTTTATTTTTCATTTTTCATCTTTAATTTTTTATTTTTCATTTTTCATTTTTTATTTTTCATTTTTCATTTTTCATTTTTCATTTTTCATTTTTTATTTTTCATTTTTTTATTTTTCATTTTTTATTTTTAATTTTTTATTTTTCATGTTTCATTTTTTATTTTTCATTTTTCATTTATCATTTTTCATTTTTTATTTTTCATTTTTAATTTTTCATTTTTCATCTTTCATTTTTCATTTTTCATTTTTAATTTTTCATCTTTCATTTTTCATTTTTCATTTTTTATTTTTCATCTTTCATTTTTCATTTTTCATTTTTCATTTTTCATTTTTCATTTTTCATTTTTCATTTTTCATTTTTAATTTTTCATCTTTCATTTTTTATTTTTCATTTTTAATTTTTTATTTTTCATTTTTTATTTTTCATTTTTCATTTATAATTTTTCATTTTTCATTTTTAATATTTTATTTTTCATTTTTCATTTTTCATTTTTTTTTTCATTTTTATTTTTCATTTTTTATTTTTAATTTTTTTTTGCATTTTTTATTTTTCATTTTTAATTTTCGAACAGGTTATCATAATATCAAAATTTTTTCACCAATACAATCACATTTTGTCTTACGACTCACATGTTACGCTCACATCTTACGCTCACATGTTACGATATTTTTGAAATTTACCCCCCCTGCGCGTATAGATGTTTACACATCAATATAAAACAAGTAAGAAAATTATAGTCGGTCTAGAAACCCTATCTCTTAGGCCCAACTAACTGGACATTGAAAATAAGCAAAAACCAAATTTGAGTGGGATTTTTATTAATTTTTTTGGCTGCAGATATGAAAAAGTTCATATCGGATGCTATATCTATAAAGGGACTAGGTCCAAAAATGGACCGATCCTGATCATGTTTGGTAAAGTCTCTTGTATTTTGCAAAAATATGTACAAACAAAATTTGAGAAGAATCAGTGCAATATTTTTGTTTTATAATAGATTTAAGTGAAGATCGGGAAGCAGCTCTATATGGGGTCAAAGGGATCATTTTTGGACTGCTCATTAGTGGATGTAATGAACGCATACAAACCCAATTTGAGTAAGATCTATATGACAATTTGGATCTTATGGCAATTTATGTCGATTTCATATGGGTAATTTGTATGGGGGCTAGGTCTGAACATGGACCGATTCTCACCAATTTCAATAGCGTTCATCCCATGGCTGGTAAAAGCTTATATACCAAATTTCATCAAAATATATTCATATTTGCGACCTGCAGTTTGATTACAAGCTTTACATGGACACACAGACGGACGGACGGACGGACGGACATTGTTAAATCAACTCAGAAAGTGATTCTGATTCGATCGGTATAATTAAAGATGGGTCTAGGTCAAATATTTTTGGTTGTTACAAACAGCAGCACAAAGTCATTATACCCAAACCACATAGTGGTATAGGGTATAAAAATGTATAGCCTTCAGATACATGACAATGCTGCCAGAGTAAGTAAAACTGACACAAATTTTCTGCCATTTGTTTGCAAATATTTGTTATCTCTTTCTCTTTCCACTTTACCACTATTTAACTGTGTTTATTGTGATATTCAATATAAATCAGATCCTATTGAACTAAAGAGCTATGAACTAAAGCGCGTACTAGTTCAATAAACAAAAATTTTTTATTAATGTTTTTTTACTAAAAACATTTAGATTTAATTTATATAAATTAAATAAACATCAATAAAACGCGTCAGAAAAATCTTCACTTTTTCCAGAATTAAAAAAAAAAGAAAAAAATATTGAAAAAATAGTATCACTCTTTTAAAAGCATTAACAATAAACCTACTAGGCTGGCAATTGTCATTTGATACCATTTCCATAGGAAAAAGACAGTTAAAAATAAAAATTTTATTATGATTTATAATTAGTTTGTCCCGTGTATGCAAATTCAATATTCAACCTTGGCATTTTGCTACTTTTATGATGTAGAATATTAAAGAACTTAAAAAAAAAACACTAAAAATATAAATGAAACAACATTAAGATTGTTACTTTTTATAGTGATGCATACTACACTTTGAGAAATAATTATAATGGCATCAGAAAAAAAAATAATAAGATCTAAAGAACTTAATAAAAAGATCAAACTGTTTAAATAAATTAAAACACCTTGACTTGAGATAAGTATAAACCAAGGTTCAGAAAATACACACATCAAATAGACAATGTTCTGTGTTAAAGCAACCAACACATATTTTTATTTTCATATCACTTGTGTGTGTTGCAAAATTTTGTACGGTGCCGAACACAATCATGACTGTATTTCGTTTTAATATTTCGTTATCTACACGAATATTTTTCTATCACGTATTTTTTGTAGCTTTATTTTAAGTTCGTTTTCTTGCACGTGTACTGCTAAAAAAACAGAACATGTTCTTCAACGCGTACATCTAAAAATTAAAACATTATCCACTCACGATCGCTATATCAACTCCGCTTGTTTTAAGGATCACTAACATTATATTTTATGGGCTCCAAAATTTTCTAATTATTAAAAACGGAATGACAAACTAATATATACCCTCTGCACACTGGGGTGGAGGGTATAAAAATAGGTATGTGTATTTTTCTTAATTTGTGCTAAATTGAATTAATAAATCGTGAAAAATCGTGCGGCCTAATTGCAGTATTAGCTTATCTATTTTCAGAATATCACTATGCAATAGTGGCCTGATCCACATTTTTTTCACTTTTTGCCAAAATAATACGCTGAAAAGCCTTTAATACAGACAAGAATAACATTATACTTAAATTATAAATAAATATTATTCATAAGATGATAACTGAAATCAGTAGAGAGAGATCCTTAAATCGTAAAAAACTTTATATGCATTTATCTGATTACGATGATGGTTGGCTTAGGCCGCTAATGTTCTCAGCGCCTCATATGTATATAGAATAAATGACATTTTGTCTGGCACTGGCTGGATTTAATATTTAAGTTTTAGTCTCAAGATTAGAATAACTTATTGTTAGTTCACAAATCTATGTGAAGATCTAATAAATAACAAGTAAGAATGATAATTTCGGCTGGGCCGAATCTTTGATACCCTCCACCTTTTTCATTTTCAATTTTCATTTTTTTTTATCATTTTCCATTTTTCACATTTTAATTTTCATCTTTCGTTTTTCATTTTTAGTTTTTCATTTTTAATTTCTCATTTTTCATTTTCCGTTTTCCACTTTTCATTTTTCATTTTCCATTTTCGATTTTTCATTTTTCAATTTTCATTTTTCATTTTCCACTTTCCATTTTCCATTTTCCATTTTTATATTTTCATTTTTCCTTTTCCATTTTTCATTTTCCATATTCCACTTTCCATTTTTCATATTTCATTTTTAATTTTTCATTTGCCATTTGCCATTTTTAATTTTAAATTTTTCATTTTTCATTTTCCATTTTCCATTTTTCATTTTTCATTTTTCGTTTTTCATTTTTCATTTTTCTTTTTACATTTTTCACTTTCAATTTTTCATTTTCCATTTTCCATTTTTCATTTTCCGTTTTCCATTTCTCATTGTTCATTTTTCATTTTTCTTTTTTAATTTTTCATTTTTCATTTTTCATTTTTAATTTTTCATTTTTCATTTTTCATTTTTCATTTTTCATTTTTCATTTTTCATTTTTCATTTTTCATTTTTCATTTTTCATTTTTCGTTTTTCATTTTTCATTTTTCATTTTTCATTTTTCATTTTCCACTTTCCATTTTTCATATTTAATTTTTAATTTTCCATATTCAATTTTCGATTTTTCATTTTTCAATTTTCATTTTTCATTTTCCATTTTTCATTTTTCGTTTTCCATTTTTCATTTTTCGTTTTTCATTTTTCATTTTTCATTTTTCATATTTCATTTTTCATTTTCCATTTTTCACTTTCCATTTTTCATTTTCCATTTATCATTTTTCATTTTCCATTTTCCAATTTTAATTTTTCATTTTTAAATTTCCATTTTCCATTTTTAATTTTTCGTTTTTCATTTTCCATTTTTTTTTATATTAATTTTTAATTTTTAATATTTAATTTTAATTATAAAAAAATATGTGGTAAAATTTGCTTACGCCAATGTGACACGTGCAGTATTAATATACACACAGCTGTAATGACTTCAACAATACGAAGAATTACAACATATTCAACATATCTTAAGAAAAACAACAAACACACTGAAAAATTTTATTTTTTCAAGAGTTTTTTCAAAGTTTCATTCACAGCTCGTGAACCCTTTGACCGATTTTGACGATTTTAAATAGCAACTCCTTTGGGATGTTAATAAACGATTTTATACAAAAACGAGCGGTCTAGCTTAGATATTGACGGCGTGATCGTGATTTCCACAGACAGACGGACAGACGGTCATCAGTAAATCAACTTCCCTTGTTTTAAGGATCAATAAAATATATATTTTTGGGGTCTCAGGAATTTATTTCGATGCGTTACAAACGGAATGACAAACCTATATATTCCCTCTGCCACTGAGGTATGGAGGGTATATAAATGAATGAGAAAAAATCGGGGTCTAAGAACGTGAGCTTAATGTTTGCGGTAAAAGTGAATTAATTTGTATTATGTTGCCTAACCCCCCAATCTCACATCACACTGAAATTGTAAAATCGTTGTGTACGTATTATCAACGAAAAATTGTTCGAATTAGTCGATCCATCGCCACTAAATTTTATGCTCACACATCTGACTGCAATCTCATTTTTAAAATGTTGTCGAAGCGTAAACTTGAAAAAATTTGTATACTTCTCTCTCTTATTTTATTTTAAGTTGAGTTACCGAGTTTATTATACAGGCACATGTTTGAGGGAAAATGTTTACATTTATTATTATTAGTACTATTTTAATAATAGTTAATAATATTTATGCTCTATAATTAACAAACTTGCGTTTTTGTATGCGCATTTCAAAAAATAAATCATTATAATAGATTTAACAAGTTAAAACTTTAATTACAATTTTATAGAATCCAGTAAATTTGCATTAAATTTATAACAGGGTAACATTAATCATCGTTAGTGTCTGCCACTACTCGCACGAAAAATTTGGTGCCATTAGTGTGACCACTGCGGAAAATGTGTGTGTATTAGTAAAAAAAATGTGAGTGTATTGAGTTTTTCGAACTTGCAGTGTGATGTGAGATTGCTGGGTAAAGACCAGTGGTGAATTATATTTGATGATTTTTGGTAAATCTTACTTGGTCAAAAAAGTGAATTAATTTGATTTATGATTTGGTAAATTTTTCAAAATCTCACAAACTATTTCCAGTTGTCTAAAATAAATTGTCAAAAATTAAAAAAAAAAATTATTTTCTACAAAACTAAATTTAGGATCAAAACCCACATTTCGAAATTGGATGTAAAATTTGTATCAACGAATAAGTTTTATTGCTCGTGCTTTTATTTTCTCACATAGAGTAAAATTTATATTATTTTTTTTTTTGTTCTGGCTCATTCTATTTCAATATTAACATAAAAGTTCTCTTCAAATTTGTTTACTTTGAAATGATAAAAAAAATATACTTCTAAAGCTGTGTAAAAAAAAATAAATATTTTCCATTACAAAGAGTCAATTTACTAAGTAAATGATGCTGTAATCGTGTAACGTGAAAACAAACCTGCAATTGAATACGTATTATTTTTAGAATAATAAAGGTCAACAAAGTATATTTGATATTCAAGGAGAAAAGCAAAAAATAATTTGTAACAAGAAACGTAATGCAAAAGATGAAATATGTATGAAAAAAAAAATAATTCAAATTTATAAAATTCGCTTAATCATGAATTAATGTTAAATTTAATCGAGGAAATGTCCATCTTAGAATTTTTTATACACATTTTAGAATTTTGTTAGATTTTCTCATATAAAATGAGCCTGTAACTTTTTCCTTGACAGATTTTTAGTTAAAGAATAATTTTATTCTTTAAGTTGTGGAAATTTTTATCTACAATTAAAATTGAATCAATATGTGCAGCTAATTTTCAAAGTGGTCTAAGTTATATATTCACAATGTGAATTAAATTAAACATTTACATTTGAACAAATTTAAAATTATTTTGTTTTCATCAGGCATTCTAATTTAGTCTTGATTAAAGAAACTGTATTATTATTCATCATTTTAACCCTTTCTTTTAACTCGTAGTGTCTGTTTGTCTGACGAAGAAACTTTGGATCGATTTTTAGCCCTTTTCCCGTCCAATCGAGCTGAAACTTTGTAGGCAGACTCGTGGCGACGATAAAAATGATCTAAAAAATTTTCGTTACAAAATTTAATTATAGTATTTATAATATAGGATTTTTCGAAATTTTAACGTTTTTTTTTTTAAATTTAGCAACCATACAAATCATTTAATTACAAATGTTCTAGTTTAGAAAGAAATGGATTTTAACAAAAACTTGGTTTTTATGGGTTAGTTTTTTTTTTTTTTTATTGCATATCAACGAAAATGTTGTATAAAAATATTGAATCGTCTTCGAACCATTTTTAAAATTAATTAAATAACTTATAAATGAGTCAAACATTTCAATAAAATTTAAATGTTTTTAATAATTGTTTTTAAAAAGTAAAAGTTAAAATTTAGTTTATAACAGAGTTCAGAAAAAAACACACACTGAATAAAAAACTCGTACATATATGTAAACAAACATAACTTAGACCAACACACACATATTTTTATTTTCATATCAATTATGTGCGTTTCTAAATTTTCTACGGTGCCCAACACAACCATGACTGTGTTCGTTTTAATATTTCGTTATTTACACGAACATTTTTGTATCACGTACTTTTTGTTTCAATCACACATAAAGCACACATTTTTGAGTGTTGCTTTATTTGAAGTTCATGTTCTGGTACGTGTACTGAAAAAAAAAAACAGAACATGTACAATAAACAGGTTCGAGTTCAGTTATATTTTAAGTCGTGTTTAAAATATGACTGAACTCGAACCTGTTTATTGTACATGTTCTGTTTTTTCTTACTACACGAGCCAGAACACGACTTAAAATATAACTGAACTCGAACCTGTTTATTGTACATGTTCTGTTTTTTTTTTCAGTACACGTACCAGAACACGAACTTCAAATAAAGCAACACTCGAATATGTGTGGTTTATGTGTGATTGAAACAAAAAGTACGTGATACAAAAATGTTCGTGTAAATAACGAAATATTAAAACGAACACAGTCATGGTTGTGTTGGGCACCGTAGAAAATTTAGAAACGCACA
This sequence comes from Cordilura impudica, assembly GCA_963682025.1. Classification (NCBI taxonomy): domain Eukaryota; kingdom Metazoa; phylum Arthropoda; class Insecta; order Diptera; family Scathophagidae; genus Cordilura; species Cordilura impudica. Next base: position 14,333,994 of record OY821519.1, read on the forward strand.
TAATTGATATGAAAATAAAGATATGTGTTGGCTGCTTTTGAACAGAACATTGTGTGTTTCACGTGTGTATTTTCTGAACCTTGGTTTATAATAATATTATGAAACTGACAAACAAATTTTTAAAATTTTGACTAAAACCTCTTTTAGAATTATTGACGGCAATGGGTGGCAATATATTGGAAACTTCTAAAAATTCTAAATTTGCCAATTTTGTTCTTTTTTGATGTGTAAACATCTATATGCTCAGGGGGTAAAAATCTATTTCACAATACAATCACAAAAACAGAGTAAGACAAAAACGGTGCGAGGTACGTTTGTGTTTGGAAATAAAGTGTTTTGAGATAAAATGAAAACTGAAAAATGAAATATGAAAAATAAAAAATGAAACACGAAAAATGAAAAATGAAAAATGAAAAATTAAAAATAAAAAATAAAAATTCAAAAATAAGGCATGAAAAATAAAAAATGAAAAATTAAAAAAGAAAAATCAACAATGAAAAATGAAAATGAAAAATTAAAAATTAATAATAAAAAGTAATAATAAATATTTTTATATTAGCAAAGCCCCTGCAGTTGTTTGCTATAAGTGATACATATCGCACCTGTAGCTCTAAAGTGAGTCAACTCAAAATTTTTCAATTTTCACTTTTTGCAAGAAAATGATACACAGTGGTCATATCTATCCACTGTAAAAATCTTCCATCGATTTTTCTAGTGCTCCGCAAAAAAAAATACAGTTGTGTTATAAGAGCAGCTTCTTTTGAATCCACGAAAAAGACTTATTTTGAGTTCCGCTCATAAAACTTGTTATTTTTGATGACCACTGAAAAAATCGCAACAACTACTGTTGTATACTTATTATTCGCAAATCTTTACAATGAAACAACTGTTTTTAAATTTTATAGTAAATATAAAAAAAAAAACGTTTTTTGCCTCTACTGAAAATTTTTAAATTTTGAGTTGACTCACTTTTGAGGTACAGGTGCGATATGTAGATGACGCTTTCTGTTTGATTTTAAAAAAGTGCCATAAAAAATCTTTAATTGCTAGATGTTTACACATCTCCCCTTGATCGGACTCACCTGTGGCGCAACCACTCTGTTGTGTTTTCTATCGAAAGATAACAAATTTGTTACAGAACACACAATTTATAAAAATAGACAAACGAAAAAAAAAAAATATTTTTTCATTGATGCCAAAACAATGGAAACTTTTAAAATTCTGGATAAAAACAAACTATATATAAACAATTAAAATAGAAGTTGGTATGAAAGAAAATTATAAAATCTTAAACGTTATTAACATATTTTCTGACGTTTTTTTCCAACTGTTGTTTAAACAAAATTGTATTTTCAATGTTTTAAACTTATCGGTAATAATATGTATTTCTTGTGACCGATGATTTGTTCCATACTTTTCTCCCGATTTTAACCAAACGGATCTAATTGGAAGGTATGTTGAATTGAAAAATAATTTTGGACACAATCGATATTTAAAAATGTGGAATTGTGAATTCGTAACGAAATAAAAAGCAGGTTATACATTTTGTAGAAAACTATTGCTTTGTATAGGAGGTGCCACGCACATTAGTCTGATTCCGCCCATTTTTTGGGCAACTACTCACATTAATAACTTATGAACTCAAACAAAGTCGGTAGACTTTCATTATTATAGTACTGCAATTATGTTATACTAAATACATACTTTGTATGGGGGGTACCACGCCCACTGGTTGAATCCCGCCCATTTTTTTAAGAGACTACTCACATTAATAACTCATGAACTCAGACAAAGTTCCAAGGCTTTCACTATTACAGTACTTCAGATATAGGACATTTAATATTAACTTTGTATGGGAGGTGTCACGCCCTCTGATCGGATTCCGCCCATTTTTTTTCGAGTACTAACGTTGATAACTTATGAACTCACACGAAGTCTCAACTCTTTTCCTATTACAGTACTCTAGATATATGACATTTAATATTTACTTTGTATGGAGGGTACCACGCCCATTGGTCCGATCCCGCCCATTTTTTCCGCACCTCCTCGAATTATTTTAATATGTATGTACATGTATATAGTGTAGAACTCTTGTTGTCGTAGTACTCCAGATATTATATGTTAAATTTTGATGTTAAAAATTCACTTTGTATGGGAGGTGACACGCCCACTGGTTGAATCTCGCCCATTTTTTTATTTGACTACTCACATTAATAACTCATGAACTCAGACAAAGTTCCAAGGCTTTCACTATTACAGTACTTCAGATATATGACATTATATATTTACTTTGTATTTGAGGTACCACGCCCACTGATCGCATTCCGCCCATTTTTTTTCGAGTACTAACGTTGATAACTTATGAACTCATGGAGGGTACCACGCCCATTGTATGGAGGGTACCACGCCCATTGGTCCGATCCCGCCCCTTTTTTCCGCACCTCCTCGAATTATTTTAATATGTATGTACATGTATATAGTGTAGAACTCTTGTTGTCGTAGTACTCCAGATATTATATGTTAAAATTAGATGTTAAAAATTCACTTTGTATGGGAGGTGCCACGCCCACTTGAAAAGTCCAAAAAAATATAGCCTATTTTTCTTTCCGGATAGGCAGTTACCTACTGTAAAAATTTCAAGACGATCGGTCCAGTGGTGTGGTCTCCTATAAACCACAAACAAACAAACACACAACTCGATAAGATTATTAAATCAAAAAATAAAATTTCCTAGAATTCGCACTCGAATTTCGAGGGCTGGGCTCTGCTACTTATTAATTATTATAAAATAATGGCAAGAAGAATGTTTTGTGAAGAAAATATGCCCCTGGTCTGGAAGTGCCACTATACAAGCTAATGTATATTGTGTTTTGGAATGGCCAGCCCAATCACCGGATCTCAATCACATAGAAAATCTATGGGAAATTATGCATCGAAAAATAAGGACACGAAATTAAAACAAGACAGATCTCATAGAAGCAGTTAATTTCGAATGGCAAAAATTTTCAATAGATATCATCAATATCATCATTGACTCCAGGCCTCAGCGTTGTGAAGCAGTACTAAAAAATAATCGGCACCCAACAAAATATTGAAACCAAAATTGAGGGGAAAATTTTCAATTATTTTATACTAAAGGTTTTGAATGTTTTGTCAACAGCATAATATTAAATACTTTTAAGTTTTAAGTTTTCTAAAGTTAAGCTATTTTATGTTAATATTTTTTCTTATAGAAATAAAAGAAAAAATGTACAAATTTTTAAATTAATAAAAGAGTTTTTAATTTTATGATCAAATCTTTTGGTAATTACCGTTCAAGTCGTCAAAAATAAAATTTGTTAAAACTGTCCATTGTATTGCCACTCACTGTATATACAATTATGTTAAATTTTTTAAAAAATATTTCCGCATTACATACATGTTTTTGAGATAGGATTAAAGAGTATTTATATTATATTTTTAAAAAATTTTTATTCAAGCTTTCCAGTGATATACAAGTCTTGAAATATCTTTTATAAGACCAGAAATTAAAATGAAAGCGATGAAGTTAACCCATGACTTGTGATAATAAAAATAAAAAAAAAAATAAATTTAACTTAATAAATTTAATTAAGTTTTATTCCAAAGAACATTAAAAAAAAAGGTTTTTTTGTAAATAATTTAAAAAAAATTATTATTTTTTTTTAAAATTTAAAATTTTTTTGATATCTTCTTTTTTTAAATACGGATTGCACAAATAGAAAACCTATACTCAAACATAACACTCCATCTTACTTAACAAGATGAACATTTTTAAACTTAAAATTTATTTGTTTTTATTTTTTTTTTATTTTTTTTTTAAACCGAAAAAAATCCTACATCTTACTTTTAATTAAAACTCTTATCGTTTTTATATTTTTGCCTCAATTTTGCAACCTTTTTTCAACTTTTTGGGTGGTCTATTCGATAACATCTATTAATTTCAATAACATTTAATACACCACTTTACTTACCTTAATTTACTATTCCTTTAACTGAGTTGAAATAAAAATCTGTAAATAAAAAATAATATGAATTATTAATAACGTTATCTAATTTCAATTTAAATAAATTATTCATTAATTTAGTTAAAATATCAAAAATAAATACTTGTATCAAGTGAGGCTACGCCTTAAAAATCCAAAACAAAAATAATAATCAATAAAAAAAAAACCCAACTTTAAATCTAAAAACTTCTAACGACGACTATAAATTACTAATGACCATCATAATGTATCATAATCATTATTCTTTGGCATTACCTGCCGGCCTGCCAGCCTCACTTCCTTCCTTTCTCCCCCTTCCCATTTCAAATGTGTATGACAACTTTCAAATCATACTCAAAATCAATTCTATGCAAACAAACCAACAAATGTCAACAGAAAAAAATATTTGTAGTTTTTCTAAAAAAAAATATCAAATATAATGCATTCAATTACGTAGTCACCTTTACGAGTGCCGGTAAAGGAAAAAAAAAAGAACTTACGAGGCATTTTATACGATTTTTGTTTTAATAATAACGGAAAATTATTCATTAATTGACAGAAGCTTTTCAGCGTTCAGTATGATTTGTATACGTTTGCAATTTAAGTGAGTATTTTTTTTTAATTATTGCTGTGTTTAGAAAACTAATCAATTAAAAAAAAAAAATAGGTGCGAACTCGTTTTGTGTTATCAAAATAGTTGTTGAAAAATATACACAATGACATATTTAATATTCGATATCTTAAAAATTTTAAAGCTAAATATTTACAGTTTCGAATTCTTCAAAATTATTGTTGTACCTTGCTCAACTTAAAACAAGTAAGAAAATTATAGTCGGTCCAGACCGACTATACGATACCCTATACCATGCGTTTAGAGACCCTATCTCTTAGGCCCAACTAACTGGACATAGAAAATAAGCAAAAACCAAATTTGAGTGGGATTTTTATTAATTTTTTTGGCTGCAGATATGAAAAAGTTCATATCGGATGCTATATCTATATAGGGACTTGGTCTAAAAATGGACCGATCCTGATCATGTTTGGTAAAGTCTCTTGTATTTTGCAAAAATATATACAAACAAAATTTGAGAAGAATCAGTGCAATATTTTTGTTTTTAATAGATTTAAGTGAAGATCGGGAAGCAGCTCTATATGGGGTCAAAGGGATCATTTTTGGACTACTCATTAATGGATGTAATGAACGCAAACAAACCCAATTTGAGTAAGATCTATATGACAATTTGGATCTTATGGCAATTCATGTCGATTTCATATGGGTAATTTGTATGGGGGCTAGGTCTGAACATGGACCGATTCTCACCAATTTCAATAGCGTTCATCCCATGGCCGATAAAAGCTTATGTACCAAATTTCATCAAAATACATTCACATTTGCGACCTGCAGTTTGATTACAAGCTTTACATGGACACACAGACGGACGGACGGACGGACGGACGGACGGACGGACGGACGGACGGACGGACGGACGGACGGACGGACATTATTAAATCAACTCAGAAAGTGATTCTGATTCGATCGGTATAATTAAAGATGGGTCTAGGTCAAATATTTTTGGTTGTTACAAACAGCAGCACAAAGTCATTATACCCAAACCACATAGTGGTATAGGGTATAAATATAACCAACATCTGGCTTTAAAGTACTCGAAATAGGGTTTACTACCTTTTCTTAGAAAAGTACTTTTTAAAAAAAGTATATTTATTAAACAAGTATCTATTCCGTAAAAAGTAAATTTTTGTCAAAAAGTAAATTTTCTTTATAAAGTACCGTTGCTAAAAATACATTTTCTTCAAAAAGTAAATATTCTTCAAAAATAACCTTTTCTGCAAAAAGTAAATTTAAAAATACCCTTTCTTCAAAAAGTGCAGCTTATCAAAAAGTACCGTTTCTTCACAAAGTACCGTTTCTCAAAAAGTACCGTTTCTTAAAAAAGGACAGTAATTTAAAAAGTACATATTCTTTAAAAGACCTTTTGTTAAAACAGTGCCTTTTGTTAAAAAAGTTAATTTTGTGTAAAAAGTACCTTTTTTTATAAAAAATTACGATTTCTTAAAAAAGTAACTTTTGTCAAAGAAGTAAATTTCGTTAAATAAGTATCTTTTTTTTTAAAAAGTATGTTTTTTCAAGAAGTTCTTTTTCTTCAGAAAGTACCTTTTATTCAAAAAGTGCCTTTTTTTTAAAAAAGAACCTTAAAAAATTACATTTTTTTAAGAAAGTGCCTTTTGTTAAGAAAGTACCTTTTTAAAGAAAAGTAAATTTTCTTCAAAAAGTGCTCTTTCTTCAAAAACTAAATTTTCTTCAAAATGTTCCCTCTTTTCTAAAAGTAGATTTTCTGCAAATTGTACCTTTTTTTAAACTACCATTTGTTAAAGAAGTGCCTTTTGTTAAAATAGAACCTTTTGTTAAAAAGTCCCTTTGGTTAAAAAAAGGATCTTATGTTGCAAAAGCACCTTGTGTTAAAAAGGTACATTTAAAAAAAAATACATTTTCTCATTAACCACATTTTCTTCAAAAGGTACCCTTCCTTCCAAAAGTATTTTTTCTTCAGAAAGAACCTTTTCTTTATAAAGTGCCCACTCTTCAAACAGCAATGTGCTGCAAAAATATTTGTTTTAAAAAAGTACCATTTGTTAAAAAGTATTTTTTGTTAAAAAAAATTACCTTCTGTTAAAAAGTACCTTTTGTTAAAAAAAATTACCTTCTGTTAAAAAAGTACCTTTTGTTAAAAAAGTACCTTTTGTTAAAAAACTACCTTTTGTTAAAAAAGTACCTTTTGTTAAAAAAGTACCTTTTGTTAAAAAGTACCTTTTGTTAAAAAAGTACCTTTTGTTAAAAAGTACCTTTTGTTAAAAAAGTACCTCTTGTTAAAAAAGTTCCTTTTGTTAAAAAAGTACCGTTTGTTAAAAAAAAGCACCTTTTGTTAAAAAAGTACCTATTGTTAAAAAGTACCTTTTGTTAAAAAAGTACCTTTTGTTAAAAAAGTACCGTTTGTTAAAAAAGTACCTTTTGTTAAAAAAGTACCTTTTGTTAAAAAAGTACCTCTTGTTAAAAAAGTTCCTTTTGTTAAAAAAGTACCGTTTGTTAAAAAAAAGCACCTTTTGTTAAAATAGTACCTATTGTTAAAAAAGTACCTTTTGTTAAAAAAGTACATATTGTTAAAAAAGTACATTTTGTTAAAAAAGTACCTTTTGTTAAAAAAGTGCATTTTGTTAAAAAAGTACCTCTTGTTAAAAAAGTTCCTTTTGTTAAAAAAGTACCTTTTGTTAAAAAAAAGCACCTTTTGTTAAAAAAATACCTTTTGTTAAAAAAGTACCTTTTGTTAAAAAAGTACATTTTGTTAAAAAAGCACCTTTTGTTAAAAAAATACCTTTTGTTAAAAAAGTACCTTTTGTTAAAAAAGTACCTCTTGTTAAAAAAGTACCTTTTGTTAAAAAAGTACATTTTGTTAAAAAAGCACCTTTTGTTAAAAAAATACCTTTTGTTAAAAAAGTACCTTTTGTTAAAAAAGTACATTTTGTTAAAAAAGTACCTCTTGTTAAAAAAGTTCCTTTTGTTAAAAAAATACCTTTTGTTAAAAAAGTACCTTTTGTTAAAAAAGTACCTTTTGTTAAAAAAGTACATTTTGTTAAAAAAGCACCTTTTGTTAAAAAAATACCTTTTGTTAAAAAAGTACCTTTTGTTAAAAAAGTACATTTTGTTAAAAAAGTAACTTGTGATAAAAAAGTAACATTTGTTATAAAAGTACCTTTTGTTAAAAAAGTATCTTTTGTTGAACAAGTAGGTACCTTTTTTTATAAAAATTACGAATTTATAAGAAGTACCTTTTCTTTAAAAAGTACATTTGCCTCAAGAAGTACATTTTCCTCAAAAAGTGCATATTCTTTAAAAAGCAAAGTTTCTTCAAAAACAGCTTTTTCTTTTAAAAGTGTCTTTCTTCAAACAGTACATTTTCTGCAAAAAATACGTTTTTTCTAAAAGTACAATTTTTTTAAATAGTTCCTTTTGTTAAAAAAATACCTTTTGTAAAAAAGTACCTTTTGTGCAAAATAACTTTTTTACCTTGTGTGAAAAAGAACTTTTTTTTTTATAAAAAATTAACCTTTTTTAAAAAAGCTTTTGTTAAAAAAGTACCTTTTATCAGAAATAATACTCTGGGTTAAAAAGAACATTTTGTTACAATAGTCCTTTTGTTACAAAATATCTTGTGTTAAATAAGTACTTTTTTTTACAAAAATTAAAATTTTTTAAAAAAGTACGTTTTGTTAAGAAAGTACATTTTCTTCAAAAAGAACATTTTCCTCAAATAGCACATTTTCTGCAAAAAATACGTTTGTTTTAAAAGTACCATTAAAGTAGTTCCTTTTGTTAAAAAAGTACCTTTGGTGAAAAAGAACTCTTTTTAATAAAAATTAAAATTTTTTTAAAAAAGTACCTTTTGTCAGAAATAGTACCCTGTATTAAAACAGTACATCTTGTTACAATGGCCCTTTTGTTACAAAATATCTTTTGTTAAAAAAGTACTTTTTTTTATATTAAATTAAAAGTTTATAAAAAAGTACGTTTTGTTAATTTCTTCAAAAACAACATTTTCCTCAAAAAGTACCTTTTGTTAAAAAGTACCTTTTTTAACAATAAATTGTAATTTTTCAAAAAATTGTCATTTTTCAAAAAGTACCATTTTTTAAAAAGCACATTCTGTTAAATAAGTACTGTTGCTTAAAAATAAATTTTTTTCTTCAAAAAGTATCCTTTCTTTAAAAAGACTTTTTGTTAAAAAGTGCCTTTGGTTAAAAAAGGATCTTATGTTAAAAAAGCACATTTTGTTAAAAAAGTACCTTTTGTTAAAATAGTACCTTTTGTTAAAATAGTACCTTTTGTTAAAATAGTACCTTTTTTTAAAGGTAAATTTTTTTCAGTGAGCACTCTTTCTTTAAAAAGACCTTTTGTTAAAAAATTAAACTTTGTTAAAAAAGTACCTCTTGTTAAATATGTACCTTTTGTTAAAAATTGCATTTTGTTAAGAAAGTACCTTTTGTTAAAAAAGTATCTTTTGTTGAACAAGTAGGTACCTTTTTTTATAAAAATTACCAATTTATAAAAAGTAAATTTTCCTAAAGAAGTACATTTTACTCAAAAACAACTTTTTTTTAAAGTTCCCTTTCTTCAAACAGTAAATTTTCTGCAAAAAATAAGTTTTTTTCTAAAGTACCATTTTTTTAAAGTAGTTGCTTTTATTAAAAAAATTCCTTTTGTGAAAAAAAGTACCTTTTGTTAAAAAGGTACCTTTTGTTTAAAAGTATTTTTTTTACCTTTTGTGAAAAAGAACTTTTTTTTTATAAAAAACCAACATTTTGAAAAAAAGTACCTTTGTCAGTACCCGTGTTAAAAAAGTACATTTTGTTACATTAGTCCTTTTGTTACAAAATATCTTTTGTTAAAAAAGTACTTTTTTTTATAAAAAATTAAATTTTTTTAAAAAAGTACGTTTTCTTAAGAAAGTACATTTTCTTCAAAAAGAACATTTTCCTCAAACAGTGCATTTTCTGCAAAAAATACGTATGTTTTAAAACTACCATTAAAGTAGTTCCTTTTGGTAAAAAGTATCTTTTGTTAAAAAGTACCTTTTGTTGAAAAGTATCTTTTGTCAGAAATAGTTCCCTGTGTTAAAAACGTACTTTTTTTTATAAAAAATAAAAATTTTTAAAAAAGTACGTTTGTTAGGAAAGTACATTTTCTTCAAAAAGAACATTTTCCTCAAACAGTACATTTTCTACAAAAAATACGTTTGTTTTAAAAGTACCATTAAAGTAGTTCCTTTTGTTAAAAAGTACCTTTTGTGGAAAAGAAGTTTTTTTTAATAAAAAATAAAATTTTTTTTAAAAAGTACCTTATGTCAAAAAAGTACCTTTTGTCAGAAATAGTACCCTGTATTAAAAGAGTATATTTTGTTACAATGGTCCTTTTGTTACAAAATATCTTTTGTTCAAAAAGTTTTTTTTTTATGAAAAATTACAAATACATAAAAAAGTAGGTTTTGTTAAGAAAGTACATTTTGTTCAAAAAGAACATTTTGCTCAAAAAGTATCTTCTGTTAAAAAAGTACTCTTTTTTTTATCAAAAATTGCAATTTTTCAAAAAATTGCCATTTTTCAAAAAGTACCTTTATTTTAAAAAGTACATTTTGTTAAATAAGTACCTGTTGCTTAAAAGTAAATTTTTTTAAAGAAGTACCCTTTCTTCAAAAAGACCTTTTGATAAAAAAAATACCTTTGGTTAAAAAAGTACTTTTTGTTAAAAAGTACCTTTTGTTAAAAAGTACCTTTTGTTAAAAAGTACCTTTTGTTAAAAAGTACCTTTTGTTAAAAAAGAACCATTTGTTATAAAAGTACATTTTGTTAAAAATGTACCTTTTAAAAAAAAAAGAAACTTTTTCTTCAAAACGTAAATTTTCCTTTACATTTCCTTCAAAAAGTACCTTTTCTTCAACAAGTTCACTTTCTTGAAAGAGTACCTTTTCTTCAAAAAGTACCTTTTCTTCAAAAAGTACCTTTTCTTCAAAAAGTACCTTTTCTTCAAAAAGTACCTTTTCTTCAAAAAGTACCTTTACTTCAAAAAGTACCTTTTCTTCAAAAAGTACATTTTCTTCAAAAAGTACCTTTTCTTCAAAAAGTACATTTTCTTCAAAAAGCACATTTTCTTCAAAAAGTAAATTTTCTTCAAAAAGTACCTTTTCTTCAAAATGTACATTTTATTCAAAAACAATTTTTCTTTTAAAAGTGCCCTTTCTTCTAACAGTAAATTTTCTGCAAAAGTACTTTTTTTCTAAAAGTACCATTTTTTTAAATTGTTCCGTTTGTTAAATAAAGTTCCTTTTATAAAAAAGTACCTTTTGTGACAAAAGTACCTGTTTTTAAAAAAGTACCTGTTGTTAAAAAAATACCTTTTGTCAGAAATAGTACGCTTTGTTAAAAAGTTAATTTTGTTAAAAAAAGTAGCTTTTGTTAAAAAGTACATTTTCTTCAAAAAGTACATTTTCTTCAAAGAGTACATTTGGCTAAAAAGTACCTTTTTTTAAGGTACCTTTTTTAAAAAAAGTACATTTTGTTAAAAAAAACTAACCTGTTTTAAGTACCTCTTTTTAAAAAAAGTTCCTTTTGTTAAAAAAAAGTACCTTTTGTTAAAAAAAGTACCCGTTCTTCAAAAAGCACCTTTTGCTAAAAAAAAAAGTTATTTTTGCTAAAAGAGGATTTTTTTGTTAAAAAAGTATTTTTTGTTGAAAAATTATCTTTTTTTTAAACTACCTTTGTACACATATTTATTATTATCAAATATTTTATTTATTGAACCACTTTAATCTTTCGTCAGGCTTGACGATTACTTAGTTAGATGAAAATTTTATTATGTACTTTGCATGGCGGTATATTTGAACTTACTTTTCATCTAAAAAAACATCTGCACAAAAAACAACTACAACGGTTTAGATAGCAGCCTTCTATAGAAATAGTCCAAATTAAAAGAAAAACAAATATCAATTCAAATATCATTAAATGTTAACAATAAAATGTCTTTAATAAAAATTGACAAAAATAGGTTGAGTGTTTTTTTAACTTCAATATTCTGACAGAAATTTAATACAAATTTTCATTTAAAATCTGCTTTTCAAAACAAAATGCATTTTTCATGTCTTGGTATGATTTATTTTTGATATTTTCGCACATAAACCGCAAAAGTGAGCTGAATAAAAAAAAAAAAAAAAAACAAAAATATTTATGTATGCTGTTTGTTTTTTGATATTCGCGCTTAAACACCACAAGGATGGAAAACCATCAAATAACTTGTAGAATTTCTGACGCTACACGACTGGAGAAGCATTAAAGATGCTTATTTATGCAATGTTTTTTTTTTTTTATTTGAAATGCAACTACCGAACTGATGATATCAGAAAACATTAAATGAAAATTTAAAGAAGATAAAAAATAAAGCAACATTGTGAAGAGTTTGACGGTTATGACAGGAATCTTAGTTTGTTTGGATTTGTAAGTGTGTGTGTGTTTGAAAATACTTATTTTCAAATGGATTGCTTTGTAGCTTAACAAAAAGCAACGAATAAACATGTCTTTGATTTAATTTTAATAAAATTCGAATTTATGCAATGAACATTTATTTCGTCTTTCTTATCACAACAATATGACATTTTCAAGATGTGACGGTTGTTTTTTTTTTATTTTTTTCTTTTTTTATATTTTTACTTTGATGTAATTGAAGTAGTAAAAATTTTACAATATGCATATGTTTAATGTAATGAATTGTTGCCGTTGTTTGTTTCAAGTTGTATAAATATGCCGCATTTTGTTATTTATAATTTAAGAGAAATATAAATATTTTTATTTAAATTTAAAAATTAATTATTTTTAATTTAATATTTATTTTTTAATTTTTTGTCTTTTTAGGTAAGTTTTGGAATTATATTATTTTATATTTAACTTCATTATAAATGGTGAGTAAGTAATTTCATTGACATTAATAAGTGTACCGATCTCACAAATCACATTAAAGTTTTTGTTCTCGATTATCTATATCATAACTCCTGATCCCATTGAGATCTAGAAATTGAAGGCTGTGAAATCTTCAGTAATACAAGAAATATATATCTGTGGTTTTCTAGAATAACCGCGTGTCATAAAATCAAAAATAAAATCAAGGGGGAGCCAAAAAAACGTTATATTTGAAATTATGGGCTCGATATAAAGTTATTAGAGCTTTTTATTTAACAGTCCTGTAGATATGGGTAATAAATACTTTATGTAAAATTTTGAGCCAAAAATCTTCAGAGGAATAGATCCTAGAGAAGGAGGAAACAATATGTAAATTACACTTAAAGTCTGTCCTGATAAAACAACTTATGTCGACAAACGTCGTTTTCTTTGAAAAAGAAAACTACCAATGCAATCTACCCATGTAGACATAAGTTGTTGTTGCTTGAAAAATGGATTTTTTGTTCCTCAACAAAAAGTTAACAGGATTTAGGATGAGAATATAACAACGTATCAAGAATAATAGTGACAAAAAATAACAGAAATAAACAAGTTTTTATAAGTGGTTATAAACTGAAAACTAATCCAAAATTATTTTTTTTTTTCATTAATAACAACGTATGTCGTTATGTGTCGTTTTCTAAGAAAATAATTTGTTAGCGATCAAACGTGGGTTGACATACATCGTTAGTGCTGCAAATTAATTTAATAAACATTTAAGTTACGTCGTTATTTAAAGAAAAAACTCAGAAATGGGCAATATTAAAAAAAAAATTAACACATGTAAAGAGCGTTAAAAATTAATATATTTGGCATCGTTAACTCAAAACTGCCAAAAATGGACAAACGCGGTTATTCCACAAAATCAGGGATATTTCATTAAAAATTTTTAAAAATTAATATCGTAAAAAAAAATTTATAAATCTGAATTTTTATTAAAAAAAAAGAAGAAGTAACAGTTACTCCAAGCTAAACTTGGACACTGGCAAAAACAGTGAAAATAAAATAATAAAAAAACTTATCACTTGGTTTTTGATTGGATATTTATTAATCTATCAAGAACAGAAACCAAAATTAAAATTCATTGACCTTAATTTAATTAAACGAAAAAAAACTTCAACGTCTTGAAAGATTTTTAATTCTAGTATAATAATTAAAAACTGCCATTTGGGGAAAAAAAATAATTTTCGAAAAAATTTTTAAGCATGTTAAGTGCTTTTTTGTTTTCCGGAAAAAATTACCTTGGCTCACAATTTTTGGTATAACTTTGGATTCTAAACAGATAAATTAATGAGTCAAATTGCAGACTATAGTGTACTTAATGCTCTATAAAAAAAAAATAAAAAATAAACAAAAAATATGTTTTTATATTTTATATTTTATTAATTATCACTTTCACTTTCATAGTCAACATCTACATATTCATCATCATTAACCTTTTCTTCACCTACTGTGTTTTGCAAAATTATTAAATCCAGTGCCATCTATGGTATAGGCCAGGGGGTGGGCACGTAAATGGCTTGTTGGGCCAAATTTGGAATTTCACCTACTAGCGGTGGGCCGCACTAGTTTATTTCTGTACAAATATTAATTTTCAAACAAAAAAGCAAAAAGAACAATTTTTTATAAAAAACCATAAAACTTATTAATTCATTTCATACACATTACAATTAAATTTTATACTGAAATATTATTAGTATTTATAAAAATAATGTTATATTTTAAAATTTTTTGAGATCAAAGAATTTCACTTTAAATGAAATAAAAAAAAAGGAATTATATAAAAATAAAATAAAAATATAGGTAACAAAAAATAAAAAAGAAATTAGGAAGAATTTTTGATTATTTCTTTAAAATCATGTGTGTAGTTTATCAAAGTTGTCCGAATGAGTTCCGTAAGATATTGATTTGTTAAACGTGAACGATTTTTGTTTTTAACATTTTTCATGGTGGAGTATAGAGATTCACAACAATACGTTGTGCCAAACATTGAAAATAAACGAGCAGCACCTTTTTTCAATTGTGGGTATTGGGTTTCGTTAACAAGTTTCTAAAATCCAACTAGAGAAATTGATTTGTGATGCATTTTCAATACAATATCATCCTTCATTTCTAACAACTCCAATTTTCCAACATCTGGTTTTGCAAGAATTATATCGGATTATAAAAATTCATCATTTAGGACATCACACAAAAATGGGTTAACAAAAACTGAGCTATTTGAGATCCTCAAATCTACATTTAAAATTTTCATGAAATTGTTTTAAATTATTTATGTATTCTTCCAGCTTATCGTCTTGTATATTATTTACGTTCAATTTTAAAAGAGGAAAAAATTTAAATTTTTTACATTCGAGGTCTTTTATAAACAAAAGAGGTTTAGCTTCGAAGCCTAACAATGATCGTGACAAATCAAACACTGTTTTGTCTTTGCCTTGTAAATTCAGATTAAGCGATTTAAGATGATTCATTGTGTCAGTAAAAAAACATTTAATCTGAAATCCAAATTTCATTCTCCAGATCTGGATATATTTTTCCTTTTTCTTTTTCAAACAACTTTATTGTGGGCAACAGCTCAACAAATCGATCTAAAACATTAGAAACGGATAGCCATCGCACTATGGACCAAATGGTGACATCGCTTGATAACTCATTGTTTTTCTCAACTTCTTGTTACTCCATAATAAAATTTTTAAACTGACGATGAGTCTTAGCTTTTGTTCTGATAAAATTTACAATTTCTACCACAACTTTCCAAACGTTTTCATATTTCAAAAATTTTGAAACAAGATGCTCCCGATGAATAATACAGTGAATTGGTAGATAATGTGGGATATCTGGATCTTAATTTAAAAGACCAATCAAACCTTGATTTTTACCCACCATTGCAGGTGCTCCATCTGTGGCAACTCTAATAAGTTTATCTCGTAGCAATTCAAATTTGTTAATTACTTCGAAAAGCGCATATTTTACATCAATGCCTCGCGTTGTTTCAGAAAGAGCTTCAAGGTCTAACATTTCTTCAGTGATATTAAATTCAACTGATACAGACCTAATGAAGATCGCCAATTGAGTAACGTCGTTAACATCTGTGGATTCATCAAGGGCTAAACTAAATGCTGCAGAATTTTTTAGACCGTTTTTTAAACTTGTTTCAATAAAAGTGCTGATATCTCCAATCCGACGCTCGGTTGTGCGCCGTGAAAAAGAAAGCTGCTTTTTGTTATCAGGGTCGAGAATGCTCATAACCTTCTTCATAGTGTGTTTTCTTAACTCTGCTTCCCCATAAGGACGTTTATCACGGGCAATATCCCAAGCTATTATGTAACTTGCTTCAAGTGATCTGTCATTTCCATGGCTAAAAGACGAAATAATGTTCTGTTCTTTTTCAATATTTGACTGCAATGCCTTCAGTTTAGTATCTCTATAATTAGTATTAAGGGGATAATCTTTTGCAAATTCTGAGTGAAATTTTTCATGGTGTCTACTTAAATTGTAAAGTTTGTTGTGTGGTACAGTAATTTTGCAAATGAGGCACATAGGTATGCCCTTATTTTCAACAAATCCGAATTTGTTTGTCCATTCGGACTGGAATTTTCTGTTTTCATCACTTATCTTACGTTTTTTCTTGCTCGTTGATGCCATTTTAATGCCTTAAAAGTAAAAAACGGGACTGATATATGATGAGTATTACCAGTTAATTTCAATAAAATGAACATGAGATATAATTAAAAAATCGTTCAATTTGCCAATTGTAGTTTTTAAATTTTTTAAACAAAATTTTAAAGTTCAATTGAATTATTTTTCAAAACATGCTTTTATGAAAAAATTTTTATGAAGTGGTTGGTACAATATGTATAAACAAGTAAGAAAATTATAGTCGGTCTACACCATGCGTTTAGAAACCCTATCTCTTAGGCCCAACTAACTGGACATAGAAAATAAGCAAAAACCAAATTTGAGTGGGATTTTTATTAATTTTTTTGGCTGCAGATATGAAAAAGTTCATATCGGATGCTATATCCATATGGGGACCAGGTCCAAAAATGGACCGATCCTGATCATGTTTGGTAAAGTCTCTTGTATTTTGCAAAAATATATACAAACAAAATTTGAGAAGAATCAGTGCAATATTTTTGTTTTTTAACAGATTTAAATGAAGATCGGGAAGCAGCTCTATATGGGACCAAAGGGATCATTTTTGGACTACTCATGGATGGATGTAATGAACGCATACAAGTCCAATTTGAGTAAGATCTATATGACAATTTGGATCTTATGGCAATTTATGTCGATTTCATAGGGGTAATTTGTATGGGGGCTAGGTCTGAACATGGACCGATTCTCACCAATTTCAATAGCGTTCATCCCATGGCCGATAAAAGCTTATATACCAAATTTCGTCAAAATATATTCATATTTGCGACCTGCAGTTTGATTACAAGCTTTACATGGACACACAGACGGACGGACGGACGGACATTGTTAAATCAACTCAGAAAGTGATTCTGATTCGATCGGTATAATTAAAGATGGGTCTAGGTCAAATATTTTTGGTTGTTACAAACAGCAGCACAAAGTCATTATACCCAAACCACATAGTGGTATAAAAATTAATGGTAACTGAAGGCTTACATTTTAATTCTATTTCATGTTTTCAAATTAAAAATAATAATATATAAAAGCTTACCAACTAAAACTTTAAATTAATAATTTGTAAAATGTGGGGGCACAACTCACATGACACAATAAAACTTTACACTGCAATGATCGTTAAAACACTAAAGAATTTTTTCAGCAAATAAAATCTTAACAAAATCGTATCTAAATGCATAGTGTTCATGTTAAGAAAGTAACCGTTATTTTTTTGCAGTTTTCATCTAATAAATTTACTGCTAGCTTTACAATTTTTAAAAATAAGCAGAAATCAAATACGCACAGTTCTCTTATCTCAAGAAGGCAAATAAAAAAGAGAATAAAATAATCAGGGTTGTCAACTTAGTGCTTTTAGCACTGTTTTTAGTGCTTTTTAAAATTTTTGACGCGAAAATTTTTCGAGTTAGTACTTAGTGCTTTTTTTTTTAACATCAGAGACACCAAATCCTTAATTGCTGTTAGCATCACACGTTGAAATTTTGTCAAGTATTGAAAATGGACGGCAAATAATCCACCTGATGAAATGGCAAAATTATGAATCCACAATTGAATTTTGAAATGAAGTGAAATCACATAAAGATGCCACTGATTTAAATCCATTTGAAGCTGTAGCTAATCTCGATATTAAACTTTTGTCGCTTTCTTATTTAAACGCTAAAGTTGAGAGGGGTTTTAGCGACATGAACCTTTTCTAATCCAAAATAAGAAATCCATTGCCATTACATGCAGTTAATGCTTTACTTCACATTAAAAATGTATTGAAAGAAGAAAATTTCTGTGGCGAAAGATAAAAAATTTCTAGTTTTAATGAAACATTTAATTATCGGGACTGCTCTCATCTCCAAGCATTCAGGACAACAGGGCTTTTACTGAAAAAAGCAAAAATAAAAAATGGAAAATATAGTGTTTTTTTTTTTCAAATTATGCGGTTTAGTGGTTTTTGATATTTTAAAGTTGACAACCCTGAAAATAATGAACAATAAAAAACGAGAGAGAAAAAAAATTATTATGCTCTGTCGTTTGCATTTCAAATCATGAGTGTGTTCTGCAAACATACAATTTTTAAAATGCATTTTTTTTTTGTACATGCTACATTGTTTTTAATAGAACAAATGAAGCATGCTAACAGACGTTACATTCAAATAATTTGTATTATTTTTGTGGCCCTATTGAAAATTTATACTCGCATTAATGCTATTTTTGAACAATACTTTGAAATTTTGGTATTCATGTTTTGATTTTTTTTTTTTGAATTAGATCTGTATTAAATTAAATAATTTTTTTTTAAATTTATATGGGGCCGCATAAAATTCGTTCGTGGGCCCGTGGTGCCGCATTAAGGCTTTAAGTCCACTTTTTTTCGAAATTGAGATTTTGATGCAGTTATGTTCATTAAGTAAAAATACATCGATTTAAAAAAAAATACGGTTATCTCATTTGTAGTTGTTGTTTTGTAGTGATGAGTAAAGGCGCTAAGTCCAATTTATCACATCTTTGTGTAATATAGCACTTCTTCCAATGTTGCTATATCAACTTTATCGCGAGGAATGGTCTGAGAATGGTCCAACCAATTGATATAATATTATTTCTCACTGGCAACACTCAGCCATGACATTAATCGTCGACTGCTTATCTCTCTTTCTTTTTCTCAGCTTTTCTCCACACGTATGGAAATCGAGCAGTCTAGTGAACACGTTAATAGTTCAATCACATGTGTTAAAAAAATTTACTAAATGTTTAATAATAATAAATGTACACTATTTCTTTTAAACATCAACGTGTCAGTGTAATTTATAGTGCTTGTAGGCGTATTTACTTTATTCAAATGTACTTTGCGCAAGGAAAAACTTTTTAATCAGAACAACCTTTTCTTCATGTCAGTTTTCTTTGCAATGTATTGTTTTAGTTTTTTCAGTTGATTTCGAACTTTGTACAATTAAACAATAATATTCAAAAGAGCAGAAATAAATACTTATAGATTTTTGTGACCGTTTGTTTTTAATTATCTACAATCGAATTACATGCATAAGGTATAGTATTACAATCCATTTAAATTTTTAAAATATATTGTTAAATCATTATTTTATTAGACGCCTACCATGTTATTTAATGGTAACTACAACTTTGGAACTCAACCCTTTGAAATTGGTGGCGATTATGGAATTGAGTCAGCCGACGGAGTCATAGGTCTGGTTCCATATGGTTTTCATAGTGACTCCGATGATTCATATGAGTTACCAACGAAAACTAAAACTCGCCAAAAAAAAGAGTCCAAGTTGAAAATGCAGCTTGGTTTTCAGCCAAAAATAGAAGGAATAGAGAAAATGGAAAAAGTTATTTTGGAAGAGTAAAGGACAAAAATGTTTGGAATTATGAAAAGACAAAAGAATCAAGAAATATGAAGGGTAGATGCAGATGTAAAAATGATGGTGCCATGAAATGTGCGGAGATAAATGACGATGATAGGAATTATATTTTTAAAGAATTTTGGAAAATGAATTGGGAAGAAAAAAAAGTATATGTAAACACTTTAATTGAATCAGCTCCTATTAATAGACCGCGAAATAGAAAATAATTAAGTGAATCAAAAAGAAGTCTAACTTTAAGATATTATCTCAAGGTACAAGGCAAAAATATGCGAGTGTGCAGAAAGTATTTCTTGAACACGTTGGACGTAGGTGCGAAGGCTGTGCATAATTGGTTGAAGAAGACTTCAATTTCAAAAACAAGTTTAAAGAAAAATAATCCCAAGAAGGGGTACTTAAGAAATGAAAGACAGTGCCTTAATTCATTTTTTGATGCCCTTCCCTCAATGGAGTCGCATTACTGTCGTGCTGATACGCAAAAAAAAATATCTGTTGCCAGAATGGGGAACAAAAAAGGGGCTCTACGATTTTTATGTCAATGATTGGTGCAAAGAGAAGAACATGCAGTCACTTTCAGTTGCCACATTTTATAAAGCATTTGATTTCAAAAATTTGGCATTGTTTCTACCTAAAAAAGATCAATGTGAATTATGTGCGCGCTATTCTGTCGGCAATCTCCCTTATGAAGAATACGCCCTTCACCAAATGAAAAAAACAGAAGCTAGAAATGAAAAGAGGAAAGACAAAAACGAGGAAACATATGTTTTTACAGTAGACCTGCAAGCGGTATTAATGGCTCCAAAATCCCATGTTAGCAGCCTATATTACCGGACAAAATTACAGGTTCACAACTTAGTTTTTTACAATCTTAGAAACCAAAAAGGTTACTGCTTTTTGTGGGATGAAGTAGAAAGTGGACTACATGCAGAAGAATTTGCTAGTATATGGACTTACTTTGTGGAAAAAAAAATTCTTAGAGAAAATAATAATCCGGTGAAAATAATATTTTATAGTGAACCGCAATTGTGTGATGAGCAATGCCTTGCTGAATACAGCAGTCAAAAATAAAGTAACAATTGAACAAAAAATATTGGAAATTGGTCATACACAAATGGAAGCGGATAGTGTACACTCTATGATAGAACGAGCCATGAGAAATAAAAATATTGATGTACCTGCTGAATACATTGCGATATGTAAAGCAGCAAGGAAAAAACCTGAACCTTATGATGTTACATATTTAGATCACACATTTTTTAAAAAATTTGACAATGTAAAATTTGTAAAAATATTCGCCCTGGCCGTGGAAAAGGCGATTCCAAAGTGACGGACATCCGAGGAATACAATACACACCAAATGGTGAAATTAATTTCAAACTTAGATTTCCTGATGAATGGAAAAATCTCCCCCAAAAAATAAATGAAAATGTTGTCGCACTGGAATGGTCGGAATTACACCAACTTCATCAAGAAAGAAGAAAAATAAAGACTAGAAAATTCGAAGACTTACAATATCTAAAATCCACTTTGCCTACAAAACACCATAAATTTTATGACGATTTGCCATACAAATAAAAATAGTCGCCGCCAGTTATCTTACTTTTAAATCCATTATTAATTTAATTTTTTTTTTATAACAGCAATGAAATAAGACTGAATAATTTTTGTTTTCATTATGTACAAGTATATACAAATATCGAAATTGAAATGAATTTTTTAATACTACTATCATTTAAATTACAATAACAATGTTATTTGAATAAATTTTTGAATAAATTCTATTTCTTTTTTTACAATAATCAAACCAATCGTACTTTTTTACATATTATTAGGTTTTTAAATAACAACAATAAAAAAGCAACAAAAGTACACTTTCATTGTAGTAAGTTAGAAATATAATGAGAGACAAACCCCTGAGTGACGACTTTCAAGCAATTCGAATAATATTACAAAAAATAATTCGCCATATTGGATCCGCCATTTTGAATTTTCAATATCTAATACCAGATTCGTAACCAGCGACCCCGAAAACCCCTGGTTTCAAGCTATAAAAGCGTTCAGGCGCATTAAAATCAACTTGACACAGTTTCAAGAAAAAGATTTAAGTCCATAAATAAAATACAAACTAAATAACAGAAAAAGCTCTAAGTCCAAATAAGCTTTTATCTCGGCAAATAATTATTTTTTCATTTTGCTTTTACGCAAATAAAAACCAAAGAAAAATACAAAAACAAATTGCATTTACAGATTTCAAAAAAGTTTATTCCAAAAAAAGTTTGATTGTTTTTTGTCTCTCCTGTAAAATTGTAAAATATGGACTTAGAGCCTTTACATGTTAAGCCAGCGAAATAAATAAGTTTTCAATCAACTACTCTCGACTGCATTTTTAAAATCATTATTTCGAGCTTCTTGAGCTTCCTTAGATAGTTGGCCAATTGGCAATAATCCATGTAATGTGGCAGGCATATAAAACCACGGGTAGAGCTTAACGAAATGTCTGGCCTTGTTGTGAGTACAGTTTCTAAACTTTTCAACTTGAATCTGATGTCCACTAGGGTGGCCCTTAATAAAAAAAAGTGTTCAAACTCTCGGTCGCACCCCCTAGAAATATGCGAATAGCAAAAAAAAAGGTGAGAAATACAAAGTTTTGGGCCAATCAAAAAACATTTAGAAGTGGCTCAACGCGATATAAAATTTCAGAAGTGTTTATATGGGGAAAATATATTTTTTTTTTCAGATTTTACGAAAATTTCATTCTATAGTTTAATTTTTCCGACAAATTGTTATATAATTCGGTATCAGTATTAAATTATCTTTCCAAAAAGCTATAAAACTTCAAAATCGAATAAGAACTCGCCACGAAATAGCAAATGCCCCAGACCACTTTTGTGCCAAAAAAAAAAAAAAACTAGATCATGAAATTTGATGGCATTTTTTTTAACTTTAAGAAATTAATTAAAGCCAACATTTTGTTTTAGTCTCTATACCTGTAAGTACTCAGATATGAAGTATTGTTTTATTATCACCTTGTTAACCTATTAAGCATTGAGACCGAAAATGGAAAATTTTTTTGATAAAATTTTGAAAACTCCTTTTTCAAGTTTTGAAAAATTTTTCTTAAACAAAATTTAAAAAAATTGATCTAGCTCTTTAAGGGTCTTGTTAAATGCATGTTAGAGATTAACTGTGTAAATTTTTAGGAAAATAGCTATGGCAGAATTTTTTTTGACAAGGATTTTATTTTTGCGGATTTCGAGAAAAATGGGATTTTTGTAAAATATTCTAAAAATGTACTATTTCTAAATACTTTGTATCAAAAATATATATATTTTATATATATTTTATCTGAATAGCCTAGGGTTTCGGAAAAAAATATTATAACCCCATTAACCCTGAAGGGTTAAATAAATAAAAATTAACCGAATTATTTTTCTTAAATTCTAAATAGTGGTTTCATCGAGTTTAATAGAAAAACTCGTTTTCGATATTTTTTATTTAAAAATATCATAAAATCCAAAGCTGGCCTTGGCAAATAATAGGTTATTGTTCTCGGATTTATCTCAAATTTTAGGAACGGAAGTTCTACACACTTAGTTATTATATTTTAAGTGTCGCATCGAAAAATTCAATAGCACTTACAAAATATTTGAATTTTTTGAATAAATTGTCATTTATTAGCTTGGAGTCATATGTGACCCCATTGCCGCAATAGGGGGGGGGTGAGAAATTCCAAGCCAGAATGAAAGAACTATGCCAGTATAGAAAAACCGTCAAAGCGTTTGTCGGTCTCAAGCCATCTTTACTTATGACATTTTATATTTTTTTTCCTTATCATGATTTTTGTTTTTCTTAGTTTTTCAGCTATAACTCAAAAACCATTGATAATTTCTCATTTCATTTTTAACAAAACAAAAAAAAAAAAAAAAAAAAAAAAACAATAAGAAAACAAAACAAAGTATCCGTCGCTGATACATATCTATGTGTCCATGTTCTGTTAGGTATATAGTTTTTATACCCTATACCACTATGTGGTTTGGGTATAATGACTTTGTGCTGCTGTTTGTAACAACCAAAAATATTTGACCTAGACCCATCTTTAATTATACCGATCGAATCAGAATCATTTTTTGAGTTGATTTAACAATGTCCGTCCGTCCGTCCGTCCGTCCGTCCGTCCGTCCGTCCGTCCGTCCGTCTGTGTGTCCATGTAAAGCTTGTAATCAAACTGCAGGTCGCAAATATGAATATATTTTGATGAAATTTGGTACATAAGCTTTTATTGGCCATGGGATGAACGCTATTGAAATTGGTGAGAATCGGTCCATGTTCAGACCTAGCCCCCATACAAATTACCCCTATGAAATCGACATAAATTGCCATAAGATCCAAATTGTCATATAGATCTTACTCAAATTGGGTTTATATGCGTTCATTACATCCATTAATGAGTAGTCCAAAAATGATCCCTTTGGCCCCATATAGGGCTGCTTCCCGATCTTCACTTAAATCTATTAAAAAACAAAAATATTGCACTGATTCTTCTCAGATTTGGTTTGTATATATTTTTGCAAAATACAAGAGACTTTTCCAAACATGATCAGGATCGGTCCATTTTTGGACCTAGTCCCCATATAGATATATCATCCGATATGAACTTTTTCATATCTGCAGCCAAAAAAATTAATAAAAATCCCAATCATATTTGGTTTTTGCTTATTTTCTATGTCCAGTTAGTTGGGCCTAAGAGATAGGGTTTCCAAACGCATGGTATAGGGTATCGTATAGTCGGTCTAGACCGACTATAATTTTCTTACTTGTTTTTTTTTTTTTTTTTTTTGCTATGTTTAGTTTTTTATATGAAATTTTATCGGATAATCTTTAGATGTTCGTACGCCATTCCTCAACTATTTTGTCTAGCGGCTCCAAATTCAATACCAACATGCCTGATAGAAAGAAAAACAATATTATTCAAATTTTACCCAGGTAAATGGTGTATTTTGTGAATGAGCGTGATTTCAACAGGCGGACAGACGGACATATATATACTTTCGCATATAATTTATTGATGTGCTACAAACGGAATGATAAACTTCCGGTATACCTTTTGCACAGTGATATGGAGTGTATAGAAATAATTTTAAAATAGAAACCAAATCTTTTTTCACAAAACAAATTTAAAAGTTTTATTTTTCACAAAAATAATTTTTCATATATAATTAATTTTGAAGTAAACTAAATTTTTTTTGTGTTCTCTTTAACAACCTGATTTCAACAGACGGACAGACGGACATATATATACTTTCGCATATAATTTTTTGATGTGCTACAAACGGAATGATAAACTTCCGATATACCTTTTGCACAGTGATGTGGAGTGTATAGAAATAATTTTAAAACAAAAACCAATTTTTTTTTCACAAAACAAATTAAAAAATTTTTAGATAAAAATAGTTAAGCTTGAGGCCAACTATTTTTATCTAAAAATTACAACAAAAAGGTCGAAATAACAATCAAGTTTATTACAAATTAGAAAATTTTAATTTTCACAAAAATAATTTTTGCAGCTTCAAACAAATTTTTCATACATAATTAATTTTGAAGTGAACGAATTTTTTTTGTGTTCTCTTTAAAAACCTGTGTTCTCTTTAAAAACCAGTGTTCTCTTGAAAAACCTGTGTTCTCTCAGAAATAGAATTTTTTTTAAATCAACAAATTTGTTTACTTTTCGACATCATCATGAATGGGCCATAAAGATTAAACTTCTTATTTGTTTCCCTTTAAATTGTTTTCATCCAATTTTTTTTTCGATTATTTTTTTAAAATATAAAATTTAACACTTTTGACATCAATAATATTAATAGGCTAGGCGATTTCTTGTGACCGATGTTTTGTTCTACCGGTTTATCCCGATTTTGAAAAAACGTATATTTTTTTAGAAGTATTTCTTTTTAGCTGTTCATCAGACTTGCAGATTTTTAACATTTTTGTCTTCAGTTTGAGTAAATTGCATTTAAAGTTGCTACTTACACATACACAGAATTATACAATGCTATGTATTGTATTGTGTCTATTAAATTTGTTGATTTGTTTGTAAGTTTTTTTTCTTCATTCACAATAATAATAAACTGGTTTGTGAATTGGCTAAGTTAAAAAAAAGTACTTTTTAAACCAACAAAATATTTTTTAAACTCTTTCTTTTAACTCATACTCTCTGTCTGCAATGGGACAACCACATTCCCCCTCACCCAATTGATATGAAACTTGGCCCATAGTCTTGTTGTGACTATAGGTTAATTTTGGGGTAGTCACGCTCAGTCACGCACAGTCACGGAGAGATAAAACCTCACTTCCCCTCATCCCTTCGATATTAAACTTTGTCCATAGACTTGCTGTCACCAAATATTAACTTAAAAATAATCACGCACAGTCACGGAGTGATTTAAACCCCATTTCCCCTCATCCAATCAATCTGAAACTTGGTCCATAGACTTTTTGTGACCAAATATTAATTTTTAAATAGTCACGCAAAGTCGCGCTCAGTCACGGCGAGATTCAAAAGTCATATGCATAAGGAAAGAAAGAGTTTTAATAAAATCTTTGTTTTTATGTGTTAGATTATTTTAATAAATTATTTTTTTTTATGCGAATTTAATTTTGTAGGCTTCCACATTTTTTAATAAAAACTTAAATACAAAAATATAAATATGCTGCCTTTTCCATTTCATTACTTTTTTTTCCCCTTCATATTAACTCGTAGTGTATGCTTGTCTGCTTGTCGACAAAACTTTGGATCGATTTTTAACACTTTTCACGTGATCCAATCGAGTTGAAACTTTACAGGCAGACTCGTGGCGACGTCAAAAATGATCTAACAAAATATTTGATTTTTGACATAGACATTGATGCTGGTAAATTAATTTACAGATAAAGGGAGTATAAAAAAAACTTGGTTTTTATTGGTTGATTTTTTAACATTTATTTTTTAATGAATGTTTTTACAATTTATAAATAGTTTTATAAAATTTTTAATAAAAGTTTTTCAAACTAATAAATATTTTTTACTTTTAAAATTTTTTGTTTTAAAAAATTTTTTTTTTTGGCTTATTGTGTTTTTTTTTATTAAAAAAATTGTGAATTGTTTTTAAAAATATCTTTACTATGGTTTTTTTTTTAAATCCAAACGACTCTGTCAATATTTTACTTTTTGACATTAAAGCTAGCAGCATAGTAAATGTATACTTTTCGTAAGAAGAAAAAATTCCTATAATCCCCTTTGAAAAAGTCATTTTTTCTACGCAACAAATTCAATATTATTCTTTTGTATACCATGTCTTCATATTTCCAATTTGCTATAAGTAAATCCTTTACGGTCAGAGTGTAAAAAAAATGCAGTCAAGTGTTAAAAATGCCAATAAGACTGTGCTGCTGCTGCTGCTGCAAGTAAAAGATAAATTTTACTGTTAATACTAAAAATTTTAAAAGTAAAACTATGGAGCATGTTGATATTCTGGATCACAAAAAGATGTGTGACGTAATCTGAAATAAGCAATTTTTCTTAAAATGCTAACGCCAGCAAATGCTTAAAAACAGTTTCATATTTCGTTTTTGTTTAGCTTTAAATACTGAAGAAAGGTTAATAATCTTGAAACACTTAAGTTTTAGTCGAATACCGACCGTACTCTATTCGAGATGAAAATTTCACAATTCTGATTTTGAAATTTCATATTTATTTTTTAGATTAAACAAATTTATGCATGTTAGACACTTTTATGTATTTTTGGCCCATTTAATGCTTCGGATACTTTGTGCACACTTCAAACTCTATTTTTTTTTTTTATATGGGATCATTTAAGATTTTTTTGATTTTATGTGTTTTTCCAACCTAAAACTGTGTGACCATAATTTTGTCATTTGATTTTTGTGACAATTTCGTAAAAACTTATAAACATTAAATAAGCTTAAATAAGTAATATAAGTTTTTATATAAAATAACCCATGGATTTGTGTTCATGCACTCTATTATTATAGTATCTACAAGTATTGTTCAACATTTATTAGGTCAATGTAAAAGTAATTTCGGGTAATTGAAAAATTGTTTCATTAAAAAAATAAGTTCAAATATAAATCGCTTCAATAATACTTTGTTAAACATTTGAAGTTCAAATTTGAACTAAAGCGGACACATACAATGAGTGACAATACAATGGAAACTTTTAACAAAATTTATTTTTGATGATTTGAACGGTCATACAAAAAAGAATGGATACTAAAATTAAAAACTTTTGTATTAATTTGAAAATGTTTATGTTTTATTTATATAAAAAAGAAAAAATATTAAGATAAAAGAGCTAATTTGAGACAAAAAAAAAATAAAAGTAATCATTTTTGTGCTACTAACAGAACACCTCTGCGGAAAATTTCCCGAAAACAATTTCCCAAATACAATTGCCCGAAAAAACAATTCCCCGAAAAAACAGTTACCCGAAAAAACAATTCCCCGAAAAAACAATTCCTCGAAAACAAAATCCCGAAAACAATTTCCCGCAAACAATTTCCCGAAATTACAATTTCCCGAAATTACAATTTCCCGAAATTACAATTTCCCGAAATTACAATTTCCCGAAATTAATATTTCCCTATTTTTAGGTTACACTTCCCATATATTCTTGATTTCCCCCATAAAAAAAAACTTGCTGCATACGATTTCTCGAAAAAAACAATTTCCCGAGTATACGACCTCTTCTACCCTCCCTCGTCATCCGGACCTATTTATTGGAGTGTCATACGCTTATTTTTTCATTGTGACTTTGAACACTTCGGTATTCAGACCTCCCGATGGATATCGCTCACTCCATCACATCCTGCCCATGTAGTAGCTGCTACGGAATCGTTACCACCTTGCATAGCGAAGTTTTTTAGTTATTTGGATTTTAATACTCAGTTACTATGCCACTCGAATTCGTGGATAGCGAAAAAGGTAAACCGCTGGTACTTTTGAATGGTTTCTTGTATCATGACGACGGTCAGTCCGTTGATAGCGTTTATTGGCGTTGTATCCTTTATCGAGGAAAACATTGTACCGGTAGGGTCATAACTTGCAACGATACTATGAAAAAAGAGACTCTAATCACAGTGCCGAAGCGGCTTTCGTTGCTAAAGAAAAAATCGTTAATGAGCTCAAAGATCTTGCCCGGACCACTACATTAAGTGGTCATGAACTGATTGCTCGCATTTCGGCCGGAATTTCTGATGGAATTGTTTCGGAAATGCCATCAACAAGCTCTTTGAAGAAATAATCATTTCGGGAAATTGTGTTCGGGAAATTGTAATTTTGGGAAATTGTAATTTCGGGAAATTGTAATTTCGGGAAATTGTAATTTCGGGAAATTGTTTTCGGAAAATTGTCAACGCCGAAGCATGGATTCAATTAAATTATTGATGATATCTTTTGATATTTTTTGCCCCTCGCAATTAACTGGCTCTATGAGATCGGTATTGTTTGTATTTCGTGTCCGTATTTTTCGATTGAGCTGGCCATTCAAAAACACTAACTGCATTAGATTGTAGTCATTCGGTTACAATTTTGGAAATTATGTATTTATTCATAGAATATTTCTCCCAAAATTTCTTTTGCTTAAGACCAGCAGTAAAACATCTATTTTTCTGGTTTTTAAAGCTTCACAAAACTTTATTCTGCATTAAAAAAATGTGAAATAAAACTATAGATTAGCGGCACTTCATGTGTTGGTAGTTGCCTAAGAGGGCGGAATGCTTACCCGCGCAGGAAAGAAAATGGGCCCACACATGTGAACATTAACGAAAATAGACTCAAGGTTATTTTTATTTAACAAAAATAACAGGTATTCGCAGAAATTATTTCAGCTTTCAGCTTAAATTTACCTGTACCTCTACCTCATACATCGTTTGGCTTATCATCTGATTCTGAAGAAATGAATAGCGATGAAACTGAAATATTTTACACAAATCAAGCCACTGATGTTGAACTACGGAAGGTGAGTTAAACGATTCAGTATGCGATTAAAAATTTATTTTCTTAAGAAAACTCACTTGTATACTGTACAAATATTCCCGATCATGATCAATCTCGTTGGGGCCTATTTCTTAAATCCTGTAGCCCATTCAGTAATTTTAAAAAGAATCATATGACAATCTCGTTTTTATCCACAGTAAGAATTTAAATGGCAGATCTGTGATGATTTTAAAATGTTATCAATATTATTAGGCCAGCAAGGCGGCTATACCAAAATGCCCTGTTTCTTATGCGAGTGGTATAGCTGAGCTAAACAACAACAGTGTATAAGGAAAGCATGGCCTTCAAGAAAAGATTTAAATCCACGATCAAAAAATCTGATTCGACATAACTTAGTTGATTCCCTGCACATGAAATTTCTTTTAATGGAACAATTTGTAAAACACTTAGATAAAATAGTTAAGGCGATATCTTGTGACCGATGATTTGTTCCACAGTTTTCTCCCCATTTTGACCAAACGTATCTTATTTTAAAGGTATTTCTTTTTAGCTGTTCACCAGATTTACAGATTTTTAAATTTTTACATTATTTTTGGAGTAAAATGCACTTAAAGTTGCTAACAAATCTATAATATTTTTTATTTTTTTTTTTTTTTTTAAGCCTAGTTCCGCGAAGCCGAGTGGCTTGTCTGCAGATTCTAATTTTGGCTTGTTTTTTTTTTTTTGCAGCGACACACCAAAGCCTCTGGTGGGAATCGAACCCACGACCCCCGCATGATAGGCGAGCACGCTACCTACTCACCTATCGGGGCGCTTAAATATTAATAGGCTAGGCGATTTCTTGTGGCTGATGTTTCGTTCTACCGTTTTATCTCGATTTTGACCAAACGTATATTATTTGGAAGGTATTTTCCTTTAGCCATTTTACAGATTTACAGATTTTTTATTTTTTTCCTTTATTTTGAGTAAATTGCATCTAAAGTTGCTACTAACACATACATAAAATTATACAATGCTATGTGTGTGTTTATTAAATTTGTTAATGTGTTTGTAATAAAAATTAGTTTGTTTTATGTGTTAATTTGTGAATTGGATATTATTGATTAGCAAACCTTTAGGGTCTTTATATAATGAAAAAAAAAAAAATTTCCTAGAAATTGCTCTCGAATTTCGAGGGCTGGAATCTGCTAGTACATAAAATTAAACAATGCTATGTGTGCGTTTATTAAATTTATTAATGTGTTTGCGAATTTATTTTCTTCATTCACAATAATAATTGTGTTGAATTGAAAATTAATTTTGGACATAAATCAATAAATTTCAAGAAAGTGATGAATTGTGCATTACCTAAAATTGATTACCATACCTTTAGGGTCTTTATTAAATGGAAAAAAAAAAAAAATAATTCCTAGCATTTGCACTCGAATTTCGAGGGCTGGGACCTGCTAGTTATTTTCAATATTTAAATAAAGTTTTTCCACATTTATCGGAAGTTGAAATCAAAAAAGGTGTGTTCATCGGGGCAGATATAAGACGGACGAAAACACTGAGAAAGATGAAATCAGTCGTGAAAGATGCACGGGTTAGTTTCAAAGATGTTACTCAAATTTTTTTTTTTAGAAAATTACAAAAATCTTAACGAAGCAATGATCGTCGAAAAAATGCTTAAAAGCGTTTAAAAACTAGGTTGTAACAGGCGTTAAAAAATAATTGTCTGCGTTCCCATCTTAAATATTTTCCAAAAAATATTGGTGAAATGAGTGAAGAATAAGGTGAGAGATTTCATCAGGACATAAACTACATGGAGAAATGGTATCAAGGACATTGAACATCAATATGTTGGCAGATTACTGCTAAGTGCTAAAAAGAGACACCATCTACTTTAAAATCTAAAGGACACAAACGTTCTTTTGATGATAACGAAAATTAATTTTACTGTATATATTAGAATATAATTCCTTATAAAACATGCACATACATTCATATATGTGTGTATATACAGTGGGTGTCAGCTTATTTGATGCAAGCAAAACCGAAATATAAAAATCGTTGAAATTCTAAAACTAAATGAAATTTAAAAAAATTTAAAGACAGTTTAATAAGAAACATTTTTACTTCAAAACTAGTAATTTATTTATTTCATATTTTATACTCTTCTAAAAAAATAATAACAAAATCAAAAAAAGTAAATTTTCAAATTGATCAGCTTATTTGATGCAACATGTTATGAACTAAAAAATAACATACGTTTTGGTGAAAAAGTTTATTTTAGTATTTTGTATGGTAACCCTTTTGCTCCATAACAGCTTTAAGCCGATTTGGCATGGAGTCAACAAGTTTTTGTGTTATTTCTAGCGTTATTTTGTTCCACTCCTCTAGCAATGCAGTTTTCAAGGTTTCTTTGCTTGAAATGTTGTGGTTTCTGATTTTGTTTTCCAATAATGCCCATAAATTTTCAATCATGTTTAAATCTGGAGACTATGCAGGTGGTTCCATTAGATGAGGGCAGTTCATATAAGCCAAGTCTGAACTACACTTGACTTGTGTTTAGTGTCGTTATCCTGGTAAAAACGGAAGTTGCTGCTTAAACCCAGTTTTCCAGCACTATGAACCAAGTTCCCTTTAAGAATGTTCAGATACATTGTTGTGTCCATGTTGCCTTCTATAAAAACTAAATTTCCAACACCCGTTGCGGCCATACAAGCCCACACCATAACGCTCCCACCACCATGTTTTACAGTCGCACGTAGGTTTTTCAATTGTAGCTCTGTATTAGGCTTCCGCCAAACGTAAGACCTTCCATCTGAGCCGAATATGTTAAATTTTGACTCGTCAACAAAAATTACGGTATTCCAGAATTCACTATTTTTTGATACATGGGTATTTGCAAAAGCTAGCCGGGAGATTTTATTTTTTTTGCTTATAAATGGCTTCTTCAGCGGTACTCGACCATGAAAGTCATGTGAGCGTAACACACGCTGAATTGTTGGTGCACTACAGTTTTTGCCAATACTATTGCGCACTTCATCAGCCATTCTTTGTGCCGATAACCTTGGATTTTGATTAAATGCAATTCTTCCCTTGTTTTTCACTCTGTTCTCCTGCAAAAAGCGCTCTATTATGTGCTGAACTGTAGATGTAGCTAAATTTACTATTTCTGCTATTCTACGTTGAGTTTCCGCAATTTTAAAATGTTGAATGACCAACTATCGTTGCTCTATGGTTGTGCGTCGACCCATAATTAAAAAAACCTGCTTATAACACTTGAACTTCCAAGAAAAGACTAAAATTATACAAAGAGTAATAGAAAAGACAAACCCAAAAGAAACTGAAAAATAATTGAATTCTATTTTAAAACATAACGGTATCATTACTGTTAGAAGTTCACTGCATCAAATAAGATGATCGATTTGAAAAAGCTGCATTTTCTGTTTTTGTTATTTTTTTTCACAGAACAATGTAGAATATGAAAAAAATATGTTTTGTTGCCCCAATGTCGCCATTTAAAATGTTTTTAAAATATTTTCTATATTTGATTTAATTTAGGAGTTATAGCGGTTTTACTTTGTTGGGATTGCTTGCATCAAATAAGCTGACACCCACGGTATGTTTTTATTTAATTATCTGATTTATTTGTACATTTTTTAAAGAATGTTGCGAAAATTTAGGATTCTTAACTTCTAAAATTCTTTGTTTTTTAATTGTAAAAAATCCTGACGTGATACATAAAATGGACACTATTTTTGAACTAAATATAGTAGATTTGCTACAAGGAAATTTTCTTTTTCATTTAATAAATTATTGGCCCTAAAGGTATGTTAATCAATTTTAGCCTATTCACAATTCACATTTTTGAAATGTTGGTTTGTGTCCAAAATTATTTTTCAATTCAACACAATTATTATTGTGAATGAAGAAAATAAACTCATTATTTTTTGCAACCACATTAACAAACATAATAAACACACAGGATTGTATAATTTTATGTATGTGTTAGTAGCAACGTTAAATGCATTTTACTCCAAAACTTTTTAAAATTTTAAAATCTGTGAATTTGGTGGACAGCTAAAAAGAAATACCTTTCAAATAAGATACGTTTGGTCAAAATCGGGAGAAAACTCTTTAACAAATCATCGTTCACAAGAAGTCGCCTTACCTATTAATAGTATAGAATTACATAAATTCATGCAAACCCCAAAACAAAAAGCTAATTTTTCTAGGCTTGTGTATTTAAATTTAGATTTCTATTAGACTTGATTTAAGGAAATTTATTATATTGGTGACAATTTGTGTGAACATTTCAAAATTTACGTAATGATTTAATAATTTTAATAATAATAGAAAATTTACACTTATAAATTATTAAAAAAAATAAAAATAAAATGAATAATAAAATTTGACTTAGACCACTTTAACAATTAAAGACTCATATATTTTTTTTTCTTAAGTCAAATAAGAAATATCTTTTCTCCCAACCCCAATATTTTGCATACGAGTACCATCACGCTTGTTTGGTTTCACATAAAAATTGTGGTTATTTGTTTAAAATTATGTTTTTCTTTAACAGAGTAAATTATTGTTATTGTTTTGGTATGTTTTTATAATAATGAGTGGCGGAACAAAACACTCAACGGGTCTGGCTTTATGTTGTCAATGAGTTTGTTGGTTTTATGTTAAACTATTGTTCGAGCTGTTTAATTAATTGAACAAACATTTAAGTGGGTTTAAGCCAAAGAGAATTTCACTTGGAATTGGTTGTTGGTCAGAGAAGTGATTAAAAATTTAAATATGTTTTTAAGCGATGGAGATTTTTTAAATAATATAACATTTAAATTTAAAATGACAATAATAAATAATTAACCCATATCCGGCCACTACTTGGATCTTTTTGATGAAACTTTCAGTGTTTGACACTGTTTAAGAAATATTTTATAATTAGAATTTTTCGAAATTTCCGATTGTCCATTTTCCATCGTTCAAAATAGAAATTAAATTTTATTGGATTTTCGAAACATATATGGCAGTTTTTTCCATTTGTTGAACACTTTAAAAATGGTTTGTCATTTGTATATTTCAAAACTTTTTTTCTTGAGAGTTCTCAGTAAAAAGTTTATCGATTTTTAGAAGGAGGATTAAGCTAACACGCATACTTATGTAAAAACCTTTGCTGTTACACAGTGCAACAGCTAACAGCTATTCTGAGGGGTGAGAAATTCCAAGTCAGGAAGAAAGTACTAGGACAGTCTAGTAAAATTAAATTAAAATTAAACATTTTTATATTTATTTAGTTTTTCACAGAGTTGTAAACGAATCATTCATTTTTGAATTAATTCGCGAATCATTCATGCACTGAATTGGTAAAATTTTCAATTAATTCTTTTCGTTAAAAAACGAATTGAATGAAATTTGAATCAATTCACTTGAATTTAGCAAAAATGAATTGCAATTGATTTCCAATTCAAATGAATTGGGCAAAATGAATTGCAATTCATTTTTAATTCAAATGAATTGGCAAAATGAATTGCAATTCATTTCCAATTCATTTGAATTGAATTGACTTTGAATTAATTCAAATGAGTTAGAAGAACGAATTGCAATTCATTTCCAATTTTGAATTAACTCAAATATGTTTTTATGAATTAATTCCAATTGGAAATGAATTGAAATTAATTTTTCTAACTCATTTGGATTAATTCAAATTCAATTCAATTCAAATGAATTCGAAATGAATTGCAATTCATTTTACCAATGCATTTGAATTAAAAATTAATTGCAATTCAAATTCATTAATTAATTCAATTTGAATTTATTCATATTGGAAATGAATTGAATTTAATTTTTCTAACTCATTTGAATTAATTCAAATTCAATTCAATTCAAATGAGTTAGAAAAATTAATTGCAATGAATTTGCAATTCATTTCCAATTAATTTGAATTGAATTGATTTTGAAAAAAGACTACTGTACATAAATGTGAAGAAGCATTACTCCCGTTTTGTTATCCAACTCATTTTATTACATCAAAGACAGCATTACTCTCATTTCGGATATCATCTAGTACGAGATAATCGTCGAAAGGCATAGAAAATAATAAGAAAAGAAATGCCAATGATGTACTGTAAACGGCAGAATATGACTTGAATTAGTAGGGAGCTGAGAAAATCTTATCAGCTTGGGGATTAATTCTGAATTGTTTATTTGCTTAAAACAAAACTTTAAACCCTTTTTTATATTTTTTATCAACGTATGTCAAAAGCGAAATAAGTAGTACTTGAAGAAACAAACTCCAAACACCACGTTTACTTCAATTGAATGGAATTCATTTTTGATTTGATAAACATGAATTACAAGTTACTTTTGTAATTCATTGGAATTAATTCAAAATCAATTCAATTCAAATGAATTGGAAATGAATTGCACTTCGTTTTTCTAACTCATTTGAATTAAATCCAAATCAATTCAATTCAAATGAATTGGAAATGAATTGCAATTCATTTTGCCCAATTCATTTGAATTGGAAATTTATTGCAATTCATTTTGCCCAATTCATTTGAATTAAAAATGAATTGCAATTCATTTTTCCCAATTCATTTGAATTGGAAATGTATTGCAATTCATTTTTGCAAATTCAAATGAATTGATTCAAATTTCATTCAATTCTTTTTTTGTTGAAAAGAATTAATTCAAAATTTAGCTAATTCGTAATGAATTGAAATCAAAAAAGAATGAATTGTTTACAACTCTGGTTTTTCAGCTATAACTCAAAAACCATTGATGATTTCTCATTTCATTCTTCAGCAAAATTGAAGCTAAGGCTTAAATAAATGACCAAAACAATGACCCCGAAAATTTTCCACAGTGTTGTTAGAACTTACAAAGAAGTTTGTTTGACAGACCGTATAAAATTATTTCCTATAGTTTTTCTTGTAGAAGTAAGTTCTGCAAATTTGGAGTACTGTTTCCTATGGAATAACCATTAGCTGCTGAATATTTTCTATATAGAAATTCGCAGAAATAGAGAACTTTATCCTACCCTTTCAAAATTCTGAGTGCTCTTGTGTTCTGATAAAATTTTCTAATAGAAAAATCCCCATACTGAGAATCTGAATACTTTTTCCTATAGTAACACCCTCAGAATCTTATGTCGTTTTCTTTTCTGACAAAAAATGTCGCATTTTATTTGCCCTTTTTTCGAAAAGTGTATTTTTTTATATATTCTGAATCATCTTATACGTCAATCGAAAGGTCTCAAATTGTTGTGTGCATAAAATGAACAAATTTTTGATTATTATCCTCTTTGAATATTAAAAAAAGGGGAACAATGGGGAAATATTCTCACACTATGACCCGAAAAAAGGCAATGGCTGCATTTTTTTGTGATTTACGAGGGCTCGACTTTGAGACCTTTCGATTGATGTATAAATAAGTTTTCCCTTAATTTGGAATATATAAAAAAATACACTTTTCGAAAAAAGTGCAAATAAAATGCGACATTTTTTGTTAGAAAAGAAAACGGCATTAGTACTTTTCGAACAAAAATACATTTAGATCGAGAATACTTTTTCTTCTATGTACTTTTCCAAGACTCTGTATATCGAAACTTAAAGATTCTGAGTAGTTTTTCGTATATAAGCCATCATCCGCTTCTGTGTACCTGTTCCTTTAGAGAAACCCTGAGATTTTTAATTTATTGTCACCAAAAGCAACAATTCTGAGTACTCCCCGAGATGCTGAGTACTTTTTCCTAAAAAATCCCCAGAATCTTAGTACTTTTTCGAACAAAAATACATTTTGATTGATAATAATTTTTCTTCTATGTACTTCTCCGTATTTTTGATATTTAAATCCCCATCTGATTCTGTGTTTTTTTTCTATAGAAAATCCTTTAGATGCTGAGTAAGAAAACCCTCAGATGAAAAGTAGTTTTTCCTATAGAAAAATCATCAGAATCTTGGTAGTTTTTCCAACGAAAATATGTACATTTAGATTGAGAATATTTTTTTTCTATGGACTTTTCCAAAATTTTAAGTAATTTTCTATATAGAAACATGAAGATTCTGAGAAATTTTTCGATTATAAATCCCTATCAGATTCTGTGTATTATTTTCTATAAAAAATCCTTCAGATGCTGAGTGATTTTTCTTATAGAAAATAATGTTCGTATTACTTTTTACCATAAAAAACCCTGAGATTCTTAGTAAATTTTTTCCAAAAACAAACTTCCGATTCTGAGTACGTTTCTGTATATTTTTTTCTATAGAAAACGCAACATATTTGAAGTACTTTTTAGAATGTAACAACCGTGAGGTTCTTGGTACATTTTCCCTAAAAACAGCCCTCAGATTCTGAGTACTTTTTCCTATAGAAAATCCGCCAGGTGCTCATTGGTGTTTCATATAAAATCAAGTAACAGTGTTAAATTCGGCTGGGCCGAATCTTTGATACCCTCCACCTTTTTCATTTTCAATTTTCATTTTTTTTATCATATTCCATTTTTCACTTTTCATCTTTCGGTTTTCGTTTTTCATTTTTAGTTTTTCATTTTTCATTTTTAATTTCTCATTTTTTATTTTCCATTTTTCAAATTTCATTTTTCATTTTTCATTTTTCATTTTCCATTTTTAATTTTTCATTTTCCGTTTTCCACTTTTCATTTTTAATTTTTCATTTTCCGTTTTCCACTTTTCATTTTTAATTTTTCATTTTCCGTTTTCCACTTTTCATTTTTCATTTTTATATTTTCATTTTTCATTTTCCATTTTTCATTTTCTATATTCGCTTTTCCATTTTTCATATTTCATTTTTAATTTAAAATTTTTCATTTTCCATTTTTCATTTTCCATTTTTCACTTTCCATTTTTCATTTTTCGTTTTCCGGTTTCCGTTTTCCATTTTTAATTTTTTATTTTTCATATTCCATTTTCCATTTTTTCATTTTTCATTTTCCATTTTTAATTTTTAATTTTTAATTTTTCATTTTCCATTTTGCATTTTGCATTTTTCATTTTCCATTTTTCATTTTCCATTTTCGATTTTTCAATTTTCATTTTTCATTTTTCATTTTTCGTTTCCCGTTTTCCATTTTTCATTTTCCATTTTTCATTTTCCATTTTTCAATTTTAATTTTTAATTTTCCATTTTTTATTTTTCATTTTCCATTTTCATTTTCCATTTTTTCATTTTTCATTTATCATTTTCCATTTTGCATTTTTCATTTTCCATTTTTCATTTTCCATTTTCCATTTTCCATTTACCAATTTTAATTTTTCATTTCTCATTTTTCGTTTTCCGTTTTCCATTTTTCATTTTCCATTTTTCATTTTCCATTTTCCATTTTCCATTTTTTCATTTTCCATTTGTCATTTTTCATTTTCCATTTTGCATTTTTCATTTTTCATTTTTCATTTTTCATTTTCCACTTTCCATTTATCAATTTTCATTTTTCATTTTTCATTTTTCGTTTTCCGTTTTCCATTTTTCATTTTTCATTTTCCATTTTTCATTTTTCATTTTTCATTTTTCATTTTTCATTTTTCATTTTCCATTTTCCATTTGCCATTTTCCATTTTTTCATTTTTCATTTTCCATTTGTCTTTTTTCATTTTCCCTTTTGCATTTTTCATTTTCCATTTTTCATTTTTCATTTTTCATTTTCCATTTTCCATTTATCAATTTTCATTTTTAATTTTTCATTTTTCGTTTTCCGTTTTCCATTTTTCATTTTTCATTTTCCATTTTTCAATTTTAATTTTCCATTTTTTATTTTTCATTTTTCATTTTCCATTTTCCATTTTCCATTTGCCATTTTCCATTTTTTCATTTTTCATTTTCCATTTGTCATTTTTCATTTTCCATTTTGCATTTTCCATTTTTCATTTTTCATTTTCCATTTATCAATTTTCATTTTTCATTTTTCATTTTCCACTTTCCATTTATCAATTTTCATTTTTAATTTTTAATTTTTCGTTTTCCGTTTTCCATTTTTCATTTTTCATTTTCCATTTTTCATTTTTCATTTTCCATTTTTCAATTTTAATTTTCCATTTTTTATTTTTCATTTTTCATTTTTCATTTTCCATTTTCCATTTGCCATTTTCCATTTTTTCATTTTTCATTTTCCATTTGTCATTTTTCATTTTCCATTTTGCATTTTGCATTTTTCATTTTCCATTTTTCATTTTTCATTTTCCATTTTCCATTTATCAATTTTCATTTTTAATTTTTCATTTTTCGTTTTCCGTTTTCCATTTTTCATTTTCCATTTTTCATTTTTCATTTTTCAATTTTAATTTTTAATTTTTCATTTTTTCATTTTTCATTTTACATTTGTCATTTTTCATTTTCCATTTTGCATTTTCCATTTTTCATTTTCCATTTATCAATTTTCATTTTTCGTTTTTCATTTTTCATTTTTCGTTTTCCATTTTTCATTTTTCATTTTTCATTTTCCATTTTTCAATTTTAATTTTTAATTTTCCATTTTTTATTTTTCATTTTTCATTTTCCATTTTCCATTTTTTAATTTTTCATTTTCCATTAGTCATTTTTCATTTTCCATTTTGCATTTTTCATTTTCCATTTTTCATTTTCCATTTTCCATTTATCAATTTTCATTTTTCATTTTTCGTTTTCCGTTTTCCATTTTTCGTTTTTCATTTTCCATTTTTCAATTTTAATTTTTAATTTTCCATTTTTCATTTTTAATTTTTCATGTTCCATTTTCCATTTCTCATTTTCCATTTTTAATTTTTCATTTTTCATTTTCCATTTTCTATTTTCCATTTTAAATTTTTCATTTTCCATTTTCTATTTTCCATTTTTAATTTTCCATTTTCCATTTTCCACTTCTCATTTTCCATTTTTCATTTTCCATTTCTCATTTCGCATTTTCCATTTTTCATTTTCCATTTATCAATTTTCATTTTTCATTTTTCGTTTTCCGTTTTCCATTTTTCATTTTTCATTTTCCATTTTTCAATTTTAGTTTTTAATTTTTCATTTTTAATTTTTAATTTTTCATGTTCCATTTTCCATTTCTCATTTTTAATTTTTAATTTTTCATTTTCCATTTTCTATTTTCCATTTTTAATTTTCCATTTTCCACTTCTCATTTTCCATTTTTCATTTTCCATTTCTCATTTCGCATTTTCCATTTTCGATTTTCAATTTTCATTTTTCATTTTCCATTTTTCATTTTTCATTTTCCATTTTTAATTTTTCAGTTTTCATTTTTCATTTTTCAATTTTCAATTTTCAATTTTCAATTTTCATTTTTCATTCTTAAATTTTCAATTTTCAATTTTCCTTTTCCATTTTCCATTTTCCATTTTTCATTTTTCATTTTTCATTTTCCATTTTTCAATTTTAATTTTCCATTTTTTATTTTTCATTTTTCATTTTCCATTTTCCATTTGCCATTTTCCATTTTTTCATTTTTCATTTTCCATTTGTCACTTTTCATTATCCATTTTGCATTTTTCATTTTTCATTTTCCATTTTTCATTTTTCATTTTCCATTTTCCATATATCAATTTTCATTTTTCATTTTTCATTTTTCATTTTTCATTTTTCATTTTTCATTTTTCATTTTCCATTTATCAATTTTCATTTTTCGTCTTTCATTTTTCGTTTTCCGTTTTCCATTTTTCATTTTCCATTTTTCATTTTTCATTTTCCATTTTTCAATTTTAATTTTTAATTTTCCATTTTTTATTTTTCATTATTAATTTTCCATTTTCCATTTTTTCATTTTTCATTTTCCATTTGTCATTTTTCATTTTCCATTTTGCATTTTTCATTTTCCATTTTCCATTTTCCATTTATCAATTTTCATTTTTCATTTTTCATTTTTCGTTTTCCGTTTTCCATTTTTCATTTTTCATTTTCCATTTTTCAATTTTAATTTTTAATTTTCCATTTTTCATTTTTAATTTTTCATGTTCCATTTTCCATTTCTCATTTTCCATTTTTAATTTTTCATTTTTCATTTTCCATTTTCTATTTTCCATTTTTAATTTTTCATTTTTCATTTTCCATTTTCTATTTTCCATTTTTAATTTTCCATTTTCCATTTTCCACTTCTCATTTTCCATTTTTCATTTTCCATTTCTCATTTCGCATTTTCCATTTTTCATTTTCCATTTTCCATTTATCAATTTTCATTTTTAATTTTTCATTTTTCGTTTTCCGTTTTCCATTTTTCATTTTTCATTTTCCATTTTTCAATTTTAATTTTTCATTTTTAATTTTTAATTTTTCATGTTCCATTTTCCATTTCTCATTTTCCATTTTTAATTTTTCATTTTTCATTTTCCATTTTCTATTTTCCATTTTTAATTTTCCATTTTCCATTTTCCACTTCTCATTTTCCATTTTTCATTTTTCAATTTTCAATTTTCAATTTTCAATTTTCAATTTTCAATTTTCATTTTGCATTTTTATTTTTAAATTTTCAATTTTCAATTTTCCTTTTCCATTTTCCATTTTTCATTTTCCATTTTTCATTTTTCAATTTTCAATTTTCATTTTGCATTTTTCATTTTTAAATTTTCAATTTTCAATTTTCCTTTTTCATTTTTCATTTACCATTTTCCATTTTTCATTTTCCATTTTTTTTTATATTAATTTTTAATTTTT
Source organism: Cordilura impudica (assembly GCA_963682025.1). Lineage (NCBI taxonomy): Eukaryota > Metazoa > Arthropoda > Insecta > Diptera > Scathophagidae > Cordilura > Cordilura impudica. The sequence goes on from OY821519.1 coordinate 14,376,203, forward strand.
AATATTTAATTTTAATGATAAAGAAATATGTGCCAAAACTTGCTTAGGCCAATGTGACTCGTGCAGTATTAATACACACACAACTGTAATGACTTCAACAATACGAAGAATTACAACGTATAACAACATATCTTAAGAAAAACAACAAATACACTGAAAAATTTAATTTTTTCAAGAGTTTTTTCAAAGTTTCATTCATAGCTCGTGAACCCTTTGACCGATTTTGACGATTTTAAATAGCAACTCCTTTGGGATGTTATTAAACGATTTTATACAAAAAACGAGCGGTCTAGCTTAGATATTGACGGCGTGATCGTGATTCCCACGGATAGACGGACAGACGGTCATCGGTAAATCAACTTCCCTTGTTATAAGGATCAAGAAAATATATATTTTTGGGGTCTCAGAAATTTATTTCGATGCGTTACAAACGGAATGACAAACCTATATATACCCTCTGCCACTGAGGTGTGGAGGGTATAAAAAAACCCTCGGAATCGTAGTACCTTTTTGAACAAAAATGCATTTAGATTGAGACTACGTTTTCTTCTATATTATTTTTCGATATTCCGAGTAATTATTCTAAGGAAAAACTTTTTCCTATAGAAAATCTCCGGGATGCTGAGTAATTTTTCGTATTGAATTTTTAGTAATTTTTCGTATAAACAAGAACCCATTATATTCTAATTACCAAGAATAACATTGAGATTCTTAGTACATTCCCTCCAGAAACAACCCTCAGATTGTGGGTACTTTTTCTTCTAGAAAATCCCGTGTTGCTGAGTACTTTTTCCTATAGAAGATCGCTCATATGATGACTACAAAAACCTTCAGAATCTTAGTGCTTTTTCGAACAAACATATATTTAGATTTAGTATACTTTTTCTCCTATGTATTTTTCCCGGATTCTGAGTAATTATTCCATAAAATTCGGAGTAATTTTTCGTATATACTCAAATCGCCTTCAGATTCTGTGGTTTTTTTTATATAGAAAATCCTTCAGTTGCTGAGTTATTATTCGTATATAAAACAAATTATATTCGAATTAATTTTTACCATGTAAAAACCTTGAGATTCTTAGTACATTTTCCCCAATAACTCTCAGGTTTTGAGTACTTTTTCCTATAGAAAATCCTCCAGATTATAAGTAATTTTTCTATAGACCACCCATCATATTTGAAGTACTTTTTAACATGTGAAATCCTTGAGATTCTTAGCAAATTTTCTCTAGAAACAAACCTCATACTGTGATTATTTTTCCCTATAGAAACTTTCCCAGATTTTGAGTACTTTTTCCTATAGAAAATCCCACAGATGATGAATAATATTTCCTATAGAAAAACCCTCAGATGAGGAATACATTTTCCTATAGAAAATCCCGCAAAATATGGGTACTATTTTAAACAGAAATATTCTCAGATTATGGGTAACATTTGCTATAGAAACCCCATCATATTTAAGTACGTTTTCTCTAACGTACCAATAGTGTTACCCTCAAGAACTTTTCCCAGATTTTGAATTCTGTTTCCTATACCAAACTTATGAGGTACTGAATAATATTCCTTTACGCAGACGATAACATTTTGAGGTATGCTTAATGATTGCTGGCTCAGGGTTTTTTTTTTGTTTTTAATTTACAAATATGATTTATAAAAAAAAACTTCACATATTTGAAATTCTAAAAGCAGCTTCAAACATGACTTGAAAAATGTTTCCGTTGTACAAAAAAAAAACAAAAATCAACAACAACAACATTAGTTGAACGTAATTTGACGCTTTGAACAAGACATATAAAGGTGACATTTTAATTGTGAAAACGTGGTGTTTTAACAAAATTGAACAAAATATTTTTAACAAAAAAACATCAAACAACATAAAACTATTAAACAGCTTTTTTGTATAATAACAACAATGTAAACAAACCGCATACCTGTGGTGGTGTGGAATAATCATTAATTCAATTATTTTATTTTATAAAATACATAATCATTAACAGCATCCACACCCATTCCAATTTTTTATGAGAAAACTTTGGGACAAGACGAGCCAAAAGATTTAAGTCACAAACTTCGAAATGGGGCGTTGTCTTTTTGGCATTTTGTATCTTTCATCCTTTTTTTTAGATGATAAATAAATGGCAACTCTGTATAAGATTCACAAAATAATTCATTATCCTGACCTTTTTTGATATATTTTGGGGCAGTGGGGGGGCGGTGAGAAATTCCAAGTCAAGGTGAAAGTGCTAGGCCACTATAGTAAAACGTCTAAAGGGTTTGGCGTTCTTGATTTGCTGAAGAATGAAATGAGATCCCATCAATGGTTGTTGAGTTATAGCTGAAAAACTAAGCGGACAAACATCAAGAGAAGAAAAAATATAAAAGGCCATATAAAGAAAGTTTGGCCTGAGAACGCCAAACCATTTGGAGGTTTTACTATACCGACCTAGTACTTCCGCCCTGACTTTGAATTTCGTACCCCCGCCCCTCCTCCTAGACACTGACGCCGAAAATGTTCCGCAGTGTTTTTTACGCATTATTGGAAGATTGAATTTGTGCTAATCTATATATATAATATTAATAGGCTAGGCGATTTCTTGTGACTGATGTTTTGTTCTACTGTTTTATCCCGATTTTCACCAAACGTATATCATTTGAAAGGTATTTCTTTTTAGCCGATTTGCAGATTTACAAATTTTTAAATTTTTTCCTTTATTTTGAGTAAATTGTATTAAAAGTTGCTACTAACACATACATGAAATTATACAATGCTATGTGTGTGTTTATTAAATTATTTAATGTGTTTGTAATAAAAATGAGTTTGTTTTTTATGTTGGCTATAATTGATTAGCATACTTTTAGTTTCTTTATTTAATGAAAAAATAAAATTTCCTAGAATTTGCGCTCGAATTTTGAGGGCTAGAATCTACTTGTTATTTTGAAAGTGAAAGTGAAAGATTTTACAATAATTGGACGAAATGGTGTATGAATGTTTTTTTCATCTAATTCATTTTCCTTTCATAAATTACGGTCTTAAACTTTACGAATTATTACGTAATTGTAACATAAAAACAGCATTACCTTAATAAATGTCCAAATGTTGTATTATTATTAAGTGATTTTGGAAGGTAATTTTTGTGTTCATGGTTTCCATTGTTCATTAGTGTTGATTCAGCTTAATTTGTATTGTTGCGTGCTTTAGTGTGACAATTTTCAAATTAAAATCAGTTAACAATTCCAACCAGATATGGTCGGTCTGTGATGTTAACAACTCTGTTTAAATGATACACAGACAATTTCATTATGTTGACAGTTTTTGTTTTTGTTTTAGACATTTAACAGAGTTAATGAAAGATAATACTCGTAGATAGACATAATGCTGAACTGACTTAAAACACACTTTTTAAATGGCGTGAGTGGTTGTCATGACAAATTTTTAGAATGAAAAAAAAAAAAAAAAAAAATCACATCTACTTGAACAACAACAACCATAGTTAGAAAAAACTTTTAAAAAGTTTAAAAACAAAAAATATTTTGGTTCCTTTTCAGAAGACGTACTGGCAAAAAAAAATAACGTCATCGTAATACTGCTCTAGAACTATTTAGGGATGAAAGAGGATCCCATATAAAATATCTATGTATTATTACGTGAAGGAAAATCTTTTATTCCCTTTTTAAGCAAAGTGAAATTTGGCATAGTTATAGTCCATACGGAGGAGAAGCGGAGAATGATAAAATTTATGTATAATTTGTTTTAAAAATATATAAAATTAAATAAAATATTTACAATAATGCGTTGCACCCTGTAGATTTAAAGCTGTATCTAATAATTTTACGAGAGCCTAAATGTATGCTGATCAATTTTAGCCAATTTATAATTTATTGAATTTCATTATAATCGTATATTACACGCCCTGTGTTGAATTGTGAATTGTTAAAATTGATTATTTAAATATTCATAAATTTTTTATATATATTGATTGAAAAAACATTAAAAGAAAAAAATTGAATGAAAAAATTAAATTTCCTAGATTTTGCACTCGAAGTTCGAGTGGTGGGCTATAGTAGTATATATAAATAATACAAAGTCAGGTTGGTTACACCATTTATAACACAAGACCGACAGTACCGATTTTAATGATTTTTGATTTGTTGGATTCGTCTCCGCACCGAATAGCAGCATCACTATTAAAACTAGCAGAGCAAAGCCCTCGAAATTCGAGTGCAAATTCTAGGAAATTTTATTTTTTAATTTAATAAATAATTTTATAAGAACCGAAAGGTATGCTAATCAATTTTAGCCAATTCACAATTCAACACTTTTTAATTAAAATTCATTAAATTTCATTATAAATATTTGTTGAACCCACGGAAGCTATATACCAGGTATATAGGTATAAAGTGAGCGCTTTATTGTGAAAATAAAACAAAGTAATTTGGAATAGGAAAGTAAAAATCAATTTCTTCGAAGTATTGGCCATTGCTTTCTATACATTTTGGCCACTTTGCTGGCAATTTGTGGTTTCTTGGTCTTTTGAAGCAAACCAATCAGACACCCAATTTCCGACTTCTTCGTAGGAATCGAAGTGCGGCTCAGCCAATGCGTGCCCTATCAATGAAAACAAATGGTAGCCGGAAGAAGCCAAATCTGTTGAATACGGCGAATGGGGTAGCAGCTCCCAGTGAAGTGCTTTGATTGTATCCTGTGCCGTTTTTGCTTTGTGTGCATTTGCATTGTCATGGAGCAAAATTACCCTGCCGTGTCTTTTGGCACATTCTGCTCGTTTTTCGATCAATGCATGGTTCAAATTGATCCTTTGTTGTCGGTAGTGAACATTATTAACGGTTTCACCAGGTTTTAGGAGCTCGTGGTACACCACACGTTTCTGGTCCCACCTTTATGGTCTTTAGAAACTTAAAGATTCTGAGTAATTTTTCGTATATTAGTCCTCTTCCGATTCTCTGTACCTGTTCCTTGAAGAAAAACCCTGAGATTCTTAGTACATTGTCCCCAAGAACAACCCTCAGATTCTGAGTACTGCCCGAGACGCTGAGTACATTTTCCTATAGAAAAATTTAAAGATGAGTACTTTTTCCTAAAAACCCTCAGAATCTTAGTGCTTTTTCGAACAAAAATACGTAAAGATTATGAGTGATTTGTCATATATAAATCCCCATCAGATTATGTGTACTTTTTCCTATAGAAAATCCCTCAAATGCTTAGTAATTTTTCGTATAGAAAACCAATTATATTCGAATTTCTTTTTACCAAAAAACAACCATGAGATTCTTAGTACATATTCCCTAAAAACAACCCCCAGACGCTGAGTACTTTTTCCTTTAGAAAATCCTTCAGATGCTGAGCACTTTTTCCTATAGGAAAACCTTCTGATGAGGAGTAGTTTTTCCTATAGAATATCCCTCAGAATCTAGGTACTTTTTTAAATAAAAATACATTTAGATTTAGAATATTATTTCTTCTATGTACTTTTCCGAAATTGTAGGTAATTTTCTATAAAGAAACATGAAGATTCTGAGTAATTTTTCAAATATAAAACCCCTTCACGTTTTGTGTATTTTGATATGTAAACATCTATATATATACAGCGTAACATGTAAGCGTAACATGTAAGACAAAATGTGATTGTATTGGTGAAAAATTTATGATATTATGATAACCTGTTTGAAAATTAAAAATGAAAAATAAAAAATGAAAAAAACAATGAAAATAAAAAATGAAAAACGAAAAGGAAAAATGAAAAATAAAAAATGAAAAATGAAAAATAAAAAACTAAAAATGAAAAATAAAAAATGAAAAATGAAAAACGAAAAAGGAAAAAATAAAAAATAAAAAAATAAAAAAAAAAAATAAAAAAAGAAAAATGAAAAATGAAAAATGAAAAAAAAAAATGAAAAATAAAAAATTAAGAATAAAAATGAAAAATAAAAAATGAAAAATGAAAAATCAAAAATACAAAATGAACAATAAAAAATTAAAAAAAAAATAGAAAGGAAAAACAAAAAATTAATAATAACAAATTAAAGCTAAAAAATAAAAAAATTAAAAATTAAAAATTAAAAATTAAAAATTAAAAATTAAAAATTAAAAATTAAAAATTAAAAATTAAAAATTAAAAATTAAAAATTAAAAATTAAAAATTAAAAATTAAAAATTAAAAATTAAAAATTAAAAATTAAAAATTAAAAATTAAAAATTAAAAATTAAAAATTAAAAATTAAAAATTAAAAATTAAAAATTAAAAATTAAAAATTAAAAATTAAAAATTAAAAATTAAAAATTAAAAATTAAAAATTAAAAATTAAAAATTAAAAATTAAAAATTAAAAATTAAAAATTAAAAATTAAAAATTA
>OY821519.1:14387570-14407116 GCA_963682025.1 Cordilura impudica
CTAAAAGGTGGACCGTTATCACTTACAAGTGCAGTTGGCAGTCCAAAAATCACAAAAACTGTCCTCAACTCTTCACACACCGTTTTCGCATCTGTTTTCTTCATAATTATACATTCAATCCATTTTGAATAAACGTCAAATAAAACCAGTACTGTTATATTATTGATTTTACAAAAATCTATGTGAATTCTTTCGAATGGATAACTTGTTTGCTTCCACTTTGTTAAAATAGTCTTTGGAGAATTTTGTAAAGTTTGACAAGGTTCACATCTATGCACGAAATCTTCAATATCATTATCTATACGGGGCCACCATACATATGTCCGAGCTACACTTTTCATGCGAACAATCCCTACATGACTTTCGTGCAACAACTCTAAAACTTTGCTTACTAATCTCATCGGTACAACCAACCTATTTGCATAGAACAGACAACCATCTTCAATACCTAGTGAATAACGTTTGTTAAAATACGGAATCAAATCTTCATTTATATATTGTGGCCACTTCCCCTTGCTAACATATTCATAGACTTTATTCAAAACTATATCTGTTTTCATTTCACGCTTTAAATCATTTATTTTTAGAGGATAGTCATTCAACCGTATACAATTAATGCTTACTTCTTCAATTTCCGTAGGATTACTTAACGGTAACCTCGATAACCCATCTGCATGCTTCATATCTGAACCTTTTTTATAACAAATTGTAAAGTCATACATAGATAAAATGATCGCCCAGCGCTGCAGACGGTTTGCAGCCACTGCTGGGACGTCTTTCTTACTTCCAAAAATAGCACGTAGTGGTTGATGGTCCGTTTGTATGGTAAACTGAAGACCATAAATATATTTATGGAATTTGCTGACAGCAAACACTATAGCTAATGCTTCCTTATGGAGTTGGGAGTAGTTCTTTTCAGCTTCAGAGAGCGTACTCGATATAAACATAACTGGCCTCTCCTCGCCTTCTATTACGTGTGATAGTACTGCTCCCACTCCATATGGGCTTGCATCACAAGCTATCACTATCGGTTTTGTCGGATCATAATGAACTAAAGTGTTTATGTCAACAATTAACTTTTTACTTTTCTTAAATACTGTAGCATGGTGAGTGTTCCACTCCCAAGGTTCGTTTTTACTATTTAGTTTGTATAAGCAAGCTAATTCACTAGATAAATTTGGTATACATTTATGATAAAAATTTATCATACCCAAATATGAACTTAGCTGTGTTTTATTTTTGGGTTCGGGTGCATTTATAACGGCTTGAATTCGCTCTTGGTTCGGTGAAATACCATGCCCATTGATGTTATACCCTAAGTAGACTAATTCTTCTGCAAAAAATATGCACTTTTCCTCATTTACGCGCACATTATAGTATTTGAGTTTTTCGAGAACATTTTCTAAATTTTTCTCGCATTCTTTAATATCTGAACCTCCTACTAAAATATCATCAAAATAGGTATGAACTTTATCTAATCCCTTTAAAATCTCGCACATTATCCCATTAAATATTTGTGGTGCCGTTTTAAGGCCAAATATCAACCTTGTATATTGAAATAATCCTATATGAGTATTTATAGTCAGTAATTCTCGTGACCTTTCTGATACTTCTACCTGCAGATAAGCTCCCATGAGATCAATTTTGCAAAACACATTCCACCCTGCCATATTGGCAAAAATGTCATCCATTCTAGGTATGGGAATGTGTTCACTGACTACAAATTTGTTTATTGTTCTTTTGCAATTTACACATAATCTAATTGAACCGTTTTCTTTATTTACTACTACTAAAGGACTTGCCCATCTACTTCGAGTTACTGGCACCAAAACACCTGCATTACACAATCTTTTTATTTCCTCTTCAACTCTTTCTCTTAATCCATACGGTACTACATTAGGTTTACAAAAAATCGGATATGCATCATCTTTTAGTGCAATTTCTGCTTTAAAGTTTTTTATAACCTCGTTATTTTCTTTTTGAAAAACAACACTATACTTTTTTTTCAATTGTACTAAACTCTTATTATCTACATTATGACACGGAAATTCATATATATTAAATTGAAAGAAATTACGCCAAGTAGGATACAGAATATCTAACCAATTTCGACCAAGCAATGGAATAAATTTATCATAAGTATTTAATATTGTTAATTCTAACTTATAATTTGTATTATCTACAACCACAAGTACTATAATTTTTCCATATGTTTCTATATAATTACCAGATATTAATTTCATTTTTCTGTTATCTCTAATAATTGCAATATTTTTAAAATAATTTTGATAATAATTCATATTAATAATAGTTTCACAAGCACCCGTATCAACCTCGAATACAATCGTGTGATTTTCCAATTTTAGACTTACTTTATGTGAATAATTACTAGAACTTTTACAATTATTTATATACCCACATTGAAAAAAATCATTATCCGAATAATCGTTATCCTCTCGCACATCTGACTCTAACATGTTGATTTGTCCTCTTTGTGTTCTCTGTTTCTTACAATTTCTTTTAATGTGACCATATGCACCACATGCAAAGCATATAAGCTGACGATGCTGTATATTTTGTTGATATTGCTGTTGTTTATTGTCGTTTCGCCGATCACCGTTATAATTTGGTAGATTTCTCTCCCGGCTCCCACTTCTTGCATGGTATTCTCTTCTTCCCCACGTATATTTTTGATTACTTTTTACTGCATTAATGTTATTTTCCTTCGCAATATTCTTTAACATATTAACGTCATTATTTGTCATTTCTATTGCCATTGCTACCTCCGTTGCTTTATCAAATGACTTCACATTACTATCATTTAAAATGTGATTTTGTGTTTTTGTACATTTGATACCACATACAAATTGTATTAAAAGGGCCTTGTCCTCAAATGTTTTAAATTCACAATATTGTGCCGCTTGTTTTAATTCAATGATGTATTCTTGTAGAGGTTCATCATGTTTTTGCATTCTTTTAAAAAATTTAAAACACTCTGCAATAACATTTTTCTTTGGAGCAAAATGTTTTATTAAACTTTTGACTAACTCCTCGTACACAATTGATTGATCCGTCTCTACCTTGGGCGCTATTAATGACGTTAACACCTTATACAGATCAGGTCCTCCCAAACTCACCAAAAATGAAATTTTTGCACTATTGTCTGTAATTTTATTTAAGGACAGCAAATGATTAAGTCTTCTAGCATACAACGCAAAATCTTCACCCAGTGTGAAGAACTCGATACTGCCGATAAACACATTTCTTTCAGCCATTTCAGTCTTATTTCTTAATTAACTTTATTTGAGAATTAAAGTAAGACCCAGTGAATATTACTTATATTCGGCTTCTTATTTATTTAACACGCGGTACCTTTTACCATTCGTCGCCAAATATTATATTTGAAGTAACAAGACAGGTTGGGGGTTATATACAGACTACTTTATTAAAAGACAATTTAGAATTATAAAGTATAAGAATAACTTAACCTAATAGGGTTGCCATATAATATATAAATACATTACAATTAACAGAGCCCCTGCAGTTGATTGCTAAAAGCGATACGCTTTCTGTTTGATTTTAAGAAAGTGCGATAAAAAAATCTTTAGTTACTAGATGTTTACACTTCTCCCCTGCGATCGGACTCACATGATTTTTTTTTCCTATAGAAAATCCGCAGATGCTCATTGCTTTTTCATATAAAAAAGCCCTCAGAATCTTAGTACTTTTCCGGACAAAAATTCTTTTAGGTTGAGACTACGTTTTCTTCTATGTACTTTTTCGAGATTCCGAGTTATTATTCTAAAGACGAAATTTTTGAAGTACTTTTAAACAGCTAAAAAACATACCTTTCAAAATCGGTTATTAACTAAAATTTTTATATTGATCACAAGAAATCGCCGTGCCTATTAATATTATAAATATCTTAAAAATTCACGGAAAATATGTGTGGTCGTGCCCCCTCCCATATAAAGTGAATTATCAATATCTTATATCTTGAGTAATATAAAAGGCAGAGTAACGATACTTTGGGTGATTTCACATGTTATTAGTAAGAGTAGCCGTGCTGAAAACTGGCGGTCTCCGATCAGTAGGCGTGGCAACTCCCATACAAAGTTATTATTCAAAATCACATATCTCGAATGGTATTATAGGGAGAGCTTTACAAATTTTTGTGACGTACTGTAACTGGACGGGTTCGGATAAATGGGCGTAGACCTCCTTACAAAGAAATTATTGAATATCACATATCTCGAATACTATGTGTGACATCATTTGTTATTATGGAAGAAGATGAAGGAGTGAATTTCCGAACTGACTTTTTAAATTCACTTGATTTGCTAGGTCTTCGAAACCTAAATGCACTAGAATTATATGAGGGAACTTGATTCCTTATCAAGAAAATATTGGGTAACATTATTTAAGCCAATGGCAAATTCAAGGGAGAGCTTATTATATTTCGAAGAATCACGATGATTCCAACAGATTCTCCAATTGCATTTAAAGTCTTACCATACCTCATTCCACACATTTACAATATATTATTTAATAAGATCAGACTAAGATGGTGGTATTATGTGAAACAAAATTAAATTAATTCAATTGAACATAAAAACAAATTGAGTTTCATTTGATTCTTATTAAAAAAATTACTTCCGTAATTGGAATACATACCGAACCAAATCTGGGGATAAAATAATTATTATAGACAAAACAATATTTGCCGGGTGAGCTAGTACTTTTATAATGAAATATCCTTTAAAACATAATTATTATCATATTCTAATTGTAAATTTTCTTAATTCTTATCTTATTTCAAAGCAAACATTTAACACTGAAATAAAAATAAACTCTTCCTCCTTTGTTTGTAAACTTGACAGCTTTAGGTTACTGTGTCAAATTAATTTCATAGGAATAATGAAAAAACCCTTAATACACCAGTCAAGTTAGGAAAGCTGGTTTCGCTGCTTAAACAAAATAATTTTTGAGACTTTTACCAGTTTGTCTTTTAAAATTCTTTGCAACTAAGATAAAATAAACAAAACACAAAAAAAAACCATACAGTTGCTTTCCTTTCGGCTACATTTTAACAAGATTTGGAGGCGTTTCATACACGTTCCATCTAGAGATACTGATACTTTAGCTGTTCTCCGTAGTTTATAAAAAAACACGATTTACGGTTAGATAAAAATAAATTGTCGAACATCTGTTTTAGGACAAACACATTTAAAATAAAAACAATTGAAACAAGTAGAAAAGTTTCTATAAGAGGCAGGTCGTACTCGAAGCACTCTACATTCAAATTAATCTTATGGAAAATAAATAGTTAAATAATAATACGTTGTTTCGAATTTTTATTTTTGGAGCCATCAACAGTAAACGAACAGTAAGCGAAATTGTAAACATTTGAAAGGTCTCAGTCCAACCAATATTAAAGTCGAGCTAGATTCTACTCTGGGGTAGTCTGCTCCTTCCTTTACGATTATAAAATATTGGCTGGCACAGTTTAAACGAGGCCAATACAAAATGGTATTGGATGATCGTCGACTGAAGGTGCGTAAACTAGCTGAAATGATAGGCATTTCAAAAAGTGCTATACATCCCATATTGACCGAATTTAGAGATGAGAAAGTTGTCCGCAAAATGTGTGCCGTGTTTGTCACAATAGATCAAAGACAGCGTCGTGAAGATATTTCAATAGAGTGTTTCATCGCAATAAAATCGAGTTATTGCCTCGATTCCTAACCATGGATGAGACACGGGTCCGCCACTTCACACTTGAGATAAATGAATAGTCAAAACAGTCAAAAGTGTAAACAGGGTATCAAAGGTATTCAATATCGCTGGAAAAAGTGCATCGAGCGAAAAAGACATTGTGTTGAGAAATAAAGAAAATTGTTTCCAAATTTGTTGCGTTTTCTTTGTCAGGTCGGGATGTTTTGGGACCGCCCTTGTATCGTTACTTTTTACTCATTCCCACATATTAGGAAAAATTTAAAATTTTATTTAAAAAAATTAACTTTCACAATGTCAATTTTCATATTTGAAATGTACTTTTTAATAAAAATATGAAAATAAAGACAAGATAAAAAAAATTTAAACAAATTATAAAAAAGAATTAAAAAAAAATTTTTTTAAAATAAATTTAAAAAAAATTTGTTTTTTAAATTAAAAAATTTTTTTAAAAATTTAAAAAAAAAATTATAAAATTAAAAATTAAAAAAAAAAAATTGAAAAAAAAATGTTTTTTTAAAAATTTAAAAAAAAAAAAAATTAAAAAAAAAAATTTTAAAAATTAAAAATAAAAAATTGGACAAATTTAAAAAAAAAATTTAAAAAAATGTTTTTTTAAATTATTATTTTTCATTTTAAATTAAAAAAAATTTTTTAAAATATTAAAAAAAAAATTATAAAATTAAAAATTTAAAAAATTTAAAAAAAAAATTGAAAAAAAATGTTTTTTTAAAAATTAAAAAAAAATTTTTAAAAAATTAAAAAAAAAAAAAAAATTGAAAAATTAAAAAAAATTTTTAAAAATTAAAAAAAAAAATTTTCAAAAATTAAAAAAAAAAATTAAAAAAATGTGAAGATATTTCAATATTCGAGTTTGGCAATGTTTCATCGCAATAAAATCGAGTTATTGCCTCGATTCTTACCCATGGATGAGACAGGGTATCAATGGTATTCAATATCGCTGGGAAAAATGCATCGAGCGAAAAAGAGATTATGTTGAGAAATAAAGAAAATTGTTCCCAAATTTGTTGAGTTTTCTTTGTCACGTTGGGATGTTTTGGGACTGCCCTTGTATCGTTACTTTTTACTCATTCCCACATATTCGGAAAAACTTAAATTTTTCTTTAAAAAAGTTAACTTTCACAATGGCAATTTGCACATTTGAAATGTACTTTTTAATAAAAATATGAAAATAAAGACAAGATAAAAAAAATTGAAACAAATTATAAAAAAGAATTTAAAAAAAAAATTAAAAAATAAATTTAAAAAATTTTTTTTTTTAAATTAAAAAATTTTTTTAAAATTTTTAAAATTATAAAATTTTTTTTTTTAAATTAAAAATTTTTTTTAAAAATTAAAAAAAAAAAAAAATATAAAATTAAAAATTTAAAAAAAAAATTGAAAAAAAATGTTTTTTTAAAAATTTAAAAAAAAAAAAAAAATTAAAAAAAAAAAATTTTAAAATTAAAAATAAAAAATTGGACAAATTTAAAAAAAAATTTAAAAAAATGTTTTTTTAAATTATTATTTTTCATTTTAAATTAAAAAAATTTTTTTAAAAAATTAAAAAAAAAAATTATAAAATTAAAAATTTAAAAAATTTAAAAAAAAAAATTGAAAAAAAATGTTTTTTTAAAAATTAAAAAAAAATTTTTAAAAAATTAAAAAAAAAAATGAAAAATTAAAAAAAATTTTTAAAAATTAAAAAAAAAAAAATTTTCAAAAATTAAAAAAAAAATTAAGAAAATGTGAAGATATTTCAATATTCGAGTTTGGCAATGTTTCATCGCAATAAAATCGAGTTATTGCCTCGATTCTTACCCATGGATGAGACAGGGTATCAATGATATTCAATATCGCTGGGAAAAGTGCATCGAGCGAAAAAGAGATTATGTTGAGAAATAAAGAAAATTGTTCCCAAATTTGTTGCGTTTTCTTTGTCAGGTCGGGATGTTTTGGGACTGCCCTTGCATCGTTACTTTTTACTCATTCCCACATATTAGGAGAAACTTAAATTTTTCTTTAAAAAAGTTAACTTTCACAATGTCAATTTGCACATTTGAAATTAACTTTTTAATAAAAATATGAAAATAAAAACGACAAAGATAAAAGAAATTGAAACAAATAATAAAAAAGAATTCAAAATAAAAAAAAAATTTTAAAATAAATTAAAAAAAAATTTTTTTTTTTAAATTAAAACAAAAAAAATTTATAAAATTAAAAATTTGAAAAATTTGAAAAAAAATTTAAAAAAAATGTTTTTTTTTTTTAAATTAAAAACAAAAATTTTTTTTAAAAATTTAAAAAAAAAAACAAAACTAAAAAAAAAATTTTTAAAAAATTAAAAAAAAAAAATTAAAAATAAAAAATTGGACAAATTTAAAAAAAAATTAAAAGAAATGTTTTTTTAAAAATTATTATTTTTCATTTTAAATAAAAAAAAAAAAATTTTAAAAATTAAAAAAAAAAAATATTAAAAATTTGAAAAATTTTTAAAAAAATTGAAAAAAAAATGTTATTTTAAAAATTTAAAAAAAAAAAAAATTTTAAAAATTAAAAAAAAAATTTTAAAAACTAAAAAAAAAATTGAAAAATTAAAAAAATTTTTTTTTTTTTAAATTACAAAAAAAGAAAAATTAAAAAAAAAATTTTTTAATAATTAAAATAAAAATAAAAAAAAATTTTTTTTTGGATAACATTTTCATATAGGTTTGTTAAAAGCATAAACATATGGATGTATATGTATATGTTTCCAATTTTCTGTTAAAAAAATTAAAAACGGCTTAAAATTAGTTAAGTTAAAAATATTTTAGTCCGTGAAGTTTTGAAAAAAATGTTTTATTTGCCGATATTTTCAAATTTGGACTAGGTCATGTTAACGCCGTGTAATTTAAACTAGCAGTTTTCAGCCCTCGTCTTTTATCAAAATAAGATTTAATTGCCTTTCATTACGTATACGTAACAGAAAACTTATTTTTGATTGTAACATCTTTGACGGAATAAAATTTTTCATATTTAGTCATGTAGCCATTAAGAGTGTTCATGCAGTACAAGAAAATCAACAACAAATGTATATACCATAAAACTTGACATTAAGATAATACCAGTTTTAGTTTTACACTTAATTTAGTTGAATGATAGGAATGTAAGACGGTATGCCAGGCAAAAAGTCTCCATAAAACAATTAGAAGTTCATAAATGTGCCCTACTGAATTCATAAATACTAGCAGATTCCAGCCCTCGAAATTCGAGTGCGAATTCTATGAAATTTATATTTTCATTAAATAAAGACCGTAAAGGTATGCTAATCAATTATAGCCAATTCACAAATCAACACAAAAAACAAATTCATTTTTATTACAAACAAACTAAAAAATTTAATAGCATTGTATAATTTTATGTATGTGTTAGGAGCAACTTTAAATGCAACTTACTCAAAATAAAATAAAAAAGCTAAAAATCTGTAAATCTGCAAAACGACTTAAAAGGAATACCTTTCAAATAATATACGTCTGGTCAACATCGGGATAAAACGGTAGAAAAAACATCGGTCGCAAGAACTCGCCTAGCCTATGAATATTGTAGATTTAATCAAACATTTTGCTATTATTTTGAAAGTCTTGTCGTGTGGTAAGGCAGTCAATGTCGATACTTTTGATACTTTGCTGAAAGATACATACAATTTTTATATAGTTAATTACTCGTGCTGCTATATGCCAGTTACTGTGCACAAGATTTTGTGTCATGGAATAGAAATTATAAAAAAACTTTTCTTTACCAATTGGAATGTTGTCAGCAGAGGCTCTAGAAGCACAACACAACAATTTTAGAAATGCTAAATTAAATAGTGCAAGAAAGTGTTCTAGGGAAGCCACAAGTAGAGATATTTTGAAACATTTGTTATTATATTCGGAACCGAAAGTCTCAATTCATCGCAAATTGCGTAAAAAACGAGAAAGTCAAAACATATATTTTACTTGATGAAATTGATGTGGAGAGTGAAAGTTGTCTTGATATTGATTTTGAGGGTTTCCTCTCAGAAGATTCTGACAGTGAATATTCTGAAAATGAGCTATAATCAAGTATCCATTTATCTTTTGATATTTTACTAACAGATTCCATCCCTCGAAATTCGAGCGAAATTTTAGGAAATTTAAATTTTTCATTAAATAAAGACCATAAAGGTTTGCTAATTAATTATAGCCAATTCAAAAATCAACACAAAAAACAAATTAATTTTTATGACACACTTATTAAAAAATTTAATAAACACACACATGGCATTGTATTATTTTATGTATGTGTTAGTAGCAACTTTAAATGCATTTTACTCAAAATAAAGGAAAAAATTTAGAAATCTTTAAATCTGCAAAACGGCTAAAAAGAAATACCTTTCAAATAATATACGTTTGGTCAAAATCGGGATAAAACGGTAGAACAAAACATCATTCACAAGAAATCGGCTAGCCTATTAATATTATAGATAAAATAACATTTTTGGAAAAGTCACCCTCTATGGAAACAGTTAAAGCTATAGAAAAAATTTTATTAAATAAACTTATTTTAAAATTATTTGCTTAAAGACAATTCCAATAAATAACAATTAATTTTTTTTTTCAAAGCAATTTACATAAACATTTCGAGAATATATTCATTTTTACAGTCACCGATTTTACAAAACTCTTATTATATTTTTGATTTTCGAAAAATTAATTTGAATTTCTTTTATCTCATTTTTAAATTTTTGAGGTATAATTAAAAATAATAATTAATAAATAAGTTCTAAAATTAATTTTTAATTGAATCTATAATATTAATAGGCTATGCGATTTCTTGTGACCGATGTTTTGTTCTACCGTTTTATCCGGATTTTGGCCAAACGTACATTATTTGAAAGGTATTTCTTTTTAGCCGTTTTGCAGATTTACAGATTTTTAAATTTTTTCCTTTATTTTCAGTAAATTGCATTTAAAGTTGCTACTGGCACATACATAAAATTATAAAATGCTAATAAAATTATAAAATGTAATACATAAATAGGAACAAGGAATTCTATGCAACTGCATGTCTTACCTCAACGGATATGGACTAAATATGTATCTATCGGAATCAATAAATTTACAATAAAATGCTTAAATGCACATTTTTATAATTTTATTATAAAATGCATTTTTTTTTTTAATAAATAGCTATTAATAATAGCAATCCATTTGTAATAAAATAGCATCGATTTATAGTTGGATATTTTTTTTTTGTATATTTAGCTTTAAATTTTTTGATATCTTTATCAATATGCTTACTTTTTGAACTTTTTGCATAAATATCTATCAAGATCAATAAATTTAGAATAAAATATCATCGATATTTTTTGCATGTTTTGCTTTAAATGCATGTTTCATTAAATTGCTAATTAATTGAACTTATTTATTGCATATATTTTTAAAATATTTACTGAATCTTGTCCAACATTTTCCCCCTAAAATATATTTTGTTTTTTTTTTCACTAAAAATCTTTACGCGTGCATTTTTTTAATTTTTTAAATATAAAATCAAATGTGCTTAAATTATGTACTTTTTTTTTGAAAATTTCAATTTTTATTTTTTAAGAATTAGAAAAAAAAAATTATTTTCTAACTCAATCATTAAAAAAGATCTTAATAACTGTTTTTTTAATTTATTAAATACAATTTTTAACTTAAACGTATATATTTCTATTTAACAATTATACATAAATAAAAAATTAAAAATTGTTAACAAAAAATATTGTTTTAATAAGAATTGCAATATAATAATTTTTTTTTTTTTTTGTTATTAAAAAATATTTAATTTTTTTTTTAAATATAATTTTAAATATGCAAAATAATTAAAAAAATTTTTATGTAGTAATTTTAGTACATTACAGGATCTGGGGGAAGAAAATCTGGACTATAATTTTTGTATCTCAGTAGTAGTGGAGCAAAAATATCTAAAATTCATGGTATCAATGATTTTTTTATTATTGTAGCTAATTGGTCGACTTCAGAGAGGTTTTAATTCAAAATTAAGAAAAAAAAAGGAATTTGAAAACTTTCCTTGTTTCAAACATAAAGATTATGTAGTGACTAATATTACACCAGGGACATTTTATAAATCGTTTTCTTTCTATAAACTACACTGCAAAGCTTTTGTGCCCAATTCTTTTCAAAGTTTTCGACAAAATAAATGACGAAGATGCATCAATTTAAAGGCGAAAATTGAATAGTTTGATAAAATTAGAAATCAAAAACTTGCAAATATGAAATAAATCTTGTTATTAAAGTTCATCACAAACGTTATGAAAATCGAAATAGACTGTCTCCCTGCATAAGTACCTGGCAAAGGGAATATACAAATAAAAAATTTAACAAAAACAAGCTACTGCATGATTTACAGTAGAAAAAGGCACTAACAAAGGTTAACTGTGTTGTACGTCGTTTGCTAGACTTTAATGATCGGTCTACATGTGTGTAGTCTGGTGAATGAAGAGCCGAGCGAGCAATAGTTGTAAATAAGAATCATTTATGTTTTTTGTAGTTGTGAAAAGTGTGTCATTCACCAGCTCTAGCCAGCCACATTGTCTGCAAACATGTGTTTTTGTTGCTGTTGTATTCCATCGCTTTTTACGACAAACAAACAGAAAGAAAAGAACAACACATTGCTCGTATCTATTTAAATCTTTGTATTTCAGGAGAAGATATATGTACAACTGGAGATGAAACGAATAACACTGTTTCCATAAAATTTCGTAAAGTGGAATACGTAAATATTTTTGATGTGTAAACATCTATACGCGCAGGGGGGTAAATTTCTATTTCACAATACAACCAAAAAAACAGCGTAATATGTGAGACGTAAGACAAAATCGGTGTGACTTATGATTGTATTGGTGAAAAAATTATGGTATGTTTGAAACCTGTTTGAAAATGAAAAATGAAAAATAAAAGATGAAAAATAAAAAATGAAAAATAAAAGATGAAAAATAAAAAATGAAAAATAAAAGATGAAAAATAAAAAATGAAAAATAAAAAAAGAGAAATGAAAAACGAAAAATGAAAATTAAAAATGAAAAATAAAAAATAAAAAATAAAAATTAAAAAATTAAAAATGAAAAATGTAAAATGAAAAACGAAAAAAAGAAATGAAAAATAAAAAATTAAAAATAAAAAATGAAAAAAGAAAAACGAAAAATGAAAAATAAAAAATGAAATATGAAAATTAAAAATGAAAAATAAAAAATTGAAAATTAAAAATAAAAAGTTAAAAACAAAAAATTAAAAATAAAAAATGAAAAATGTAAAATGAAAAACGAAAAAAAAGAAATGAAAAATAAAAAATTCAAAATGAAAAAAGAAAAACGAAAAATGTAATATGAAAATTAAAAAATTAAAAATGAAAAAAGAAAAACGAAAAATGTAATATGAAAAATAAAAAATTAAAAATAAAAAATGAAAGAAAAAATGAAAAATAAAAAATGAAAAATTAAAAAATAAAAAATGTAAAATGAAAAATAAAAAATGAAAAATGAAAACTAAAAATGAAAAATAAAAAATAAAAAATAAAAAAAAAAAAACAAAAAATAAAAAATTAAAAATAAAAAATGAAAAATGTAAAATGAAAAATTAAAAACGAAAAAAAGAAATGAAAAATAAAAAATTAAAAATAAAAAATGAAAAAAGAAAAACGAAAAATGAAAAATAAAAAATGAAAAATGAAAAATGAAAATTAAAAATGAAAAATAAAAAATTAAAAAGAAAAAATAAAAATGTAAAATGAAAAATGAAAAACGAAAAAAAGAAATGAAAAATAAAAAATTAAAAATAAAAAATGAAAAAAGAAAAACGAAAAATGAGAAATAAAAAATGAAAAATGAAAAATGAAAATTAAAAATTAAAAATAAATAATAAAAAATAAAAAATAAAAAATTAAAAATTAAAAATTAAAAATTAAAAATTAAAAATTAAAAATTAAAAATTAAAAATGAAAAATGAAAATTAAAAATAAAAAATAAAAAATAAAAAATTAAAAATTAAAAATTAAAAATTAAAAATTAAAAATTAAAAATTAAAAATTAAAAATTAAAAATTAAAAATTAAAAATTAAAAATTAAAAATTAAAAATTAAAAATTAAAAATTAAAAATAAAAAATTAAAAATAAAAAATGAAAAATGTAAATGAAAAACGAAAAAAAAAGAAATGAAAAATAAAAAATTAAAAATGAAAAAAGAAAAACGAAAAATGAAAAATGTAATATGAAAAATAAAAAATGAAAAATAAAAAATGAAAGAAAAAAACGAAAAATAAAAAATGAAAAAATAAAAAATGTAAAATGAAAAAAAAAAGAAAAATGAAAAATGAAAAATAAAAAATAAAAAATGAATGAAAAAAATTAAAAATAAAAAATTAAAAATAAAAAATAAAATATGAAAAATTTAAAATAAAAAAATTAAAAATAAAAAATAAAAAATGAAAAGTGTAAAATAAAAAAATGAAAAATATAAAATGAAAAAAAAAAAAAATAAAAATGAAAAATGTAAAATGAAAAATTAAAAATAAAAAGTTAAAAACAAAAAATTAAAAATAAAAAATGAAAAATGTAAAATGAAAAACGAAAAAAAAGAAATGAAAAATAAAAAATTCAAAATGAAAAAAGAAAAACGAAAAATGTAATATGAAAATTAAAAAATTAAAAATGAAAAAAGAAAAACGAAAAATGTAATATGAAAAATAAAAAATGAAAAATAAAAAATGAAAGAAAAAAATGAAAAATAAAAAATGAAAAATTAAAAAATAAAAAATGTAAAATGTAAAATGAAAAATAAAAAATGAAAAATGAAAACTAAAAATGAAAAATAAAAAATAAAAAATAAAAAAAAAACAAAAAATAAAAAATTAAAAATTAAAAATAAAAAATGAAAAATGTAAAATGAAAAATTAAAAACGAAAAAAAGAAATGAAAAATAAAAAATTAAAAATAAAAAATGAAAAAAGAAAAACGAAAAATGAAAAATAAAAAACGAAAAATGAAAAATGAAAATTAAAAATGAAAAATAAAAAATTAAAAAGAAAAAATAAAAAATAAAAAATTAAAAATTAAAAATTAAAAATTAAAAATTAAAAATGAAAATTAAAAATGAAAAATAAAAAATAAAAAATAAAAAATAAAAAATTAAAAATTAAAAATTAAAAATTAAAAATTAAAAATTAAAAATTAAAAATTAAAAATTAAAAATTAAAAATTAAAAATTAAAAATTAAAAATTAAAAATTAAAAATTAAAAATTAAAAATTAAAAATTAAAAATTAAAAATTAAAAATTAAAAATTAAAAATTAAAAATTAAAAATTAAAAATTAAAAATTAAAAATTAAAAATTAAAAATTAAAAATAAAAAATTAAAAATAAAAAATGAAAAATGTAAATGAAAAACGAAAAAAAAAAGAAATGAAAAATAAAAAATTAAAAATGAAAAAAGAAAAACGAAAAATGAAAAATGTAATATGAAAAATAAAAAATGAAAAATAAAAAATGAAAGAAAAAAACGAAAAATAAAAAATGAAAAAATAAAAAATGTAAAATGAAAAAAAAAAGAAAAATGAAAAATGAAAAATGAAAAATAAAAAATAAAAAATGAATGAAAAAAATTAAAAATAAAAAATTAAAAATAAAAAATAAAATATGAAAAATTTAAAATAAAAAAATTAAAAATAAAAAATAAAAAATGAAAAGTGTAAAATAAAAAAATGAAAAATATAAAATGAAAAAAAAAAAAAAATAAAAATGAAAAATGTAAAATGAAAAATAAAAAATGAAAAATGAAAAATGAAAAATAAAAAATAAAAAATGAAAGAAAAAAATTAAAAATTAAAAATGTAAAATGAGAAATAAAGAATGAAAAATTAAAAATAAGAAATAAAAATAAAAATGAGAAATTAAAAATTAAAAAAAAAGTAAAATAATACATGAAAAACGAAAAATTAAAAATTAACCAGTTGAAATAATAAATAATAATAAATATTTTTGTATTAGCATAGATGAGGCTTTCTGTTTGATTTTAAAAAGGGCCTTAAAAAATCTTTAATTACTAGATGTTTACACATCTCCCCTGTGATCGGACTCACATGTTTTTTTTTTTATTAATAATTTTTTCTTAGAATCTCAAGACAATTTACAAATATAAAAAAATACCTCCTTATCTGAGGATTAGCAAATTTGATTTTGATTTTTCAGTTTATATTGTAAAAATATCTCTACAATATTCTCTCAATGTTTCTCTGAAGGGAAAAAGTCTAAAAATGATCATCGGTATCGGCTGTTTTTCTTTATAATACGTTTACATTTGCTTTACAATCTCCAAAAATGAGATTTCGATTAAAATCATGGGGGCTGTTTAAAAAATTAAGAAAAAAAAAAAGTAAGAAAATTATGGTCGGTCTGGACCGACTATACGATACCCTATACCATGCGCTTAAAGACCCTATCTCTTTGATCCAACTATTTAGGTATTGAAAATAAACATAAACCAAGTTTGAGGGGCAAGTTTGTTTTGCCTTCGGCTATGAAAAAGTTCATATTGGATGCTATCTTTATATGGGGACTAGGTCGAAAAATGTACCGATCCTGACCTTATATGTTAAGGTCACTTATTTTTTGCAAAAACATATAAAAACCAAATTTTGGGAAAAATCAGTGCAATATTTTTGTTTTTTGATAGATTAAGGTGAAGATCGGGAAGCAGCTTTATGTGGGGGCTATGACTAGAATTGTCCTATAGGTTTTATTTTTGAACTACTGATTAATGGATGTAACAAACACATACAAACCCAATTTGACTAAGATTTATATGATAATTTGGATCTTATGGCAATTTATGTTGATTTCATAGGGGGTCATTTGTATGGGGACTAGGTCCGAACATGACCGATTTTCACCAATTTCAATAGCGTTCGTGCGTTCGTATGACCGATAGAAGCTTGCATATTAAATTTCATCACAATATGTTCAGATTTGCGACCTGTAGTTTGATTGCAAGGTTTACATGGACACAGAGACGGACGGACGGACGGACGGTCTTCGCGAAATGCACTCAGAACAACTCAAACAACTTGGCCCTTGAAACTTAAAACAGAATTTTTCTCAAACTACTTCAGCTTTGTAGATCTTCGGTAAATTTTTCGAATGATACTAAATTACTTTGAAGCTAATTTTAGAGAATTTTGAAGAACTTAACTTTGTTACCCCCATTTTGTCCCCCTAAATGTGAGGTGAGACCTCTAAAAAAACGGGCACGTTAGTTTTCTCTCATCTACCACGTTACCAAATTGCAGCTCCTTCTTAGAAGCCCATCCAGAAAACCTGCCTTGTAAGAGACTTAAAAAGTTAGGGTAAAACTCATAAAAATCTAAGGGAAGGATCTTCCCAAAAATTTCTCTTTAAAAAGATCTTGAGAATATAGTGAAATTCCACAAATTTTTAGTGGTTTTCTGGAGAATAAATAGAATAACATGTAACTGTTCCGCAATATGTTTTTTTAATATTTGTATGATTTTCGTTAAAAACGTACTCTCGAAAAGCTACTGGAAATGGTTTAGCTGTACCGTATATCGAGTTAAAGTATTTTGGTTTTTTTTGCAATTCTGGAGTGTGGAAAAACATAATTCAAATGTATATTTTCAGCCGTTATCGTTGTACTTTATAATTAATACACTCCATTGCGCCTTGTATGCCAAAAAGACCTATGAGATGGTCTGATTAGGTTTCTAGATGTGTGTTGCAATTTTGCTGTTTGTTTTTTTTTTTGTATTGGTTTTGTATCGGTATCATCATCATCATTGTATGCTCGTATCTATGCCTGAATGACTTGACTTGACTGCCAGCCGCCTGACTCTGGTTGATTGACTGGATGGATGGTTGTGGATGGTTGGATGATTTGATTGTCTTGTTTGTTGTTGTTTGTTTTTCTACTACATTGCTGTGGTTTTTGATGTTGTTGCTGTTGTTATTGTAACGACTATTTATTATGATTATGAATGAGCATTGCTAACAAAATAATTGCCTGCAATTTTACTTTCTTTGGAAAAATCTATGGCCAATGCTAATCATTTGAAAACCGCACAAAAGACTCAAACACAAAACTGCACCCAGTTTTCCTGTGGCTCAGGCAGACATTAAGAGCTCTTCAGTTTAGTCTGTCGGTTTTGACTAACTTAAGTGGAAAAGTTAAGTGGTTGGAAAACAAACGATTCATCTTTTGCTCCATAACAATACAACAAAATTGTATTATTTACGAACTAATTTTATATTGTATTAATCATAATAGATTTATTGTAAAATTACAATTCAATTCTAATTTTGCATGAAAGCTGACACTAACAAATCGTAGAATGTGTTAACTTTTTCTCAAGGGTACAAATGATTAAGTTTTGAACTGTTTGTTGATCATGCGATAAATCGAATCCGAGTTCTTTTTTTTTTTTTTTTTTGATTTATCTATTTGCTTGTTATATTTAGACATTTGTGGCCATAATTACAAAAGTGATCTAAGTCAAATATTTCTTGTTTCAAACAAATTAAAAATTAACATTTGTATAAAGTAAAGAAAATGGGTTGATCTCATCCGGCATTTTTGCATATAATTTTAGTTGTCTTGATCAATAAAAAATTATTGTAAATGTTTGAATTAATTCAAAATTAAATGAATTACTTCAAAATATTGATTAAATATTTTTTTTTTGTTTAAAAATAATTTCCAATAAATAAAAAGATAGAATTTCCGGGCTTAAATATTGTTTATAGATGATAATTAAGTGTTAAATATTTTTTTTTATATAAATTTTGACTTAGACCATTTTCATAATTATGGGCAAATTTTATATATATTTTTATATCTCGTATTTCAATATAATGTAAAAAATAGTGTGATATAATCCTGCATTTTAATTAATAATTTTATTTGTCTTGATCCTTAAAAATTTATTATAAATGTGATATCTATAATATTAATAGGCTAGGCGATTTCTTGTGACTTATGTTTTGTTCTACCGTTTTATCCCGATTTTGACCAAACGTATATTATTTGAAAGGTATTTCTTTTTGGCCGTTTTGTAGATTTACAGATTTTTAAATTTTTCCTTTATTTTGAGTAAATTGCATTTAAAGTTGCTACTAACACATATATAAAATTATACAATGCTGTGCGTGTTTATTAAATTTGTTAATGTGTTTGTAATAAAAATGAGTTTGTTTTTTGTGTTGATTTGTGAATTGGCTATAATTGATTAGCATACCTTTAGGGTCTTTATTTAATGTAAAAATAAAATTTCCTAGAATTTGCACTCGAATTTCGAGGGCTGGTTTCTGCTAGTTTAATATAAATTTTATACGAATATGATTTAAATTGATTCCAAATTAATAGAATCAGTTCAAAATATTAATGAAATAATCAATTTTTATATATAAATAGTTTAAGATAGTGAACAATTTTTAAATCTTTTGAATTAGTTGAGTTTTTTTTTTTAAATTTTAACTTAGTCGATTTTTATAGTCATAGGCAAAATTAATTTCATATTCTTTATTATTATATTTTTTCTAGTGACCCGTTTGAGATCACATTTTTATTTGATTAATAAAAAAAAATAAATGTGAAGTTTTGTATAAATACGAAAATATTATTTCATAGTATGAATTGACTGACTAAGCCGATTATCAAAATTTACTAAATATCCTTTGACAAAAAATATTTTATATTAATAATTTTAAAAAGTAAAAAATTAAAATTTCATTCTATAACTTCAGTTATAT